>SJYX01012340.1:27508-50386 GCA_006410675.1 Oreotragus oreotragus
TGGAGAGAGTGACTGCCTTGGATGAGGTGTTCACAGGGTGTAGGGAGGGGCTCCCTGTGACCATGTAGCCCAGACCTGAATGCTAAGAAAAGACAGTGACTTGATAATCTGGGGAGACGATTCTAGGTCCTGGCTGCTCACTGGCATCGCCTGGGGCGATGGCATCGCCTCCAGCCCAGGAATGAGGGCCTTGGGGAGTAAGCCTTAAACACATGCATTGTTTAATGCCCCAAGTGACTCTGATACATAAGGCAGGCTGGAAATGACTAAACATAAAATATGCAAGATGGTATAGCGAAGATGTATTTCCCAACATCTGGTAGCATCTTGTATTTGTCTTTTCGGCTTGTTGAGGCAAAATACCATGTCCTTGGGGATTTAATCAGTCGAAATTGATTTTCTCACAGTTCCGGAGGCTGGAAGTCTAAGAGCAAAGTGCTGGCAGATTTGCTTCCTCTTGAGGCCGCTCTCCTTGGCTTGCAGAGGGCAAGCTTCTCGTGGTGTCTTTACATGCTCTTCCCTGAGTCTGTGTTGTCTGCTTCTGGTAGGATCTCTGCTGCTGCTGCTAAGTCACTTCAGTCGTGTCTGACCCTGTGTGACCCCATAGATGGCAGCCCACCAGGCTCCTCTGTCCCTGGGATTCTCCAGGTAAGAATACTGGAGTGGGCTGCCATTTCCTTCTCCAGTGCATGCATGCATGCTAAGTCGCTTCAGTCAGGTCCAACTCTGTGCAACCCCAGGGACAGCAGCCCACCAGGCTCCTCTGTTACACAGGATTCTCTAGGCAAGAATACTGGAGTGGGTTGCCATTTCCTTCTCATTTCACCTTAATTATCTACGTAACAGTCCTGTCTTCAAATAGTCACATTTGAGGAATGGGGATTAGGATTTCATCATGTCAGTTGGGGCTGTGAGGTGCTCAGTTGTGTACAGTTCTTTGCAGCCCCATGGACTGTAGCCTGCCAGACTCCTCTGTCCATAGAATTCTCCAGGCAAGAATACTGGAGTGGATTGCCGTTTCCTTCTCCAGGGGCTCTTCTGACCCAGGGATCAAACCTGTGTCTCCTGGATCTCCTGCATTGTCAGCTGGGTTCTTCACCACTCGTGTCCGATTCTTCACGACCCCAAGGGCTGCAGCATGCCTGTCCTCTCTGTCCCTCACCATCTCCCAGAGTTTGCCCAAGTTCATGTCCATTGCATCAGTGAAGCCATCCAACCATTTCATCCTCTGTCCCCCTCTTCTCTTTCTGCCTTCAATCTCTCCCAGCATTAAGATCTTTTCCAATGAGTCAGCTGTTCACAGCTGGTGGCCAAAGTACTGGAACTTCTCTTTCAGCATCAGTCCTTCTGATGAGTACTCAGGTTTGATTTCCTTTAAGATTGACAGGTGTGATCTCCTCGCTGTCCAAGGGACTCTCAAGAGTCTTCTCCAGCACCATTGTTTGAAAGCATCAATTCTTCGGTGCTCTGCCCTGTTTAGGGACCAGCTCTCACAACCATACATAACTACTGGAAAGACCATAGCCTTGACTATACAGACCTTTGTAAGCAAAGTGATGTCTTTGTTTTTTAACACAGGGATGAGGGAGCCTGGTGGGCTGCTGTCTATGGGGTCGCACAGAGTCGGATATGACTGAAGTGACTTAGCAACAGAAGCTAGGTTTGTCATAGCTTTCCTGTTAAGAAGCAATTGCCTTCTTATTTTGTGGCTGCAATCACCACCCGCTGTGATTTTCGAGCCCAAGAAGAGGAAATCTGTTACTGCTTCCACATTTTCCCCCACTTATTTGCCATAAAATGATGGACCAGATGCCATGATCTTAGTTTTTTTTTTTTTTTTTTAATATTTAGTTTTAAGCCAGCTTTTTCACTCTTCTCCTTCACCCTCGTCAAGAGGTTCTTTAGTTCGTCTTTGCTTTCTGCCATTCGAGTGGTATCATCCACATGTCTGAGGTTATTGATGTTTCTCCTGGCAATCTTGATTCCAGCTTGTAACTCATCGAGCCTGGCATTTCACATGATGTGCTCTGTGTATAAGTTACATAAAGTGACAATAAGCAGCCTTGTCACAATCCTTTCTCAATCCTGAGCCAGTCAGTTGTTGCACGTCAGGTTCTAACTGTTGCTTGTTGACCTGGATACAGGTTTCTCAGGAGACAGGTAAGATGGTCTGGTATTCCCATCTCTTTAAGAGTTTTCCACAGTTTGTTATGATCCACACAGTCAAGGCTTTAGTGTAATCAATGAAAAAGCCATAGATGTTTTTCTGGCATTCCCCTACTTTCTCTGTGATCCAGTGAATGCTGGCATTTGACCTCTGGTTTGTCTACCTTTTCTAAACCCAGCTTGGATATCTGGAATTTCTCAGTTCATGCAACATTGAAGCTTAGCATGCAGAATTTTGAGCATAACCTTACTAGCAAGAGAGATGAGTGCAATTGTTTGTGGTTAGAACATTCTTTAGTATTGCCCTTCTTGGGGATTGGGATGAAGATTGGCCTTTTCCAGTCCTGTGGCCACTGCTAGGTTTTTCTAACTTGCTGACATACTGAGTGCAGCACTTTGATAGCATCATCTTTCAGGATTTTAAATAGCTCTGCTGGAATTCCATCACCTCCACTAGCTTTACTGAAAGCAGAGCCTCCTAAGGCCCACTTGACTTCACACTCCAGGATGTCTGGCTCTCACCCAGACCTAATAGAAACAGAGGAGATCAAAAAGAAATGGAAAGAATACACCGGGGGAGGGGGCATCATTCAGGCTACAGTACGCCTAATGGATGCAAGTTTCTTTCTTGACCCTACGCTTCCTATTGACTTTTTTTCCTATTGACTTTCTGGTCTCCCTGTTGTAACACTCTACGCTCCCCTCTGTGTGGTCCTGAGCACACTCTTCACTATCAAATCATTGGTTTCTAGGAGATTGAGCTAAAAAGCTCCCAAATAAGGGCCTTATTTAGAGCCCTTATTTCCCAGGTAGGGGCTGAGTGGTTAAAAGAGAAAGACATTTGCTCAGTTCCTTACAGAAAAATGGCCCAGAAGTAGGTCAACACTCCCATTGCTGTTGCAGTCACTAGTTCCCTCCTCTCACCTTACACCCCAGCTCTGCTACTAAATTATGTGACTTTGGGAAAGTTAGGCCATGACCTTGAGTGATGCCTCTGTGAATAAGAGGTGACAAAAGGAGGGTGGTCATGAGCAATGCATGCCGTAATAAGAAGACTTCCCACAGTAACTGGCACATGGTGTGCGTGCTATTAAAATCGCTGCCATCATCAGTACTGTGCCTTGCAGTGGGTCCTTAAGCCATTCCTGGAGGAAGGACAGAGGTCCAGGTTTCTTTTTCACTGTCATTATTTATTTATTTTCGGCTGCAGTGAGTATTGGCTGCCGCGTGCAGGCGTTCTCAAGTCGTGACAAGCGAGGGCCATCTCACTGCAGCGACTTTTGTTGCAGGACACGGGCTCAAGGGCACACAGGCTTTGGAAGTTGCAGCACTCGGGGTCAGCAGTCGTGGCATGCAGGCTTTAGTTGCCCCACGGCATACAGAATCTTCACAGCCCAGGGACTGAACCTGTGACCCCTGCATTGGCAGGTGGATTTTTAACCACTGCACCACCAGGGAAGCCCTTCACTTCTTAAGGTCTCCAAGCCTGGTGCCCATTGTTGTGTGAGAATCTAGCTCTGGGTTGCAGAAAGGTTATGTTTAGGAGAGGATGAGCAAGGCAGAGGGGACAGGACATCAGGTGACCTTGTAGCTGCTACTTTCCCAGGGACAATGACCTTCACACCCCTTTACAAAGTCTGCCTCCTGGCTATTGCCAGAACCCAGTTTGAACCACAGGTCATTATCATGTGAGATTTACACAGGAACCAGTAGGGTTTTCCCTGACTCCTTGGCTGACCTGCACTTTCCAAGACAGGTGGGAGGGGGAAGTCTTTGTAGCTCAGTGAGGCTGTGACATCAGGATTCATCCATGTCTGCAGGGCCCCTTCCTTCCTGAAGCTCTGGGAGCTTAATTATCAGATCAGCAGGGAAAGGAGCTTACCTTGTTCAAAAGCCCTGGGAAGAGAAGGTGACCTGCCTTTGTAAGCTTTTCCAACAAGATCTTTGGAGGGGAACTTCTGCCAACCAATGAACTCATACATGATGGTTGAGATTTTTAGGGATGAAGATGAAGAGTAAAGACACAGGATTTTCCAAAATCACACTTTTAAGGTGAAAAGGAAATGAAACCTAACATGCAAAGCAAGAGAAAATAAATGCAGCTTTGTGTGTAGACCCTCTCTAAGTCCCTCCCAAGAATTGTCACTGATATCCTACCCCCTATCCCCACCCTTGGAGGTTTTATTCTAATCCCTGAGCCAGTTCTGAACAAAGACAAGAAGTCCAGTCTTAGCCTCAATACTGCGATCCAAAAGTCTACAAGCAATAAATGCTGGAGAGGGTGTGGAGAAAAGGGAACCCTCTTACACTGTTGGTGGGAATGCAAACTAGTACAGCCACTATGGAGAACAGTGTGGAGATTCCTTTAAAAACTGGAAACAGAACTGTCATACAACCCAGCAATCCCACTGCTGGGTATACACACTGAGGAAACCAGAATTGAAAGAGACACATGTACCCCAATGTTCATTGCAGCACTGTTTATAATAGCCAGGACATGGAAGCAACCTAGATGTCCATCAGCAGATGAATGGATAAGAAAGCTGTGGTACAAATACACAATGGAGTATTACTCAGCCATTAAAAAGAATACATTTGAATCAGTTCTAATGAGGTGGATGAAACTGGAGCCGATTATACAGAGTGAAATAAGCCAGAAAGAAAAACACCAATACAGTATACTAACACATATATATGGAATTTAGAAAGATGGTAATGATAACCCTGTGTGAGAGATAGCAAAAGAGACACAGATGTATAGAACAGATTTTTAGACTCTGTGGGAGAGGGAGAGGGTGGGATGATTTGGGAGAATGGTACTGAAAAGTGTATACTATCATGTAAGAAATGAATCGCTAGCCTAGGTTCGATACAGGATACAGGATGCTTGGGGCTGGTGCACTGGGATGACCCAGAGAGATGATATGGGGAGAGTGGTGGGAGGGGGTTCAGGTTTGGGAACTCATGTACACCTGTGGTGGATTCATGTCAATGTATGGCAAAACCAATACAGTATTGTAAAGTTAAAAAAAAAAAAAAAAGAACTTGGTTTGAGTACCGTTAGAGGTTTTATTCTAATTCCTGAGCCAGTTCTGAACAAAGACAAGAAGTCCAGTCATAGCCTCAATACAAAGAACTTGGTTTGAGTGTGTGCTAGAGAACTATGATTTATTCTGAAAGAGGTGGCACTGATGAATCTCAATATTCCCTTCGTTTCCCACCAAGCTCAGTATCAACTGGATTTAGAGCTCAGATTACAAAGCTACTACCCCAGACCTCTCTCTGATCCTGCCAAGTCCCTTTTTCCTAAAGGGTTTTATATAATATATCTTCCACTCAGAATGAGACTTCTGTGGGCTACAAGTAACAGAAAGCTCAACAATGTGGCTTGAACCACAAAGATGTTTATTTTACTCTTAAATCCCAGTCCAGAGGTGAACAGTGCTAAGGATAATCCCATACCTCAGGCATACCATCCAAGTCTGGAGCATTTAACCTTTCTTCTCCACCCTCTTTGGCTATTGGGTTTTCATCCTTATGAGTGTTTTCTTGTGGTTATGAAATGGCTGCCACTGCTCCAGCCATTGCCTCTTCACACAACAGCATCAAAGGAGGAAGCAAGGGAGTGGGTAGCAGTAACAGAGTGTTCTCCCTAAAGTCCCCATCTCCTTTAACTTTAAATTTCCACTGATATTTAACTGAAATCAATGAACAGTACATAAATCAAGAGTGTGGATTGGATGACTTTTCACATAGTAAATCCAGGCATGACACAAAGCACACAAACCATGATACAAAATATCACCAGCACCTATAAGCACCCTTGGCTACTTTCCAATCTCAGCTGGTACCTGAGGTAGCGGGGAAGGCAATGGCACCCTACGCCAGTACTCTTGCCTGGAAAATCCAATGGACAGAGTAGCCTGGTGGGCTGCAGTCCATGGGGTCGCTAACAGTCAGACAGACTGAGCAATTTCACTTTCACTTTTCTCTTTCATGCATTGGAGAAGGAAATGGCAACCCACTCCAGTATTCTTGCCTGGAGAATCCCAGGGATGGGGGAGCCTGGTGGGCTGCCGTCTATGGGGTCACACAGAGTCGGACACGACTGAAGTGACTTAGCAGCAGCAGCAGCACCCGAGGTAAATCACTAACCTGACCTCAAACTCCATAGATGAGGTTTGCCTTCCTTTAAAATCTTCATATAAATGGAACCCTGAGGCATGTACTTTCAGACAACTGTTTTCTTTTGCTATGACAGATTCATCTACTTAGTTGAGAGCATATTTTGTTCACTGTCATTGCTGCATGGTGTTCCATTGCATAAATATACGAGAACATATTTATTCTGTTGTTTATAGTTATCTGAGTTGCTTCCAAGTTGTGTAGATCATGGATACTGCTGCTATGCCTCCCCATGTGCATATTTTAGTGCCTATGTGTAAAATGCACATGTGTTGGACTAACCTGAGAGTGGAATAGCAGGGTAATGGGGATCTCCTTTGTCTTTCCATGGAAGAATGTCTCTCCCACAAGCCTCAGCAGCATCTCTGTTTCATTTAATTGGCTCATTACAGACTTATCCTGAAACAATACACCAACCACAGATCACTTTGACTGGCTTAGAGATTTGATGCATTCCCTGATGCTCAGGACTTTGCTACTTGATCACAATGAGGCTTCTTGAAACCAAAAAGAAACAGGACTGATGTCAAGTGGGTACCATCACACTCTGCCACCTTCCCTTGACTATTCTCTCGGGTTCTTCTATGAAATGTGAATGTGTCTGAAGTCATATGGGTGTCACTGTCCTGGACATCTTTCCATTTACTTCACCTTGCCTGGAAGTGTGTTCTTTTTCCTATCACCATCTGCCTGCCTCCCCCACCCAGGGTTCTCTCTCTGATTGTCTATTTTTCTGGAGCCATAACTGAGCTCTTCTTTGGCAGGAGAGCATGAAGATGCTATCCGGGAAAAATAATAAATATAGACCAACATCCTTTCACATGGACGATGCCTCAGGCTGTCAGTCTGCATTTCTATCTCATCCGTCCCTCTTCCATTACTGAGTTTTCTAGGAGCCTCTCTTTCGAGATCTCAGTGGGGAAGATTTTTTTTTTTTTTTAAGAACCGCAATTCTCTCTTGATATCATCAGACTGAAAATTCTGAACAATCTACGGCTGATTCTAGGGCAGTTTTGAGTAGGTTAGCAGGGGATTTCCCCAGAGTTGGAATTCATAGTAGTATTTTAGGAGAATCTTAACACTGCAATAAGGATGGATTGACATTGCATCAATTTCTATTCTCATTACAATAAAGGAATCAGTGTGGTATTAGAACTTTACTGCCTGCAATGTTTGGTGAATTACAGGGAGGTCTAATACGATTTCCCACTCTATATTCTGTTTAGACTGGCAGGTTTCTCTGGGTGTTTCTCAATATACAGATAAAGCACTAGACAGGGGATTAGCTCTCTTGGAAGCTAAGAGAGGAGGTGATAGGGGATGTCGGTAGCTTGTGGGGATGGATTCTGATGCAGGCACCCAGAGGGAGTGAGGCGTTTACAGCATACAGAACACCAAAGACCCAGAGCATATTACAGGGTATGGCCCCACCCTGTGGAGAAACTCCCCATGGGCACCCAGGACAGTAACAGCTAGAAAAGAAAGACTAATGGATTGCCTCCTGGGACGACATCACAAGGAGAAATAAATCACACCGAATGCCTCTCGAGGGAATCGGTTAACTTTTTTTTTTTCTGCTGGAGAAAAACTTCAGATTCAGATTTAACTCTCATATCGGACAGCAGCAACTCCGAGCCCTCGCACGCTCAAGGGAATGCCTCTCGAGGGAATCGGTCATCTTTCTTTCTGCTGGAGAAAAAGTTCAGATTCAGATCTAACTCTCACATCGGACAGCAGCAACTCTGAGCCCTCGCACGCTCATGCCTGTGGTCAGTCGTGCCTGACTCTGCGACCCCATGGACTGTGGCCTACCAGGTTCCCTTGGTCCATGGAATTCCCCAGGCAAGAATACTGGAGCAGGTTGCAGTTTCCTACTCCAGGGGATCTTCCCAGCCCAGGGATCGAACCCACATATCTTATGTACCCACATTGGCAGGCAGGTTCTTTACCCCTGCACTAACTTGGAAGCCCCCAAGCCCTCTCAGCACTCAGTAAATCATCCCAGACTCCCACAGTTCTGTTGGATAAACTATCATCATTATCCTCCCTGTCCTCAGCATTGTTTTCGAGAAGGTTTCCTGGAAACACACTCTGAGATGGACAATTGCAGGCAGAAGGTTTACTTGGAGTTACTCTCTGGAGGCACACCTGGGAGAGAGTGGAGACGGTGGGATTGGGCGGACAAGGAAACTGACCTGCCACGTGGCTGCAGCTAATGACTATGACACTCCCACAGGGAACTCAGGAATGGGATGTCTTTCAGAGTTATCCCTAACTGACACAAGGGAGCTGCTCCTTTGTAATGGGCTGGGGTCACCCCAGAGAAGGGGCATCATCTTGGCAAGGAAGTCAGATCCCTAGTGCAGAGAGCTGAGCCACTGACAGCCAATATCCCCAGCACCTGGTGAAAGAGTGCTAGCTCCAAAGAGGGCATTTAGCAAAACATCACACTAGTCATCTGTGGGCCAGCAACTCAATGATTTAGCCTTGAATGAATCAGTTCAATGATTATCAATGTTCATTATTATCATTATTATTTAGCAGAAGAGGCTCAGTAGAATTAAGCAACTTACCCAACTTGTAACTGGACCTTCAGTTCCTCTGGTTCCTAGCTCAGTGCTCTTTCTCTTGCCTGCCCACTTCCTTAGCCTCTCCTCACTTCTCTCAGGAGTGCAAATAAGGAAGAAGGATGGAAAAATGATGAGGAATGGTGACTCTCAATCAAGGAAACAGACACTCTGGTAGAAGGGGTCTAAGAAGACCCCTTCAGTGAACACCAGTGAGCACTTGCATGCACCAGGCATTATTCTGGTCCCTTTAATCATGGATTTCTTACTCTAGTCAAATAAGTTTATGTTCCTGAGATCTTAGAAATTCATGATGGAGAAAATCAGGAGTAGCTGAGATTGGTTGAATGGATGTGAGAACTCCTTTGAGAAAATAAGAAAGGCCCTTATTGTCTATATTAATTGGTGCTGTATTTATTTGGCTACAAATAACAGAAAACCCAACTGATAATAAGAAAGCTTATTATTATTATTATTATTTTTAGAAAACTGCGTCTTTTACTGAACGTAAAAGAATACCGAAGAATGCAAAACTACCTTACAAGGTAGGCATGCAGCTAGACAGAAAGTCCTGCGCCATAGTGGATGACAGACAGCCTTCTCCTCCCTCACTTCTACTCCAGACTGAAGTTTGGTGGAGGTTGGTTTCAACTGATGAGGGAAGAATGATGTTAGCAGATGAAGTCAAGCCAACCATCCAATTAGTCTGTGGCATGTAGGTCCCCTTAAGGGCAGAGATATGTTCTTTCATCAGAAACACAATGGCAATCATAGCTGAAAGTGATGAGATTTAGGCCTGTGTACTTTGGCCACTTGATGCGAAAGGCTGGCTCATTTGAAAAGACCCTGATGCTGGGAAAGATTGAGGGCAGGAGGAGAAGGGGACGGCAGAGGATGAGATGGTTGGATGGCATCACTGACTCAGTGGACATGAATTTGGGTAAACTCTGGGAGCTGGTGATGGACAGGGAGGCCTGGCATGCTGTGCTTCATAGGGTCGCAAAGAGTCGGACACGGCTGATTGACTGAACTGAACAGGTCTTACATATTGTCCCATCCTCTTAAGATAAAGACCCATTTCATGGTGATTTCCTAAGGTATGTGTCTACATGTAAAACACAGCCCTTGATCATCAACATGAATCAGTTTCCAGATTTGTGTACAGGATTCTTTTCATCAAATGGAAGATGAAATATTTACACATATCCCTGAAAAAGACGCTTCCATTCAGTTCTCTTATCTTCATGTTTTAGAAGAACATTTAATGTCATCAGTCAGTTCAGTTCAGTCACTCAGTTGTATCTGACTCTTTGTGACCCCATGGACTGATTTAATGTAGTAGGAAATATTTATATTAGGTTGAGTGAAAAATAAGTACAGAATATATATGGTAGATCCCATATATATTATATTCCAAGTTGTAAAGCTGGAGAAAAATAGACTAGAGTGTTAACAATTATGATCATTTTGGGGTTATGGGAGGAAGGGTGAATTTTACATTCTTACTGACACTACACTTCATTTCCAACACTGAGTAGTGATTAAGACTATGCCAGGGCTTAGATTTGATGTCTTAGTTCCACCACTTATTTGGATGAGTTACATAACCTCTATGAGCCTCTTGTTCCTGCATGTAAAATCCAGACTTCTTTAATTTGCTTTTGCCACAGTGAAGTGGAGCATACCCACATAGGACTTCTGTGTACTTTTCCAGACTGTGTAGAAAGTCATGCCCGCAAAAAGACAGAAGGGATTCTTAGGGGGCTGACAGATGTGTGATGAAGATTCCACTAATTCTGGTCTCAGCAGATAGAAGAGAACATTAGAGGCCTGGAGATAACAGTTAAACTTCTTAGAAAATGCTCTGTATCTTTTCTGTCCAGCACATCAAACAGTGTACAAGGAGATGGCAACTTACTATCCCACAGCCCAGGGAAGTGGGCCCTCAGAGAGTCAGCTCAGGCATTTATCAGCTGCCCACTGGACATGTTCACCTTAACATAGAGAAGGGCCTGTCCTTCTTTTAGGCCATTAGATCTTTCTGTAAGTAAGTAAACATAATGATTTGGCATATAGCTGTGCTAGTCTGTTCAGGCTGGCTGCCATAAAAAATACCATAGACTGGCATCCCTAGACACCAAAACTTAGTTTTGCATTGACCTGGAGGGTAGAAATCCTAGGTCAGGATGCCCGTCCATTTGACTCCTGATAAGAGCTTTCTTTCTAGAATAACAAATATCATATATTAACACATATATATGGAATCTAGCGGGGAAGGCAATGGCACCCCACCCCAGTACTCTTGCTTGGAAAATCCAATGGACGGAGTAGCCTGGTGGGCTGCAGTCCATGGGGTCGCTAACAGTCGGACAGACTGAGCGACTTCACTTTCACTTTTCTCTTTCATGCATTGGAGAAGGAAATGGCAACCTACTCCAGTATTCTTGCCTGGAGAATCCCAGGGATGGGGGAGCCTGGTGGGCTGCCGTCTATGGGGTCACACAGAGTCAGACATGACTGAAGTGACTTAGCAGCAGCAGCAGCATGGAATCTAGAAAAAAATGGTACTGATTAACATACTTGCAAGACAGGAATAGAGACACAACATAGAGAACAGTCTTATGGACACAGTAGGGGAAGGAGAGAGTGGGACAAATTGAGAGAGTAGCATTGTCATATATACACTACCACGTGTAAAATAGTGTGGGAAGTTTGTAAAATAGCTAGTGGGAAGTTGCCAGATAGCACAGGGAGCTCAACCTGCTGTTCTGTGATGATCTAGAAGGGGTGGGATGGAGTGGGGGGAGGGAGGCTTACAAGGAAAGGGCTGCCGTCTATGGGGTCACACAGAGTCAGACATGACTGAAGTGACTTAGCAGCAGCAGCAGCATGGAATCTAGAAAAAAATGGTACTGATTAACATACTTGCAAGACAGGAATAGAGACACAACATAGAGAACAGTCTTATGGACACAGTAGGGGAAGGAGAGAGTGGGACAAATTGAGAGAGTAGCATTGTCATATATACACTACCACGTGTAAAATAGTGTGGGAAGTTTGTAAAATAGCTAGTGGGAAGTTGCCAGATAGCACAGGGAGCTCAACCTGCTGTTCTGTGATGATCTAGAAGGGGTGGGATGGAGTGGGGGGAGGGAGGCTTACAAGGAAGGGGATATATGTATATCCAATTCACGTTGTCATACAGCAGAAACCAGCACAACATTGTAAAGCAATTATCCTCCAATACTAACGCATATATATGGAATTTAGAAAGATGGTAATGAGGACCCTGTATGCAGGACAGCAAGAGAGATAAATTTAAAAAATTAAATTAAAAAAATAAAATAAACATTAAAAAATAAAAATAAAAATATCTTTCTAAAAAACAAAAAAAAAGTAAAAACAAATTTTTTAAAAGAGCTCTCTGTCTTATAGATGATTACCTGCTTGCTGTGTCCTCACATGATAGAGACAGAGAAAAGAAGGAGAGAAGGGGGACTTCCCTCCACACTCCCAATGCAGGGGGCCTGGGTTTGATCCCTGGTCCCAGAACTAGATCCCTCATGCCACAGCTAGGGTTGGCCTGCTGCAGAAGATCCCTCATGTCACACTGAAGACTGAAGCTCCTGTGTGCCACACCTAAGACCTGGCACAGCCAAAGAAATAAATGAATATTTTATAAAAGAAAGTGAAGAAAAGAGAGAGCAGGTGCTCTAACATCTGAAACTATCATAAGAATCTTCAACATATGAATTTTGGGGGCACACAATTCAATCCATAGCAGTGACCTTAATCATCTGTAGGTCTTATTTTTCTCCAAAGAGAAATATTTCAAGAGATATTCTTAGATGTAATCCAGCCCCATATTCAAGCATCTGTGCTTTCTAACTTAATAACCCAACTGGATGTTCATAATATTCCCTATCAGTGCTCCAGGGATTCCAGAGAGCTTTCACTAGGCCACCCTAGTCATCAGCTAAGAATCCCAGATTCCACCAACAGGGAGCCAGCTCTGGTTGTGCGTGATTGCTGTCTTTAGATCAGAGGATAGAGAATTCCCGTTTTAATGTTTTCAAAGGCAGGAGTAGTCATGTGGTCAGGTGATGAACCATGGGCAATAATCCATTATCACCATGCTTACCTGTCAGATCATGAGATCACCAGTGGGCATTTTGGAGTCCATTATTACTTTATGGTCAGACGGGAGACTTCCTAAGACCCTTATGATAGTTTCAAAGACTTGAAAGGTTGATTCTTTGTGAAATAAAGCTGTGCTGATCAGTAACTTCACTGCTTTCTGAAACTCAAAGTCTCCCAGAAGATGCTTTCCCTATTATGACATTGGACAGCACTTGGCCACTTGGCCATCACTGACAGCAAAGAAGTCTGGGAGTCTATCTGGCTTTCCAGGATAAGAAGTGGGTTCTGCCAGCAAAAGCAGCTGAGAATGGCTCTCGAGTATTCTACCAGCGTGTGACCATGACTCCTAGCAGCCCAGATGAAAAGGAAGATGTCAGAGGCAGGAGAGGGTAGGGTTGGGCATGAGGTGAATGACTCCATCAATAAGGTTAGATTTGGGGTGGATTTGAGTCTTATCAGGGAAATGCAGCAGGAAACACAGAGGGCCAGAACAAAGGCCACAGACAGGGTGCTACAGCTTGTTTCTTACATAGATGCCCAGGGGTTAGGGTCATACTTCATGCCTCTCCCAGAAGAACAAGTTATAACACTGGCTGAAGACCCTGTAAGAAATCTGGTTCAGCAGCATTGTTTGCAGGGGCGGGGAGCAAGGGGATGAGCTTCTAAAAGATAAGATACTTTCAAGATGAAGACAGCCTTCAGAATGGGAGAAAATAATACCAAATGAAGCAACTGACAAAGAATTAATCTCCAATTAAAATAAATAAATTTATATTAAAAAAGAATTAATCTCAAAAATATACAAGCAACTCCTGCAGCTCAATTCCAGAAAAATAAACAACCCAATCAAAAATGGACCAAAGAACTAAACAGACATTTCTCCAAAGAAGACATACAGATGGCTAACAAACACATGAAAAGATGCTCAACATCACTCATTACCAGAGAAATGCAAATCAAGACCACAAGGAGGTACCATTTCACCCCAGTCAGAATGGCTGCTATCCAAAAGTCTACAAGCAATAAATGCTGCAGAGGGTGTGGAGAAAAGGGATCCCTCTCACACTGTTGGTGGGAATGCAAACTAGTACAGCCACTATGGAGAATAGTGTGGAGATTCCTTAAAAAACCGGAAATGGAACTGCCTAATGACCCAGAAGTCCCACTGCTGGGCATACACACTGAGGAAACCAGAATTGAAAGAGACACGTGTACTCCAATGTTCATTGCAGCGCTGTTTATAATAGCCAGGACATGGAAGCAACCTAGATGTCCATCAGCAGATGAATGGATAAGAAAGCTGTGGTACAAATACACAATGGAGTATTACTCAGCCATTAAAAAGAATACATTTGAATCAGTTCTAATGAGGTGGACGAAACTGGAGCTGATTATACAGAGTGAAGTAAGCCAGAAAGAAAAACACCAATACAGTATACTAATGCACATATATGGAATTTAGAAAGATGGTGATGATAACCCTGTATGCAAGACTGCAAAAGAGACACAGATGTATAGAACGGACTTTTGGACTCTGTGGGAGAGGGAGAGGGTGGGATGATTTGGGAGAATGGCATTGAAACATGTATATTATCACATGTGAAATGAATCACCAGTCCAGGTTCGATGCATGATACAGGATGCTCAGGGCTGGTGCACTGGGATTACCCAGAGGGATGAGATGGGGAGGGAGGTAGGAGGGGGTTCAGGATGGGGAACACGTGTACACCCATGGCAGATTCATATCAACGTATGGCAAAACCAATACAATATTGTAAAGTAATTAACCTCCAATTAAAATAAATAAATGTATATTGTTTTAAAAAGATAACATACTTNTTCGATGCATGATACAGGATGCTCAGGGCTGGTGCACTGGGATTACCCAGAGGGATGAGATGGGGAGGGAGGTAGGAGGGGGTTCAGGATGGGGAACACGTGTACACCCATGGCAGATTCATATCAACGTATGGCAAAACCAATACAATATTGTAAAGTAATTAACCTCCAATTAAAATAAATAAATGTATATTGTTTTAAAAAGATAACATACTTTGACCACTTTGTCTATTGCTCCATGGTCTTGTTGAACAGTTTTCTCCAGTGACTGTTCACCATAGCTGTAACAATTCTATGTATTATCTGTAGTGACTTTTTTTTTTAACTTAAAAGTGTCATTTTACATTTGACTATAGTTGATTTGGGCTTCCTCTTTTCCTCAGCAGTAAAGAATTCACCTGCAATGCAGGAGATGCAGGAGACTGGGTTTGATCCCTGGGTCAGGAACATGCCCTGGAGGAGGATATGGAAACCCACTGAAGTATTCTTGCCTGGAGAATCCCCCGGAATGAGGAGCCCGGTGGGCTATAGTCCATAGGGTGGCAAAGAGTTGGACACAACTGAAGCGGCTGAGCCGGCACATACATAGTTGATTTACAATGATGCATTCGTTATAGCAAAGTGATTCAGCTGTACATATACATATATCTAATCTGTTTCAGATTCTTTTCCCATTTAGGTTACTATAGAACATTGACGGAGATGGCAATGCACCCCACTCTAGTACTCTTGCCTGGAAAATCCCATGGACGGAGGAGCCAAGACTGGGTTTGATCCCTGGGTCAGGAACATGCCCTGGAGGAGGATATGGAAACCCACTGAAGTATTCTAGCCTGGAGAATCCCCCGGAATGAGGAGCCTGGTGGGCTATAGTCCATAGGGTGGCAAAGAGTTGGACACAACTGAAGCAACTGAGCCGGCACATACATAGTTGATTTGCAATGATGCATTCATTTCAGGTTATAGCAAAGTGATTCAGCTACATATGAATCATACATATCTGATACATATGTATCAGATACATATATCTAATCTGTTTCAGATTCTTTTCCCATTTAGGTTACTATAGAGCATTGACGGAGATGGCAATGCACCCCACTCTAGTACTCTTGCCTGGAAAATCCCATGGACGGAGGAGCCTGGTGGGCTGCAGTCCATGGGGTCGCTAAGAGTCGGACATGACTGAGTGACTTCACTTTCACTTTGCACTTTCCTGCATTGGAGAAGGAAATGGCAACCCACTCCAGTGTTCTCGCCTAGAGAATCCCAGGGACGGGGGAGCCTGGTGGGCTGCCGTCTATGGGGTCGCACAGAGTCAGACACGACTGAAGCGACTTAGCAGCATAGAACACTGAGCAGAGTTCCCTATGCTGTACAGCAGGTCCTTGTTTCTTGTCTATTTTAAATATAATAGTATGTATCTGTCAATTCCAAGATACCCCTCCATGCTACCTTTCCTATTTGGCAAGCCATAGTTTGTTTTCCATGTCTGTGAGTCTGTTTCTGTTTTGTAAATAAGTTCATTTGTATCATTTTCTTTTAGATTCTGTGTGTAAGTGACATGATATTGTCTTTCTCTGTCTGAGCGACTTCACTCAGTATGGCAATCTCTAGGTCCATTCATGGAGAAGGAAATGGCAACCCACTCCAGTGTTCTTGCCTGGAGAATCCCAGGGACGGGGGCGCCTGGTGGGCTGCCGTCTCTGGGGTCACACAGAGTTGGACACGACTGAAGCGACTTAGCAGCAGCAGCAGGTCCATTCATGTTGGTGCAAATGGCCTTATCTCATTCTTTTTATGGCTGAATAGTGTTTCATTTTATATACATGCCACATCTTCTTCATCCATTGTTCTCTCAGTGGACATTTAAGTTGCTTCCATGTCTTAACTATTGCAAACAGCATTGCCGTGAACATTGGGGTAAATGTATCCTTTCAAACCATAGTTTTCTCCAGATATATGCCCAGGAGTGGGATTACTGGATCATATGATCACTCATGAAATATGATAACTCATATGATAAGCCATGAAATCAGAAGACCGTTTCTCCTTGACAGGAAAGCTATGACAAAGCTAGACAGTGTGTTATCAGAGGCTAGACAGAGGCATTGCTCTGCAGACAAAAGGTGTGTCTAATCAAGGCTGTGGTCTTCCCAGTGGTCATGTATGGTTGTGAGAGCTGGACTATAAAGAAGGCAGAGCACTGAAGAATTGATGCCTTTGAGCTGTGGTGCTGAGAAGACTCCTGAAAGTCCCTTGGACAGCAAGGAGGTCAAATCAGTCAGTCTTAAGGGAAATCAACCCCAGNTTTCCCCATTTGCCATGGAATGATGGGACTGGATGCCATAATCTTAGTTTTTTTAATGTTGAATTTCAAGCCAGATTTTTCACTGTCCTCTTTCACCGTTATCAAGAGGCTCTTTAGTTCCTCTTTGCTTTCTGCCATTAAAGTGGTATCATCTTCATATCTGAGGCTGTTGGTATTTCTCCCCATAGTAGTAGTGTGTATTAGTCACCTGTGGTTGCTTTAACATGAACACAGACTTGGTGGCATAGCTCACAGAGCTCTGGACGCCAGAAGTCAAAGCCAGTGTGTGCTTTCTCCAGATGTTCTGGTGGCCGCCTACAGTCCTGGGTGTTCCTTGTCTTGTAGCGACATCGCTCAGATCTCTGCCTCTGCCTTCTCATCACTGCCTCCTCTGCATCTGTCCTGAAAATCCCCCTGCCTCTCTCTTATAAGGATACCTGGGATTATGTTTGTACCCCCTGGATGATCCTGCATAAGCCACTTCTCTCTAGGTCCTTAACTCAATCACATCTTCTGCCTTATAAAGTAATAAAGGTTCTAGGATTAGGATAGGGACATATACTTTAAAGGTCTACCCTTCAGCCCACAACAGAGGCATTTGCCAATTCTGGGACAATTGGCAGGGTCTTAGAACAGAATCCTCCAGAGTGAGTAGTTGTTCCACTGCTGGTGGTGGTTTTGGACAATCCCGTGCCAAGAGGGATTATTATAGTAGATGTGTTTCCATTCCAGATAATGGAAAATTCACTTTTCATTTTGATGATGTAGATGCATAGAGGGTCAGAGCCTTTTGTCTGGATCCAGGATTTGAAGAGGGGAAGCATGTGGGAGCGGTGGCATGAACCTGAGCTTGGAGTATCCTCCATCTGACTCCACCGTGTGGCCTGGGGCGATGCCTCCATCTCTCTGAGCCTCTGTTTCTTCATCAAACACCTGGTGACAATATGTCATTTTGTCAATATGACAAGTGTCATTTTGACAGATCCTGATGAGGGCTGGAATGCAGAGTGCCTGGAATAATAAATCATAGTGTTTATTATTATCACAAAAGCAGAAGGCTGGTCATAATTATTTGTTTTCCTTATTTCTCCTTGCGATTCCACTAATCTGAATCTTTAAACCTAGGTTAGAGAATTACAGAGATCTGGACATGGAAAATGAAAGTCAAAATCAAAGTCACTCAGTTGTGTCCAACTCTTTGTGACCCCCTGGACTAGTCCATGGAGTTCCCCAGGCCAGAATACTGGAGTGGGTAGCCTTTCTGTTCTCCAGGGGATCTTCTTAACCAAGAGATCAAACCCAGGTCTCCCTCTATGGACTGTAGCCCGCCATGGTCCTCCGTCCACGGGATTCTTCAGGCATGGGTTGCCATGCCCTCCTCCAGGGGATCTTCCTGACCCAGGGACTGACCCTGTGTCTCTTGTTGCCTGCATTGGCAGGCAGATTCTTCACCACTGGTGCTACCTGAGAAACCCCAGTGGCTGTATTTGGTGACTATTTAAAAACTCTACTTCTAGAAAATGTACTGAGAGCTAATGACTCATTATCACCCAATTCTCCCCAAAGCTATGCTTCCCCAACCCAACCACATCCCACTTTTCTCCCCTTCCAAGAAGAGCAGACAGTGACCAAATCTGGGATGAGAGCAGGAGACGAATTGCCAATGAATTTCAATCCCCCTTAGAAGTGAGAAAAGAGCTTTGTATTTGTCCCATGAGTGCAAGTATAATGATGAGGAAATAACTCTAGCTTCTGGCTACTAAGCATCACTTTTGTACTTGGAAAGTGATTTTTAAGTCTTGACAATGCACTGGAATTACCTGGGATATCTTATTTTAAAAATTTTATTGGAGTATAATTGATTTATAGTGTTAGTTTCAGGTGTACAGCATAGGGATTCAGTTAACATAAACATATATTCATTCTTTTTCAGATGCGTTTCCCATATAGGCTATTACAGAATATTGAGTAGCATTCCCTTTGCTATATAGTAGGTATTTATTATCCATTTTATATATAGTAGTATGTGTACGTCAATCCCCAATTCCTAATTTATCCCTCCCCTGGTGGAATATTTCAAAAGAATGGAAGAGTCATACTCAGAATCTCTAGAGTGGGTTCCAGACATCACTAAATTTTTGGAAGGTTCTCAGTGATTCTGGTGTTCAGAGAGGTTTGAGACTCATTATTCTAGACGGTGTTTCTAAGACTTTATATATATGATCATTTTTAATCCTTACAGTGACCTGTTAAAGGAAAGTACCAATGTATCTCCATTCAGAGATGAATGAACTGGGATCCAGAGAGATTAGGCAATCAGCTAGGGCTTCCCAGGTGGTGCTAGTGGTAAATAATCTGCCTGCCATTGCAGGAGACGTAAGAGATATGGATTCGATCCCTGGGTCAGGAAGATCCCCTGGAAGAGGACATGGCAACCCACTGTACTACTCTTGCCTGGAGGATCCCATGGACAGTGGGGCCTGGTGAGCTACAGTTCTTAGGGTCGCAAAGAGTCGGACACACTAAAGTAACTTAGCAAGCATAAGGGCCACGTAGTTCACAGGTAGCAGTGCTGAGACTCAAAACCTGACTCTGTCTGGCTCCTGCACCCTGNCATCACTGACTCAATGGTCGTGAGTCTGAATGACTCTGGGAGTTGGTGATGGACAGGGAGGCCTGGCGTGCTGCAATTCATGGGGTCGCAAAGAGTCAGACAAGACTGAGCGACTTAACGGAACTGACTGATAGGTAGAAGAATATGATCAGTTTCATTAAAAATGTAAATGGCATGAACAATCATTTTGGAGACGAATTAACCACTATAGCTTGGTTTTTGGTATGTTTGTTTTTTGCTTTTTCAATGATGTGTGTGGCAGACATGGAATATGCATATTCATGGATATCTGCAACTACACCAGACAACAAACTTAACTCCTAATTTACCAACAGCAATGTGAAAATAAAAGCCGCTCAGTCATGTCTGGCTCTTTGGACTATACATGGAATTCTGCAGGCCAGAATACTGGAGTAGGTAGTGGTTTCCTTCTCTAGGGGATTGTCCCAACCCAGGTATTGAACCCAGGTCTCCTGCATTGCAGCTGGATTCTTTATAGCTAAGCCACCAGGGAAGCTCAGTAATAATTATACCTGTCCCGTGCAAATAAGTTACCAAAAATTTATTAAAATTTTGATGTGTTTTTATAACATTCTATTTTGTTAATGATTATGTTTGTGTGTGTGTGTGTGTGTGTGTGTGTTAGTCACTAAGTGTCTAGCTCTTTGTAAACCCATAGACTGAAGACCACCAGATCCCTCTGTCTGTGGAATTCTTCAGGCCAGGATACTGGAGTGGGTAACCATTCTGTTCTCCAGGGATCCTCCCGACCTAGGGATCAAACCCAGTTCTCCTTCATTGTAGGAAGATTCTTTATCATCTGAGCCATCAGGAAAAGCCTTAAAACCTTAAAATGATAGTGTGTGTCAGTCAGTCAGTTGTTTTAATGAATAAGTGATAATAAATTTCAAAATGGTCAAAGAAGGAAAATGAGATGAAAAGAAAAGATGAATGCAACTATTCCATTTGTAATGATTGAGTATATGTTGAATGAAATATAGATTTTTTGTTTCAATTAAAAAAAAAAAAAACTTCTCAACTTCAAAATGTATAAAAGTGACTTTCTATTATTTTCTTTCCAGTCAAAATATGGGTATTGAAATTCACTCTTATATCTTTTGAACAAATATGAAAGAACATTTTCCAATTTCCTGGAATACTGCAGTTGATCCTTATCAAATGAGAAAAATAATAAAACCACCTTAGGAAATGTGTTCAAAGGAACTTGATGTGAAAAAAGATGACCTGACATAAATAAAAAAGGTTTAAAATGTGACTTCACACGTGTTCCATAAATCAACCTTGATATTGATGGCATCGCACCATATTTTTGAAGCCTGCCTTGTCTAATACATTTCTTGAAAAATCGTTTTTTTCTGTGTCCTTAACTACGACTTTGATTTTCTATAATTCTTCTCTTTCTGCATCTCCTTATCTATAGAATTGCTGTGTTGTGAGCTGAACATCAGTGTAATAAAGTAAACCATTTTACTGCTGTGATACTTTTCCTTTTGATACTTTATAAAGATAATAGATGACTTAAAATATGGAAAGAATGAGACTAGTCAATGATTTTTTGACTCTTCAAAGTTATGTATCATACATAAATTAATTTCATTAACTTACTGGCAGGATCTGTTGGCAAGAAGGGAAATATAAAAACTCTTTTCTGGAGGGCAATCCTGAAATAGAAGAGGAATAAGATGGGGAGACCACTTTCTCCCCCACAAATTCTTCAAAAGAACATTTGAACAGTGAGAAAATCCACAAAACAAATTCTGAATGCCGACAGAGGACATCAGTCACCCAGAAAAGCAGCCCATTGTCTTCAAAAGGAGATGTTTTATGAATGGTGCTGTATAGATGGAGAAGTCATCAGGCTACTATAAAAACATGACTGAAAACCAGAAGCCAGAGGCTTAAGTCAAAATCCTGAGAACACCAAAGAACTCCTGACTCCAGGGAACATCATTCAACAGGAGCTCATCAAACACCTCCATACCTACACTGAAACCAAGCACCACCCAAGAGCCAACAAGTTCCAGAGCAAGACATACCCCACAAATTTTCCAGCAACACAGGAACATAGCCTTGAGCTTCAATATACAGGCTACCCAAAGTCACTCAAAACCCATTGACATTGTATAACTGATTACTGGACACTTCATTGCACTCCAGAGAGAAGAAGTCCAGCCCCACCCACCAGAACACCTACACAAGCTTACCTAACCAGGAAACCTTGATAAGCCACTCATACAACCCCATCCACAGTGAGGAACTCCACAATAAAGAGAAATCCACAAACTGCCAGAATACAGAAAGGCCACCACAAACACAGCAATAAAAACAAGATGAAGAAACAGAGGAATACCCAGCAGGTAAAAGAATAGGATAAATGCCCACCAAACCAAACAAAAGAGGAAGAAATAGGGAATTTACCTGATAAATAATTCCAATAATGATAGTGAAAATGATACAAAATCTTGAAAACAAAAATGGAATCACAGATAAGTAGCCTGGAGACAAGGATTGAAAAGACGCAAGAAATGTTTAACAAGGACCTAGAATAAATAAAAAAGAGTCAATATATAGTGAATAATGCAATAAATGAGATAAAAAACAGTCTGGCAGGAGCAAATAGTCGATTAACGTAGGCAGAAGGTAGGATTAGTGAGGTAGATGACAGTATGGTAGAAATAAATGAATCAGAGAGGAAAAAAGAAAAATGAATTTAAAGAAATGAGGACAATCTCAGAGACCTCTGGGACAATGTTAAAGACACCAGCATTCGAATCATGGGAGTCCCAGGAGAAGAAGAAGAAAAAAAAAGACCATGAGAAAATACTTCAGGAGATAATAGTTGAAAAATTCCCTAAAATGGGCAAGGAAATTGTCACCCAAGTCCGAGAGACTCAGATAGTCCCAAATAAGGTAAACCCAAGGCAAAACACCCCAAGACACCTATTAATCAAATTTACAAAGATCAAATACAAAGAACAAATATTAAAAGCAGCAAGGGAAAAACAACAGAAAACACACAAGGGGAATCCCATAAGGAT
>SJYX01012340.1:50567-111646 GCA_006410675.1 Oreotragus oreotragus
TCACTTTCACTTTTCTCTTTCCTGCATTGGAGAAGGAAATGGCAACCCACTCCAGTATTCTTGCCTGGAGAATCCCAGGGATAGGGGAGCCTGGTGGGCTGCCGTCTATGGGGTCACACAGAGTTGGACACGACTGAAGTGACTTAGCAGCAGCAGCAGCAGGGTAAGGATGAGAACACGTGAACACCTTCACATGGTGCCTGGTACAGAGCATGTACCCGTTAAAAGGGTTATTAGGACTTAAAGATATTTTTTAAATGCGTAGGAGTGCACATCAGTTTGTAGTCCATCTTGCCTTCTCTCTCCCTTGCTTCCTTCCTTGTTCCCTCTCTCCCTGTCTTCTTTCCTTCCTTCCTTCCCTCTCTTCCTTCTCTGCTTTCTTTTCTTCCTTCCTTTCCTCCCTCCTCCCCTCTTCCTCTCCCTAACCCCCTCTCTTCTCCTCTCTGTCCTTTCCTTCCCTCTGTCTCCCTTATTTCCTCCTCTCTCCCTGGATCTTGCCTTCTCCCCGCCCCCTCCCCACAGAAGTCCTCCTATCCCTCAGACACTTGTTCAAACTCTTTTCTATACACGGTAGATCTTAATGTTCCCATTTCATACATGAAACTGAAGAGGCTGCAGCTTGGAGAAAATAATGACTTGCAGAGGTTCACATGACCAGTGTGTGCCTGAGTCTGCACCTTTCCCCTGAATTGCACAGTAAAAATAATACAATCATGGGGAAATTAAGATGATTCCTCTGTGTGCCACCTAATGCACTGCACGTACCTCAAACACATACATCACTCTTGGAGCTATTCTGAAACCGTGTCTGTTAAGGGACAAGCTTTGCCTTTTGAATTAGAATCTCTTGTGTCTGAAGTGCTTGTGAGAGCACAGACTGTAACAGGAGAATGTGCTCTGGGGCCAGACTGCCTGGGTTTGCCTCCGGCTTTTCCTCTTTCAGCCATGAGATGCTAGGCTCATCCTTCCAAATTCCTGATCCTCAGTCTTTGTATCTGAAAGGTGGGGTTGTGAGGAATCAATGAGGCAGCACAAGAGAAGAGCTAGGGCCAGCACCTGCTGAGCACCAATAAATATTAATTATCAGCGGGACTCCATCCCCGATGGCTCACCGGGTAAAGAATCCTCCTGCGGTGCAGGAGGCACAGGAGACACAGATTCAGGAAGATACCTGGGTCAGGAAGATCCCTTGGAGGAGGAAATGGCAACCCACTCCAATATTCTTGCCTGGAAAATTCTACGGACAGAGAAGACTGGCGGGCTGCAGTCTGTGGGGACGCAAAGAGTCGGACATGACTGAACACGAGGCACATCATTATTCTGAGTATTATAAAAAAGTGCAAAGCAACTGTTCAAATGCAGGGTGATGTTTAGAGCAGTAGTGGGATCCAGGCATTCCCCTCCATCAAAGAAATCTGTCTGCCTTCAAATCCACCTGCCACCTGTAGGCTGCGTGGCCTTGAGTAGGTTCTTAACCTCTCTGAGCCTCAGTTTTCTTATCTAGAAAAGGAGACTAATAATAGTGTCTGCCCCAGGCTGGTTGTGAGGATTAAATAAAGTAACGCAAGAGAAGGACGTAGGGCAGAGTCCGACACATGGTACATAGCAAATAGTTATAGAGGGTGACTATTTTCATTATGCTGAGTTCCGCTTAGTTAGTTCCACTGCACGGATGACAAGTTTGGGGCAGGGATGCACATGATCTATCTTTTTCTCTTTTTAAATCAGCAGCCTTATACTTACTTACTTATTACCTGGTGCTCCTTCTCTCTTTAGTAAACGCACCTGGGGATGCTCCAGATGTTTGAAGCTGGCAGGATCATCACCCCCCTCAATCGGCAGCACCACCAGCTGAGCTCTCTGCTGGGAACTGCGTTGCTCCAAAGACCACAGGGAGCGGGGAGGGGAGTGGTCTGAGCTGGACTGGAGGAGGGCAAAGAGTCACCTCTGAGTGTCTGCCTGCCTTCTGTTTTCCCCCCAGGAGAATCATAAATCACCTCCCTTTACTAGTTCATCAGGCTCCCATGGAAATTATTTCACAGCCTGTATTTTGAAATCCTGTATGTGTGTGGTTTAAGCTGGGATTTTTTTTTTTTACCAGGAGAATCATAAATCACCTCCCTTTACTAGTTCATCAGGCTCCCATGGAAATTATTTCACAGCCTGTATTTTGAAATCCTGTATGTGTGTGGTTTAAGCTGGGCTTTTTTTTTTTTTTTCCCCTCTGATAAATAGGGCACTTTAATAACAGTCACAGCTCGACACAGAATTAGGGGAAAATACACCAGACTCTCCAGGTATCGGATTCCTGACACTCTGAGACGGGCTGTTGTCACGGTTCTTTCCTGGAGAGTGATGCAGGCGTATGTAGGAAGGGGTCTGTGTTTCTCTTCCAGCAAGGTCTGGGGCAGCAGAACTGGGTGCTGAGTGTCAGGAAACAGCTCCTGGAGGAAGGAAGGAATGGAAGGCAAGGAGGCAGGCAGGGTAAGAACCGAGGCTACTCCTGCGTGGGCTCCTCCTGGAAGGTGTGTGACCCCACAGGAGACAGCCCGGACCCAGCGTCATCCTTGAAGCTCTTCCTGCTCTGTTCTATCCATCTGTCTTTGCTGCCGGAGATGAGAGTGATGCAATGTTCCCCGGTCCTGTTCACCCTGACTTTCACTTTTTGTGTGTGAGTTTTGCCTTCTGATGTTTGCAGAGCTCTTTGACATTAACATGCATGGGCTGGCTCCTGCTCTGTGCTAGCTTCTGGGGGAATNTGTTCTATCCATCTGTCTTTGCTGCCGGAGATGAGAGTGATGCAATGTTCCCCTGTCCTGTTCACCCTGACTTTCACTTTTTGTGTGTGAGTTTTGCCTTCTGATGTTTGCAGAGCTCTTTGACATTAACATGCATGGGCTGGCTCCTGCTCTGTGCTAGCTTCTGGGGGCATAGAGAGACGAATGAGACACAGTCACTGCCCCTGAAGATCTCACAAACCAGTAGGAAGACAGAGTTCAACAGTAATGGTGGGTGCAGGTTGAGAGCCCACCTGGCTCCTGGCAGGGGGCTGAGCCTCACTCGTTTATTGACTAATTGTTACCTGAGTGCCAAGTGTAGGCCAAGACCTTTTTTTGTCTCCAAAGCCTGGAATAAATTAGTGAACCACGGTCCCCTACCTTCATGGGGTTTAGATGCTCCATGGTGGTGTTGAGGACAGACAAATGAGAAATAGATAGACTACAAAGCATGTAATAAGTTCTGAAGGTAATAACTTGATAAAATGTAGAGTAAGGGGAAAGTGACATTTTACAACGAGTAGCTCGGGGAAAGTCTCCCCAAAGAATGAATGAAAGAGAACTGAGTGATGAGGTTAACTGGGGGAAAAAGCTTCCAAACTGGGGACACAGCAAGTGCAAAGGCCCTGGGGCGTGTTTGCATGGTCCAAGGAACACAGTCCAGGAGGCTGAAGCAGAGAGAGGGAGAGGGTGGGAAATGAGGCCAGAGAAGTCTTATGGGCCCAGGGAAGGGCTTGGGACTTAATTCTTATGACAAAAAAAAAATATTTTTTTGAAGGATTTCAAATCAGAGGGGTCATATTAAGTTTTCAAAGAACTATGGTAGCTGCAGAGAGGGGGGTGAATTGCAAGGACCAGGAAGTACAGAGAACTAGATAGGAGGTCTGAAGGGTCAGGCACTAGTCTTACTATTCCAAAGGCAGAAAAACTGAGGCTTGAAGCTAAAACTTATCTATGGTTTCAACTCTGTGCCTGTATGCATGCTAAGTCATTTCAGTAATGTCTGACTCTGTGCGACACGACCCTATGGACTAGCTCTCCAGGCTCTTCTGTCCATGGAATTCTCCAGGCAAGAATACTGCAGTGGGTTGCCATGCCCTACTCCAGGGGATCTTTCTGACACAGGTATCGAACCTGCATCTCCTGAGGTTCGATTCTTTACTGCTGAGCCACCAAGGAAGCTCAGTTTCAACCCTAGTAAGTGGGAAAACGAGAGGACGAAGCCAGGATGTTCTGACCCCAGAATCTCTGCCACTAATGCCTGTGATCTATTATCTGCTTGATAACCAGAGCCAAAACCAGAATGCGATCTTTACTGAACATGGCTCAAATATTTCCACCTGGAGGTTCAGAGAGGGAGCAAACCACTGCTGGGGGTGACTTCACACTCAGGACAGGCTACAGAGTAGAAGGGACAGTGTGTTGGCCCTTGAAGGAAAGGATGCACTTAGTTGGATAGAGAGAGAAGAGGACACCTGCTTGATAAGAATGATAATGCAAGCAAAGGCCTGGGAATGACAAAGGAAGGAATGACATAGTTCAGGAAGATAAGACTATCGGGAATCTCTCTAAGAGGTGTTCCAGAGGCTTAACAGGTAGCTAGAACCAAACAGATGTAAAATGCTAAGCTGGAGAATTGTTGATTAGGAGTCATTGAATATCTTCAGCCTCCAAGTGGTACAAAAAACTTGATTCATTACAGAGGTGAGCCTTGGGGATCTTGAGAGTCTCACCAGAGAGTTGCATTTCCATCACTCTGTCTCATCAAAGACCCAGCAGGACAGGGCTGGAACACACCCATTGTGGATTCCAAATGAACTTGGGAGTTTGGGACCAAGGTGGTATCTCATTAGTGGAAACAGGGAAGATAGATGAAAGAGATTGTTATATATAAAAGGATAGTGTGCTTGGTTTTAGACATAAAAGTTAGAGGAATTCAGTTTACCAGCACTGACAGCATATGCAGTTGACTAGGTCCAGCTCTTGGCACTTTTAACGACTGACACATTAAATACTCATAATCATAGGAGGGAGCTTTTCTATTATTATTGTTGTTTTACAGACGTGCAAAGGTTAAACAACCTCCCTGATGTCACACAACTAGTTGACATCAGAGCCTGGATTTGAACCTGGTCAGTTTGGCTCCAGAGCCCATTCTTCAGACAACCAGGTTATAACATCATTCCGGTGAATGTCAATGACCAAACCAAAGATCTGCAAATGACTGAGCCTCCCATATCGCTTGAGCTTGACAAAAGAGAATGACTCTCATTGTCCCCCAGACTTCCAATCATAGGGGCATGCTGAGGCATCTGAATTTACTTAGATCTATGTACTGCTAATAACCAGTAAACCTGGGGCACCTCCTAGCCCTTCCACTTGCCATGTTTCATCCATTATCATGAGAACCCATTGTTGCATCTGGATCACCATTACGTTACTAGTGCCTATAAAAAACATCCTGGAATGTAATTACTGCTCAATAAATATCTCTTGAGAGGAAATGAAAGAGGGAAGAAGGACAGAAAGGACTAGACAGTGAGAGAATACACTAGTTATGTGTGTTGAGGAGGAATAATATATATATTTTTTAATGTGGACCATTCTTAAAGGCTTTATTAAATTTGCCACAATGTCACTTCTGTTTTATGTTTTTAGATTATTTTGGCCCTGAGGCATGTGGGATTTTATTTTCTTGACCAAGGATCGTACCTGCACCCCTTACACTGTAAAGGTGTAAGATGGAGGTGAAGTCTGAACCACTGGCGCCCCAGGAAAGTCACTCTATGTGTATTTTTAATAACCCAACATCCTGCAGACAATTGTTTAGAAGCCAATTCTCTCCCTCTTTGAGTCAGCAAAAAAAAAAAAAAAAAAAAAAATCATCACACTACACACTATTTGATTAGCCTGTCAGACTTGCCATAGCGTTGAATTGGGCAGCTGGCAGGTCATAGGCTCAAGAACTTGATCCGCGTTTGAGTTAAATAGACTCAAAACTACTCGTTCAAATCATCTTCTCACAAATGAGGAGACTGGGGCCCAGCTGAGGCCCAGAGACAGAAGGTGACCTGGCTTTCACCCAGGAAGTGAGGTGTTAGTCTCTCAGTCATGTCCAACAATTTGTGACCCCATGGACTATAGCCCGCCAGGCTCTTCTGTCCATGGGATTCTCTAGGCAAGAATTTTGGAGTGGGTAGCCATTCCCTTCTCCGCGGGATCTTCCCGACCCAGGGATAGAAACTAGATCTCCCGCGTTGCAGGCAGATTCTTTACAGTTTGAGCCATCATCCAGGAAGGGAGGGGCAGAGCTTCAGGTAGGACCCAGGTTTCCTAACTCCCAGGCTTTTTTTTTTTTTTCCACATGATGGAGAGGATCAGGAGAAAACTCTTTCCCCTTTGCCCCTCTGATCTTCCTGTGCACCTTATTCTCAGGAGTCAGAAAAGCACAGGGTCCAGCAGCCCTCAGACATCTCAGCCATCAAAACAGGACAGGGGANTTTTTTTTTTTTTCCCACATGATGGAGAGGATCAGGAGAAAACTCTTTCCCCTTTGCCCCTCTGATCTTCCTGTGCACCTTATTCTCAGGAGTCAGAAAAGCACAGGGTCCAGCAGCCCTCAGACATCTCAGCCATCAAAACAGGACAGGGGAAGCCCTTGGCTGAGGCAGGGGCAGGGGAGGCTGGGGCCAGATGGCTGCTCACGATTCAGAAGTTGACATCCGCTCAGCCGCTTGCATGCTGCACTGAATCTCCACGTGAACGGACTGAAAATCACCCAGTTACTTTGCAGGAACAGCAGTTTAATAAGATTAGGTGGAGTTGAGAAGTTACATCCGAGGTATTGATACGAAAAGCTGAATATGCAGCTGAGAATTAGTGATGGAATTCTGAAATCAGCAAGGACCCAGAGTCCAAGCCCATGGCTTTGGCCAGGTCAAGGCCAAATGTACTTCACTTAGAAGAAAAGCCAGTTGCCCTTCATACAGAAGACCCTGTCATCCTTGGGAACTAGTTGTAGAATCACACCATTATTTATATTAGGAAGTGGTACTGGATGTCATATCTTGTCTCTTGAGCTCTGAGTCCAAAAGTGTTTAGTGTGACTTGAATTTGAATCAAAGAGTGTCATAATATTGAATATATTATGTCAGGTGGAAGTTCATTAACCTGGGCTAACGAAAGGAGAAAATGCGAGGATTTGTGTATGATCACAGCTGAGAATGGCACCCAGCTATGACATGGCCCCGTAGGGCATCCCAGGACTAAGGTTAAATCCGACTTTGTCAGGCATTGGCATTTATAGATGTGCAGAGAGACTATGGGACAGCTCCCAGGAGAGAGAAATCTAAGTGGCAATAGAAACACCTTATGTGAGTGGGATCTTGGTGAGAAACGAACTGAAAGAATTCTCAAGCAGCTAAAGCATAGTGAGACCGAGGGATAGGGGTCCAAAGGACATCAAATAAGTGGGGAGAAGATAGATCCTTCCGAACCTTGAATTAAATAAGGAGTTTGAATTATATGCTAAGAACAAGGGGTAGGGGGTAGAGAGTTTTAGACAGCAAGTGAGCTGAATCAGCTTATATGTCTTGTAAAGATCACTCCACTCTGGCTATACTTGGAAACTAGATTGCAAGAAGGGTGACAAAGAACGGAAGCAGGTGACCAGGTGGAAGGACATTGTAGTAGTGCAAGATAGAGACGATATTAGCTTTTACCAGGATGATGGCTGTGGAGGTGGAAAGAGGTGGGTGGATGGATGAAAGGATGGATGGGTAGATGGATAGGTGGGTGGGTGGTTGACTGGATGGTTGGATAGATGGATGGATGGGTAGATGAATGGACGGTTGGATGGATGTATAGATAGATGGATAATTCAAGGACAAAGCATGCATAGTTTAGGCCCTTTGTCCTTGATTTCTTGCTGTTTGAACTCAGAGAGGATTCATTGATTTTCTGTAAGAAGATCATTGATTAAGCTTTCCTTATCAATACCAAATAAGTTTAAAAAAAAAAGATAAACAATAGGCCATTGGTGAATATAAAAAATAACTTCTGTGCTACCCTCAAGTTGTAGAAGAGACTGGAGTCCTTAAAGGAGAACAACTGGCCTACGGACACACAGCGAGAGGAGATGGGAGCTAAACTAAGGTCCCACTCCGCTGATCTCAGTTGCAGGGGTCCTTGCGCCACTGCAGGTGGCTGTTGCCATGCTGCTGTGCATCCTTTCTCGCTAAGGAGAAACACCAGGACCATCTGTTACTGCCATCAATCATGGTGACGCCATGCAAAGAAGCTGATGAAAGTCACCACCGTGCATGGTCCATCAAGGGAAGAGCTATACTGAGGAAAAAATTCACTGATGCTCCACTCAGGAGCAAAGTGGGGCAGGAATGTGAAGGCTGCCGTTGCACAGATGCTTGAGTAAGTACCTGCGAGCAGGAGGAAGATAAGAGAGGGGCGTGTCTAAATACATGAACGTCTACATTTAGAGACACAGTGAAACCAAGGCATCCAGAATGAGAATTCCATGGGAGGTTGTTTCAGGGGTCTGTATATTATCTAAGGTACTGGAAGGAGACAGAAGACTGGAGGTTAGAAAGGAAATGAATAAGTGAAAGAGACTGAGGTGCTCCATATGGGCAGAGGGGGCCTATGAGAAGGTGTGGTACATGTGTGGGTATGTTTGTGTGCATGCAAGTGGGCATGCACCAGCTGTTGTGTGCATGTATGTTTATTTGTATATCTGTGTAGGAGAGAAACATTTGCGAGCTGTCTCTGAAAATTCTCCTTTCAGAGGTACCTATGCATTTAAAGCAAAGGGGGATGAAGACACGATTTCTGGTTTTTGGACTTTAGGTCCACGAAGGCTTGCGGTGGTTGCTGGGGCTAGTGAGGAGGGAGGAATTGGGATGGAATAAGAGTCAGAAAGAGAAAGTGAGTCCGAGAAAGACAGAGAAGACAGAGAGAGAAGTAGAGAGAGGCGACGGGGGAGCCGCCCAGCACAGAGGCTCCTGCAGCTCTTAGCCCCGCCCCATCACCCCAGGGGGTCTGTGCTCTGCTGGCAGGGGTTTTAATCCTGAAAGCTGTGATCACCTTACCTGTTTTATGGTATGTCAGTCCTCCACACAACTAGAAATTGCTTAGGAAAAGACCTCATTTTTTCCCCAAACTGCTAAAAGCAGCTCTTACTGTTTCTGCTTTCTCTCAAACGCGGTGTTGGAGAGGTAGATGGATACTCCACAGCCCATCTCAATTCTGCAGCGAGGTGGCCAGGCCTCCAGGTTATCCTGGGAAGGAGGGAGCAGGGAGGAGAGAGAGATTCCATTAGATCATGCCTCAGGTTGTTCAAGTGAAAAATGGAGCGAATAATAACAATACCTTTCTTGCCCTCACAGGTGACTCTGGAAGGGGAGAGTGAATCTCCAAGAGTTCCCCTGGAAGGCAGATTTTACAGAAACTGTGGGGGAAGGTGCCGGGGAGGGAGAGGACTGGCATGTTCAGAGATGGGGAGATATTTAGACTGGGGAGTCAGTGAATGTTTCAAGGAGGCACAAGTCAAAAGCCTTGAGTGAGGGTGGTTGGGCTGCCGAGTTGTGTGTCTGGTCCGTCTGAGTCAGAAACTTCTTGCTGAGCTGAATTCCAATCAGAGCCACCTGCCTGGAATTGAACATCTGGTTCTGATGCTTTTATATCATTTACTGCAATTTGAGATTGACTTGAGAAATACAGTGAAACAGCTACAAGAGCATGCACTGGGGGCCTCCTAACACCTCCCCCCCAGATAGAGGCAAATGTACTCAGAAAACATTTCTGGTGGGCTTTCAGTGTGCCCAGAACTGGGCTGGGTGCTGGGGTACAGTAGGGAACACCGGGTCCTGCTCTCTTAGGGATTAAAGGTGAGTGAGAAGAAATAGTTCAGAGTTGAGCCAATCCTTTGATGATGGAGGCAGTGATAAGAGATGTGTAGAAGAAACAGCAATGGATTTGATAAGTGGTGATTCCCGGGGGACATTATGTACATTCATCAAGAAAGGTCCCTGAGGAAACATTTGGGATACAATCTCAATGATGAGAGAGGAGATGTGAAAGCTTGAAAGTTACCATGAGAGCATAGATTTTTTCTAAGGACAACCAGGAACCATTGAAAGGTTTGGGTAGGGAAGTGAAGGACTCTGGGTGCTAAGTAGAAAATGGATTGAAGGAGGTTTGACAAGCAGAAGACAAAGGGACCAGTTAGAAGTCTCCTGCAGCTGTCAGAGCATGGTGCCACAGATTAGGGTGATAATAATGGAGGTGATGAAAGGTGGTGGTCTCCATATGCACCAGAATGGCTAAAGTTAAAGAGAGTAACATAGAGTAACATAACAAGTGATGGCAGAAAAGGTAGAACAACTGGGACCCTCACATACTGCTGGTGGGAGTACGAACTGATGTAAATATTTTAAATATTACTTGAAGGTATCTTCTGCAGCTCAAGATACATCTATCTTCAGACCCAGAAATTGACTCCTGGGAAGATGGTCAACAAGAATGAGTGCTCATGTTCACATTCACAGAAAAATGAAAACAAAAAAACAACAGATAACAGCTTTATTCATGGAAACCCCAAACTGGAGAACCAAATGTCCATCAGCAGGAAAAGAAGTAAACAAGGTACTGAGTCACCCAACAACGTGCATGCAACTCACACAGATCATCGCAAGAAAAGAATGTCAGTTGCAAAAGAGTGCAGGCTGTATGGATTTGTTAACATGTGAGTCAAGAAGAGGGGATAGAGTCAGCGCAGTGGTCACCTTAGAAGAATACTCATTGGAAAGGGACATGGGGAAACATCTCAGATGCAGGAAATGTGTATTTTGCAAATGGTAGCACAGGTGCATTCATATGTAAGAATGAGAGGAGTGTAATAATTATATACAATTTTGTGTGTAAATTGTATATGCTATTTTTCATTCATATGTAAAAATGAAATGGAGTTTCATACGTATATTTTGAGTATAAGTTATATCCGTATACATGAAAAAGTTAACAGAAATGAAGACATGTTTTGGAGGCAGATCCAAAAATCCAATAGAACCTGCTGATAGATTTGACATATGCTGAGAAGGAAAGAGATGAGCCAAATATTTCTCTTGGGTTTCTGGCTTCATCGGTTGGGTAGATGGTGTTGCAAGATGGAGCACTAGATATCCAGGTGGGCAAGGAAGTTCAGCTAATGGTCTTGGCCATCATTTGCCATTTACAGCGGATACTGAGGGCTTCCCTGGTGGCTCAGAAGGTAACGAATCTGTCTGCAATGCAGGAGACCTGTGTTACAGCCCTGGGTTGGGAAGACCGCCTAGTGAAGGGAATGGCTACCCACTCCAGTAACTCTGCCTGGAGAATCCCATGAACAGAGGGCTCTGGCAGGCTCCTGTAAGCCTTGGACATGACTGAGCAACAAAGCAAGCAAGCAAATGGATACCAAGGTCTAGATTCTTGGTTCACCCTCTTTACTCAGAGCATGAAGATCCAACTTAAGACTGAAATTACCCTGATTAATACACCTGTGTTTGGAATATAAGGGTGAGGGCTGCCAAAGAGTATATATTGGATCTCTAAGATCTGATTAGCCCTGAGGAGCCTGGAGTGGAGTCAGCCAATGCAGTGAAGACAGGTGAGGCTGAGCTTATCTTATGGAAATACCAAGCAATGACAGGACTATGAAGCCTCTGCTTTGGGGAAAAGAGTTGGGAGCTAGGCTGTGGACATTGGGGAGCACAGCTCTGGGTGTGCTGCAACTAAGAGATGTACAGAAACACATTGGTTCATTCACCTGTCTGTTTATCCACCAGTCTACGCTTGCACCCACCCACCCCCATATAGCCATTCATCCACCCACTCACCCACCCATGTACCCATCCACCCATCCATCTACCCAGCTATTCGTTCATTTATTATCCCACCCATTCTTCCATCTACCCACCCATATATCCTCCCACTCATTCATCCACTCGCCCATCACCCATCTACCCTGCATATATCCATCCATCCATCTACCCACTCACCCATCTATCCATCCACCCATCCCACCTGTTTATTCATTCATCCACCCATCCATCCATGTACTGTCTATCCCTCCACTCATTCATCCATTCACTCATCCACCTATCTACGCCCTCATCCCTTCCACCTATGCACCACTCGTCCATCCAGGACTTCTCAACACCTGTTCTGCTATGTGCTGAGCATCTTGGATGCAGAGGACAAATAGACAGACATGGGCCCTGCCTTCTTGGAGGGCAAAGACTAGTGAGATGAAAGGGAGCGACTAGTATCTTATTCTCCGGGGAAGGCAATGGCACCCCACCCCAGTACTCTTGCCTGGAAAATCCAATGGACGGAGTAGCCTGGTGGGCTGCAGTCCATGGGGTCGCTAACAGTCAGACAGACTGAGCGACTTCACTTTCACTTTTCTCTTTCATGCATTGGAGAAGGAAATGGCAACCCACTCCAGTGTTCTTGCCTGGAGAATCCCAGGGATGGGGGAGCCTGGTGGGCTGCCATCTGTGGGTCACACAGAGTCGGACACGACTGAAGTGACTTAGCAGCAGCAGCAGCAGTATCTTATTCTCAGGTCAACTCTTCATACAGAGAGAACCTTGTGGCTTCGTTTACCTTGAAAACTCACCTTGGAGGCTGTTTGAACACAGCTGGCCCAGGTTGCTCTTAGCAATTAGAGGAAGAAGCAAGTTTAACTTCAGCGGGCAGGAGGAGCAGCTCTTAGCCTCAGGGGTTGTTCCTGCCAGGGTTATTGCCAGTTACCTTCAGGGTGGTCCCTAATCACACCCCTGGAGGCAGAATACACTTTGAGTGTGATCTCTGTCTGCTTATGAGAGATGCCTTTGCATTGTCCATCTGAGACTTGGCCGAAGAAGGGAAAGCAATCCTCAGTGGAAGCTATTATAAACTCAGATGAAAACTGCTCCTAGGATGATACACAAGTGGAAATTATGACAGCCCCCTGGGCCAGGCCAGTTTTCTCTGAAGCCTGCCTTCCCTGAGCTGTCTGGTGCAGTCTAACCGGTACTCGCCACCCTGTGGATGAAGGGCTGGTGCACTGGGATGACCCAGAGGGATATGGGGAGGGAGGTGGGAGGGGGCTTCAGGATTGGGAATATGTGTACACCCGTGGCGGATTCATGTTGATGTATGGCAAAACCAATACAATATTGTCAAGTAATTAGCCTCCAATTAAAAAAAAAGAAAAACAGAGGCTCCCCACCCAAATTTGGCACCAGCTTTGTCTTCATTCCTAGTAAGAGTAATGACAAATGATATTAATGATAATAGGAAAAAACAGCTATNGTGGCGGATTCATGTTGATGTATGGCAAAACCAATACAATATTGTCAAGTAATTAGCCTCCAATTAAAAAAAAAGAAAAACAGAGGCTCCCCACCCAAATTTGGCACCAGCTTTGTCTTCATTCCTAGTAAGAGTAATGACAAATGATATTAATGATAATAGGAAAAAACAGCTATTGAGGCCTCTCTACCATCAGTCACTTTATATTAGTTCTTTATACCTTAATATTACACTTATTGAAGGCCCAGTCTGAGTTGTTGGCACTATGAAGCAACAGGAATGTAGACTTTTAAGTAATAATAGGATTAACTGAGTGATTGCTATGTGTCAGATGCCAGAGTAACTGTGTTACCTCTCCTGACTTTGCAGGACACCTGTTAGGTTTCATTAGTATTTCCATGATGCAAAGAAACTGAAGTCCAGAAAGGGTAAGCAACACGCCAAAGGTCATGGCAAAGATATGGCAGAGCAGGTATTGAGCACAGCAGCCTGGCATCAGAGCCGATGCAACTAAACACTATGCTGTACTGCCAGGGTGGGGCTAGTCTGGAATTTTCTCCCGAAGAGTTAACAAGCCAGTGTCATTTTGTGCAGGAAGGCAGTGCTATAGCAAGGCCTGGAATTTCACTAAGGAGTGTAATTCCACCCTGTGTAGATGGGGAGGGTTCCTGGAAGATGCCTGAACTCTAGTCCTCTGCCTTTTGGGAAAGCACTCTGACATGATCACTTATAAAGGGAGCCTATTGGTCCAAACCACCTCCCTTGCCTCCCCATCCTGTTAGGAAATGAAACTGATCAGCAGCTGGGACAGAGTGGATGGGTTACTGGCTAGCTGGTCAGTCCAAGGCAGGCTGCCCATGACAGTGATGTGAGCCTGGTCCAAATCCTGAGAAAGCTGGAATGTGGTGAATTTCCTTTCCGAAGAGGAACACTATACATTCATTTGCATTTTGCAGCATGCAGAGTGGGTTCATGCTCATTGGCTCATTGAATTTGAACCTTAAAAAAAAAAAAAAAGCTCTGACAAGCAAGAGAAGCAGAAACTATAATCCCCAACTCTGGTAGGAGATACAGTTTCTGCACAACAGATGAAGAAGGTGAGCTTTGGTGAGCTGGGGTCCTCTGTGAGCTCACAATCACACAGCCACACACAGTGGACCCAGTAGTCTCTCTAGTCCAAGATCTGTGCTGCGAACCACCAGAACCCCTGTCTCCCAGCCTCAAACACCCTCCTGTTGTCAGACCCCATCTCTGCATCCCTTTCCCACCATGTTCTGGGGACTGTCAACAAACAAGGTGCATAGTGGGGACTCAGCTACTGTTCACAGAATGAACGGGTGGGTGCATTTGCTGCCGTGAGACACACTTGTGACCTGAACGTGTCAACTGTGTGGCAGGACCACCTCCACACTCTAATTAGGATCCAGGAAAATGGAAAACTGTGCAGCTTGAAGTTTGTACAAGTGGCCAGAAGTGACCTCCCTAAAGTCGCTCTAAAATCCTCTCTTCCTTCATGAATATTTCTTTTTCTTCTGAGAAACTTAGATCTAAGTTGTATCTTATCTATCCATTATCTAACCCACACGCTGCCTAATTAAGTCCCCATTACAGCCATGGTATACCCATCGTATCACCCCCACTTTATAGATGAGCAAACCAAGGGCCAGAGAGGTAAGTAGCTTGCTCAAATTCATCCGGTGGCAGAGCTGAAATTCTCATCATGATCTGACAGTTGCTAAAACCCAGCTGCCTGCAATGCAGGAGACCAAGGTTCAATCCCTGGGTCAGGAAAATTCCCTGGAGGAGACGGCAACCCACTCCAGCATTCTTGCCTGGAGAATCCCACGGACAGAGGAGCCTGGTGGCTACAGTCCGTGGGGTCACAAAGACGCGCACACAACTGAGCAACTAACACTTTCACTTCACCTTCTCACCAGCACTGGTTTTCTGGCCAGGGTGGTCTTCCTGAGATTGTTCAGAAGAATCTCGGGGTGCTTATGGCTCCAGGGAACTGGGCCATGCATAGCTCCTCTCTCCTAAATGCTGCGCTGCTAAGTCACTTCAATCGTGTCTGACTCTGTGTGACCCCATAGACGGCAGCCCACCAGGCTCCCCCGTCCCTGGGATTCTCCAGGCAAGAACACTGGAGCGGGTTGCCATTTCCTTCTCCAATGCATGAAAGTGAAAAGTGAAAGTGAAGTCGCTCAGTCGTGTCCGACTCTTCGCGACCCCATGGATTGCAGCCCACCAGGCTCCTCTGTCTGTGGGATTTTCCAGGCACGAATACTGGAGTGGGTTGCCATTGCCTTCTCCATCTCTCCTAAATAAATCCTTGCCATTTCTAGCGAATCCCACCTTCCCCCACTCCCAATAAAGGAACAAACCAGCAGAGAGATCTTGCTTTGCTTGTCAAGAAGCTCCCGATTAGAAATCTAGTTAACAATTCATCTAAAAGAGGCAGAGTATTCCAAGCATATCCAGATTAATATTTATAAAGGGACTGCTTGCTCAGACCCAATTATTTTGAGGGCCTAGAAGCCAGGCACAAGTGGTGCATAGAGTGAAGAAAGGGAATGAGGCTGCCAAGGGAAGCGGGCTCTCAGGACAACTGCCAGAATAGCTGAGGGTAAAGCATGGGGTGGTGATGGGGGCTGGGCATATGTGGTGGAGTGAACAGGTCGCTCACCCCAGGCATTTCTGTTTACAGGTAGTCTCTGAGCTTGACCACAGCTTCCGTTATACTCTTCAGCGCAGAATGTAGGCAAAGCGGGTCTTTGCAGGGTTCACAAACGCAAACGCTTACAGGGGCTGGGCAGAAGGGTAAATTCACTGATGGGCCAGATGGAGGCTGAGGCAGACTGGAGACCAGGTACCACCATGCCCTGCCTTTAATCCATCCCACCAGTGGGAATGGGGACCCCTGCCTGGTCAGCCAGATTTTGGGGTATAGCAAATTCAAATATAAATATGAAATTCCCATAACAACATTTGTAAATTACGAGAAGGCCAAGAAAACCTGTCTGAGTCATTTGGGCCCACCTGCTGCTTTGTCATAACCTCTGGCCAGGAGGCTGGAATCCGAGGTTAGTTCCACTCGCTTTGATTAAGTCCTGCTGTTTTTGCCCTATAGAATTCTTCCAGCACTGCCTTAAAAGCAGTCAATGGGTGATGATATTTCTCCAGATTCTAGTGGCCCCAGCCCATTGCAAACCTGGAACCTAAAGTTCCTGTTAAAGTTTCTAACCCACCATCGGCAGGAGCAAGAAATAGGTATTATTTCCAAGGCCTTCATGTCACGATCAGAACATTCTCTCTCTAGTCTCCTAGCTAATGATGCTCATTTCTGAATCTCTGACCTCTAAATCTCACCTCTCCTATTCATCTTCCACACAGCATCAGTGGGATCTTCAGGAAATGCAGATCTGATCATATCATTCGTCTGCCCTCTGAAGAGTATCCATTGCTTTCCTAAAAAGATCAGCCTCCTTAGAATCACAGTTAAGATCTTATGTAATCTGAGCAGTGCTTAGCTCTCCTGCCTCATCTCCCCTGACCTTTAGCCTCGCATCCCTTCGTAGCTAGGGATTTTTGGAAGCGGCAGGAAGCAGGTCCCACGGAGCGCAGCTGAGCAGGAACAATAAAGACTGCTGTCACCTGGCTGTAAGCTGCCACTCTGCCTGCGTCTCTGTTTCGCCACACGCCCGATTCAGGCTGTCCTCTTCTTGTTCTTCTTTTCTTTTTCTGGCTGCATTGCTCAGCTTGTAGGATTTTAGTTCCTCGACCAGGGATTGAAACCCGGGGCCACAGCTGTGAATGCATCGAGTCCTGACCACCGGACTGCCAGGGAAGTCGCAAGGTTGTTCTTAATATAATAGCCAAAGTGGCCTTTTTAACCTTGAATCAGTCAGAGCCTCACCCTTGTTTAAAATCCTCCAAGGACTCTCATTTCATTGAGAATAAAAATGAAATCTCTTTGCAACGATAACTGACATTTATGGAGCGCTGATGTACCAGGCGTTTCTCTAAGCAATTGACATGTATTAACATGCCACAACAGCCTTGTGGGGCAAGTTCTATCACTGGCCCCCTTTAGCAGATGAGGTGAAAGTCACTCAGTCCTGTCCGGCTCTTTGCCACCCAATGGACTAAACAGTCCATGGAATTCTCCAGGCCAGATACTGGACTGAGTAGCCTTTCCCTTCTCCAGGGAACCTTCCCAACCCAGGGATCAAACCCAGGTCTCCTGAATTGCAGGTGGATTCTTTACGAACTGAGACACAAGCAAAGCCCACTGCGAAATAGAGAGGCTAAGTAGTGTGAACGGTGACACACAGCTGGGAGGTGCTGAATTCTGCATGGCTGGGCCCACGGTCTCATCCTCGCCCACACCATCATGCTGTCTGGGGCCTCCTAACCCTGTCCTTCTCGTTCACCCTGCTCTAGTCTCGCTACTGTCATTGAGACTGTTTTTCAAATGTGTTGCGTTCAACTTTGGGGCCTTTTCTCCTGCTGCCCCACCTGCCTGGAACTTTCTTCCATCAGAACTCTGTGTGGCTTTGAGAAGGAGAAACATTGCATGATATCCCTTATACTGGATGATGTGAAAGGAAAGGAAAGGAAAGGAAAGTGGCTCAGTCGTGTCCGACTCTTTGCGACCCCGTGGACTGCAGCCTACCACGCTTCTCTGTCCATGGGATTTTCCAGGCAAGAGTACAGGAGTGGGTTGCCATTTCCTTCTCCAGGGGATCTTCCCAACAGGATCGAGCCCGGGTTTCCCGCATTGTATCCCTTATAGGTGGAACCTAAAAAGAAATGATACAAATGGACTTATTTACAAAATAGAAAGAGACCCGCAGACTTAGAGAATGAACTCACGGTTGCCTGCACACACTGCTATACTTAAGATGGTCGACCAATAAAGACCTACTGTAGGGCACAGGGAACTCTGCTCAATGTTACATAGCGGCCTGGAGAGGAGGGGAGTTTGGGGGAGAACGGATACGTGTATATATATGACTGAGTTCCTTTGCTGTTCACCTGAACCTATCACAACATTGTTAATCGGCTATACCCCAACACAAAATAAAAGGTTTATTTTTTAATACAGAGCAAATTAAGTCAGGAAGAAAAGCACCAATACATTAATGCATATATATGGAATTTAGAAAGATGGTAACAGTGATCCTATATGCGAGACAGCAAAAGAGACACAGATGTAAAAAACAGACTGTTGGACTCTGTGGGAGAAGGCAAGGGTGGGATGATTTGAGAGAATAGCAATGAAACATGTATATTATCATGTGTGAGACAGATCGCCAGTCCAGGTTCAGTGCATGAGGCAGGGTGCTCAGGGCCGGTGCACTGGGATGACCCTGAGAGACGGGATGGGGAGGGAGGTAGGAGAGAGATTCAGGATGGGGAACACATGTACACCCATGGCTGGTTCATGTGAATGTATGGCAAAAACCACCACAATACTGTAAAGTAATTAGCCTCCAATTAAAATAAATAAGTACATAAAAGAGATCATGGCATCCGGTCTCATCACTTCATGGCAAACAGAAGAGGGAAAAGTGGAATCAGTGACATATTTTCTTNTTCATGTGAATGTATGGCAAAAACCACCACAATACTGTAAAGTAATTAGCCTCCAATTAAAATAAATAAGTACATAAAAGAGATCATGGCATCCGGTCTCATCACTTCATGGCAAACAGAAGAGGGAAAAGTGGAATCAGTGACATATTTTCTTTTCTTAGGTTTCAAAAAAATAAAATAAAAAATGAATTGTGTCGTTTCCTGTATCACCTCTACCAATAAGTTTGCCATGCTTCCTAAACTAGCACTTTTCTCCTTTTCCATATTACTCCCCTAAACTGCATTTGTTTTTTTTAAGTACTAAATCAACAGGAAGGCAGGAGGGAAATGCTTGAAAAGAGCAGGGATGCCGGAGTCTGGGCTGTTCTTGTAACAGGAGCTCATAGCATTATGTCAGGTCATCAAGGCAAATCAACTCTCACAATCTTTCCATCTTTGAAGCAAATTCCAAGGAGAGTTAGATTCCCCGTGCCATACCTGATCGTTTACCTCGTTCTTGGCTAAGGGAGAGCAGGGTATCTTGATTGATAATCAGAGTGGTTGTCAGCCTGGATGGTACCCTGGTGTCAGTTTGGGGAAAATGCCCTTGTTTGAGAAAGGCACAGCTCTGTTCCCTTAGGCATGGTTGGTGAACAGAGCCAGGGGTCGATTTTAGCCTCCAGTTCCGCCTTGGCCTGTACCTGTGTGCAGTACACAGCCTGTTCAACCACACATGGCTGCCTAGTCAGGATTGCCCACCAGTGGGGAGATGTAATTCCTTAAAATAGAATTAAGGAGTGTCACTAAAGAACTGAGGGTCTGTGCTGACTGGCCAAATACATACATAAGTAAATCCATTAATGTCTGCCAGCTCTTTTCAACCAGTGTCTCAACTCAGATTGTACATAGAGTCATCTGATGAGCTTTGGTATAGTGGCTCTGTCACGTCCGATTCTGTGATTCCGTGGGCTGTAGCCTACTATACTCTTCTGTCCATGGAACGCTCCAGGCAAGAATACTGGAGTGGGTTTCCACTTCCTTCACCAGGGGATCTCTCCAACCCAGGGATCAAACCTGGGTCTCCTGTATTGTAGGCAGTCTCTTTACCAACTGAACTACCAGGGAAATTTACCAATATTCAAATTCGAAAATCCTTTCCAAAACCAATGAAATCAGTATCTCTGGGGGTGGCAACTGAGCACCAGTATTTTAAAGCACCCTCAGTGACTGCAAATTGCTGCCAGGTTTGAAAACCACTGCTCTAACCTCTGCCTCCCCTGAAAGCTGTAATTTCTCACCTGGACCTTAAGATATATTATTTCTATGCCCTCATTCAAATTGTCATCTTTTCTTAGGATGTTATAAACAACACACACATGCTTGCCTTTGCTGTGATAAGTCCTGCTCAAAGCCTCAAGAAAACATACCTGATCTCCGCTCACCGCACCCCATGCCTCTTCATCACTATGCATTCCATAGCTCACTCTGTCATCAGAGCTTATGTTCTTTCCACTAGACCGTGAACTCCTGACAACATGGACAGGACCAGATTCATTACAGACCTGCAGCACTGATGTTTAAGAGTAGAAGAAGGTAGATGTCCCGGCTCAAGACGAAAAGGAGCAAATCTGCCCATCCTCCGCCTTTAGGTTCTATCCTGCTCCCAATGGATTGGACGATGCCCGCCTGCATGGGTGAGGGTGATCTTTTCTCATCAACTGATTCCAGTGCTAATTACTTCTGGAAACACCCCCCTACACACACCCAGAAATAATGTTTTACTATTTGTCTGGTCATCGCTTCATTCAGTCAAGTTGACACAAAAAATTATCACAACTTGAATATTATTCTGGCCCACATTGAACTGGTTTTTGTTGTTATTTGCTTTCTTTTGTTTGTTTTTCTTTTGCTCTTTGGACTTTGGAAAATAAATGAGAGCCAGAGTGTCTTCCTGCTTGCAATAAAGTTGAGTCTAAGTTAAAATCCCTCTGTCATCTCTTTACTCCCTTTACTTCTCTAGATTTTTTTTTTTCAGCTTTTCCTGTAGCCGCACTCACACCCTTAAAGAAGAAGAAGAAGAAGAAAGAAAGAAAAAAAACTTTGACATTCTCTCTGCCTTTCATCCCCTCAAGGCTCAAGCACTTCTGCTGTCACCCAGCCTCACCCTGCCTTCCTGGAGAAAAGCAGCCCGGACTTGAATTAGCAGGATAGTCCGAAGAAAGGATTTTGACTGATCTGGGCAGGCAGCTTTTCCCTTGATGTGCTGAAGACAGATGAGGGATGGGTTTCATAAAGAGCTCCCATCTCTGTTCAGTATCAGCAGCTGCTCCTAAGTCAACAGAGCAATGGTGTGTGTCTGGGCTGAAGAGAACAGAGGTTGCTTAAATTGTTTTCCATCCCCTCTGAAACCAATAAGTGCTACTCCATTGCTCAGCACAATTGAGCTCCTGAATGGTGCCCCAGTGGGGTGTCAAATCAAATCTTAGTCCTGTCCAATGCTGGCCCTGTGGGCTTCCAGAAAGAGGCAGGAGGCCAAGTGAGGAGAGGCTGAGGGTCCTCTTCCATTTGGCCTGTGCAGGGGGCCTTGGCGATCCACTCTTCTCATTCTCTGGGAGAAAGGCCATCAGTACTAGCCAATATCGGAGTCTTAGCAATGCCTTCTAGACGGTTTGAATGGCCATGAGCAATAATAAATGTCAGGTCTAAATTTATGATAAGGTTCAACAAGGCAGACATTGTCAGAAGGCATGAGGCTGATGAAATAATGGAAGAAGGGGTGGATGGATTTATTTAATGCTAAATCGTTAGTGAGGATTACTCTACCCTGGAGAGACACCAGTAAGACAGAGAAGATCCCCACACTTGAGGGGCTGATATCCTAGACAGGGTCTCCCTTAGACTTACTCCATGAAAGCACACTTTTTTTTTTCTTTTTTTAAATATTGACTCAGTGGACATGAATTTGAGTAAATTCCAAGAGATAGTAAAGAATAGGGAAGCCTGGTGTGCTGCCGTCAGTGGGATCGCAGAGAGTCGGATGTGATTGGTGACTGAACAAGAAAACAACGGCTTTATTTATTTGGCTGTTCTGGATCTTAGCTGCAGCACGTGGGATCTTTGTTGCTGTGTGCAGGATCTTCCCTGTGGCATGCAGGATCTTTAGTTATGCATGCACACTCTTAGTTGCAGCATGTAAAATCTAGCTCCCTGAGCAGGGATCAAACCCAGGCTCTCTTCCCTGGGAATCCGGAATCTAAGCCACTGGACTTACCAGTGAAGTCCCTGGAAATGCACACATCTTGAAAGATAAAGAAGAGATTTAAAGAGACGCCATAATACAAAAAAAAAAAAAAAAAAATTCCCGTTTCTCAGAGGCCCTGAAGACGCCATGCTTTCTTTCATACTACGTGCTCTGGTCCAACAAAATCGCCAAGATGCAGACCAGTTCTGTGCATAGGAGGTTGCCACGCCAGGGCCATGAAGCTTTCTCTTGTCTTCCGTCTCCATCTGTTCACACCAGGCTGTGGAGCCTGGGGTCTCACATTCACTCACGATGACCTCTCTCACCTGGGAGATGTCCCAGAGACAGCACGGATGGCTGATGAAGACTGTTAGCTGCTCGGTCATGTCTGACTCTTTGCAACCCCATGGACTGTAGCCTGCCAGGCTCCTCTGTCCATGGGATTCTCCAGGCAAGAACACTGGAGTGGGTAGCCTTTCCCTTCTCAAGGGGATCTTCCCAATCCAGTGATCAAGCACAGGTCTCCTGCATTGCAGGTGGATTCTTTACTGTCTGAGCCTCCAGGGAAGCTCAGACAGCACACCTCTGACTCAAATCTAATACGCTAGGTGCTCTGAGGAGGTGGCTAAGATCTCAGACTCTAAAGTCAGATTTTGGATTCCAGACCTGTCACCGACTCATGCACGGCCTTGGTCATGTTCTATACTCTCTGAGTTTCAAATTCTTCAACTAAAAATGAGGATATACATCCATCTCAAACTTCTAATTTATCACATTACTATGTATAAAGCAGATCATTACTATGTATAAAGCAGATAACTAATTTAAAAACTTACCGTATAGCCCAGGGAACTCTACTCAGTGCTCTGTAATGGCCCATATGAGAAAAGAATCTAAAAAAAGAGTGGGTATATGTATAACTGATTCACTTTGCTGTACACCTGAAACTCATATGACATTGTAAATCAACTCTCCTCCAATTTTCTTTTTAAAATAAGGTTAATAGGAACAGTAATCCTTCAGAGTTGAGGTAAGGATTCAGTGAGATAACTCAGGTAAGAAGTAAATAAATGTTAGTTACTATAGTAATAAAAATTGCTTTATTATGACTATTCACACATTTAAAATTTTTTCATTCAGGCATGACTAATATGCAATACATGCACAGATTTTTAAGTGTTTAGTGTGACATCGACCATGTTACCATCACCGGAAGAATACGTTATCACATCCTAGAAAGTTCTCTCATCCCTCCCCAAGAGGCAACCACTTTGTGACATTTGTCATCATGCATTAGTTTATCTGTCTTTGAAATTCATAGAAATGGAATCACAGTATATTTCTGAGTGCAGATTTTTCTTCTTTTTCTCAACTTTTTTTTTTTTAAGATTTGTGAATGTTGGGCTATGTACATGCTCTGTGGATCTGAAATTGCTTCCTTTTTATGCTGAGGAGCTTTCAAGAATGTGACTTGATCACAACCCACTTCCCCATTCAGTCTAAGCAATGCGGGTACACTGGTTTGTTTTCTATCCCCAGCAGCAAGATGGCGTTCCAGTTGCTCATGCCCCTGACACATGCTGCTGTCATTCTTTTTGAGTTTGGCTCCCGGTTTTATTAATATTTGGTGCTCTAAATTGCTCATCTTGGCACTGTTATGGTCTTAGGCAGATACCACCTTTGCAAAATATTTATTGTGGAGCCCAAGTATTTGTACTTCTTCTATCAGCTTCAGTTCTTCCAGGACCTTCAAAACTGGGGGAAAGAAAATCATTCTGAAGTTGATGGTTTCAACCCAAGTTACCAGCTTACTTTCGTCTCTGAGTGGTTTCTCTCAAAAGCTGTATCTGCAGGATGAAGGCATCACTAGCTCCTAGGCCAGACCTTCTACAAGAATCTATTCCAGTCTGGCTTGGAACTGCTATATCATCAAACCCACCTAAAATCCTGTAATGAGCAATGGTGGTAAAGACCTCTTAACTGAATGTGCCTTGAATCCATCCCTCCATATATCTCATAACAGTGTCCCGATTTTCCTTTGTGACCCCCTACCCTCAGCCTTTAGTCCTTAGAGTTAGTTTCAAGTTGTCCCTACTTGCTGGTTCCAGATTTGCACCCATAATTCAGTCTTGCTCTATCTGTGTCACACAACAGGTCTCATAGATGGATGTGTGATGAAGTCCAATGCCATGCACTCTTTTTGCTGGGGTTATTGAGAAAGAGACATTCTCCCCTGGGATTGTTAAATCGGTAGCATGGAAACTTGCAACTGCTGGACCAAAGCTTCCAGCTCACAGGAAGAGCCTACCCACGAGAAAAAGCACAGCCAAGAGATGGGGAGAGTGGCAGTGTTTGAATCTTTGTAGGGCTCAGTGGTAAAGAATCCCCCTGCCAATCCAGGAGATGCAGGAGACATGTGTTCAGTCCCTGGGTTGGGAAGATTCCCTGGAGTAGAACATGGCAACCCTCCCCAGGATTCTTGCCTGGAAAATCCCATGGACGGAGGAGCCTGACGGGCTATAGTCCATGGGATTGCAAAGAGTCGGACGCAACTGAGCATGCACACACACAACACACAGACTAACTGAGGTATAACTGACATAATAGAGTTGTACTGTCTAAGTGTAAACTCTGATGAGTTTTAATAGACGTATATACTGTCGAAACCATTATCGAAATCACGTTAATGAACACAACCCTCATGCCCTGAAGTTTCTTGGAGCTATTTTGTAATCCCTCCCATCACATAACTCCCATCCCCAAGCTACCTGCTTTGTCACTAAAGATTAGTGTGCACTTTCTATAATTTTATGTAAAGAGAATCATACAGAATAGACTATGTTTTGGTCTGGCTTCTTTAACTCTGGATAATTAATTTCCATCCATGTAATACATGTAATACATTTCATGACATTTTAGTGCTGAGTAGTATTCCACTGTATAACTGTAACAACTTGTTTTTTAGCCCATTTACTTCCTGATGGGCATTTGGATAGTTTCCCATTTAGATCTATTATGAATAAAGCTGTCATGAATACTCATGCAAACGTCTTTTTGTAGTATTTGCCTTCATTTATTTGGGAAAATTCCTAGGGGTGGAATGACTGGTTGTATAATAAGTGAACACTTAACTTTCAAAGAAACTAACAAACTATTCTGCAAGTGGTTGTTCTTCATATCATTTACAGTCCTGCCACCAGAACATGAAAGTCCCTCTTGTTTCACCTCCTTGCCGACACTTGGTGTGGACAGTCTTTTAATTTTTAGCCATTCCAATGATTGCATATCATTAGAGTTTTGATTTTAGTTTCTATAATGATTAATGAAGAACACATTCTTATAGGCCTATTTGCTATTTATATATCTTCTTTGGTGAAGTGTATGTCAAATATTTTGCCCATTACTTTGCTAGGTTGATCATTTTCTTAGTATGGAATTATAAAAGTTCTTTATATATTCTAGATGCATTTTTTGTCAACTATGTGTTTTGAAAATATTCCCTTTTAGCTTCTGGTTTGCTTTTGATTTCTGTCTTTTAAAGAATAGCATTTTAAAATTTTAATAAGTTCTATTTTATTGATATTGTTTCTTTTATCATTTCTGGGTTTTGTGTGTGTGTGTGTATGTGTGTGTCTGGATGTTTTATTAAAGAAATATTTGCCAGGCTTCAGGTCACTGAGATTTCCTCCTGTGTTTTCCTTCAGAAGTTTTATATTTTGGCTCTTATTTTAGATCCATAACTCATGAGTTAAATTTTGTATGTCATGCAAGTATCAAGGTTCTTTTCTTATTTATTATGTATTTCTATAGCTAATCAATTATTATTGAAAAGATCATTCTTTCTTCCAGTGAATTGTCTTAGAATCTTTGTGAAAAGTCAGTTGACCATATATGTATGTGGGTCTATGACCCCCTATTCTGTTCCACTGATACAAGTATATATAAATATATATATATATATATTTACAAAAATGCTATACTGCCTTGATTCCCCTATGTAATCAGTATCGAAATCAGATAGTAAAAGCTCTACAACTCTGTTTCTCAAATTTGTTTTGGTTATTTTAAATTCTTTGAGCTTCCATATAAAGCTTAGAATTAGCTTATCAATTACTAAAAGAAAAGAGCTTGCTGGGATTTTGATTAGCATTTGAGGAAAATAAACATCTTAAAAATGCTGTGTTTTCTGAACTACAAACTCTGTATATCTTTCCATTTTTAGGTCTTCTTTATTTTGTCCATTTAAATTTTAGTGTACAGGTATTGAACATCTTGTAGCAAAATTATTCCTATGTATTTGATTTAAAAATTGTTCTGATTGTTCACTACTAATATCCAGAAATACAATTGAGCTTATATCCTGCACCTTGTATATTACTTTAAACCTATTTGTCTTGTCTTGCATTGGTCTCCAATTCGTGTTATGCTCAATTGATCTGTCAAGCATTTGAATATTTCTTATTACTTGCCTCAGCCTCAGTGCCCCTGCATGTGTTTTTGGTCCTGTTTCTCATGTCCTCATCATGACAGCCAAGTTCATCCTAAGTACATCACTGGGAATGTGATAACACTCAATTTATCCCCCAGGGTATTAACTCCTACCCGAGACATCCTTCCCACGATATTTTGCCATGTACTTTCAAGAGGGGCCAGCTCAGCTGCAGCAGATAAGTAGGTTTAGCACAACCTCTGTCCACACCCCAATCATTCATCCATTCTTTAGACACATGTGACCCAGCAATTTGTATACCTGCTTCCCAGAATATTCCAACTAGAATGCATAGTTTGTGAAGCTCTGGATTTTGTCAGAATACAGGAGCAAGCATTCCTCCACATTCTCTATGGCAATGATTAGGGGGAGGGCTTCCCAGTGTAGTGTGAATTATAGAAGCAACAAATCAAGATCATTCAATACTAAAAATATACAGTTAGAAATGAAAGTAGGAGGAGGGGAGGCCCATTCACAATAGTCATAAAAACTATAAAATATCTATGAATAAATTTAGCAAGCACGACACTTATCTGAATAAAACTATAAAATTTTATTGAAGAGCATAAACCATGATCTGAATTAATAGAGAGACATAGCATGCTCCTGTTTGGGATGACTTTGTATCATAAAATATCCACCCTTTCCAAATTAATAAAACTATTTACTAAAATTTCCAGAATTTCTCATGTTTTCTCTCTCTCTCTCTCTTTTTTTTTACTATTTCTTAGAGGAATAGAGCAAAATAAGTTCACTAAAAATTGCGGATTTTTTAAAAGAGAAGAACAGGGAGGAAGAAATTATGCTATTATCTATATAAAAACATACTCTAAACATTCTCTAATCAAAACAGTATTGGTGTAATAATAGATATTGTAATAGAAAGTAATCGAGAATATAGAATAGATCCTGGTATGCAAATAAGCAATATATGACATAGATGATATTTTAATTAAATGAGAAAATAAAGATCCATTTAATTAAAGGTTATGGCATAACAGATCCTCCCTCTATCTGTATCTAGGAAGATACAGAGTTTAATCCCTACTACACACGACCACAACATATGGAAGTGAACTTCTGGTAGATAAAAGATATAATGAAAATAATTAATACTAAAATATGAATACACATTCAAGGAAAATATTTGGAAGATCTCAGGTTGCAGGGAAGCTTCTTAAATAACAGAAAAAATTCGAAAACCACTTGAAAAAATAAATGAAGGAAAAAGATATTATAAAAATCAAAGGACTAGTAATAAATTGGGGAAATGTATAAATTTGAAACATTGCAAATAAAGATTAGTGTTTATATACGGGCTTCCCAGGTGGTGCAAGTACCCAAAGAAGACTCCACCTCCCAGTGTGAGAGATGTAAGAGACACGGGTTTGATCCCTGAGTCAGGAAGATCCCCTGGAGGAGGACACTGCAGCCCACTCCAGTATTCTTGCCTGCAGAATGCAATGGACAGAGGAACCTGGAAGGCTATGATCTATAGAGTCGCAAAGAGTCAGAAACCAGCTGAAGCGACTCAGCATGCATGCGCATTCATACACGGGTGATTCAGAAATGTTTAGAAACAAACCAAACATCTAACAAAATACAAAAAAACCAAGGCCAAATGATACCAATAGAGTAATATTAAAGGTAACCATAGATGCTCGATGACGTCCAAGTCTCCACAGTTGAACATTATACAAGCCTCTGTATCATAACATGAAGACTAGAATAGGTCTTTCTGTGCATTAAGCGACTATTCATGCAATTGTTACAGAACCAGGCTCCTTCCATCTGCAACTGTGCCTATCACTGGGGCTCAGGTCTCTGCCTTAGAGTGACACCTGGAAGAGAAAGGATGAAGGATCACACATGGGACACACATGGGAGGATTTCGAGGAACAGAGCTGGAAGTGAAGAAGGACATTACTTCTTCTCACAATTCATTGACCAGAACTCAGTCACATGACCCTAATGAATTGCAAGAAAGTCTGGAAAGCGTGGACTCTTTTTGTCTGGTGATGATCGAATCTGACGATCAGCTGGAAGACTGCCATAATTTGGCGATTCACAAGAACAGGTAATAGTGGCCAATAGACATAGGATAATATCCTTGCATATATAAGTGTTTGAGAAAAATAAATTAAAATACCACCTCTCATTCAATAGACTGAAAAAAATACAAGTGTTAACACACAAGTATGGCAAAGATATGAGGAGAAGAGATTCTTTCATGTGTTTCTGCTATAAATAAGAAATGCTACAGTCTATTTGGGAAGCTGTCTGGCAATGTCTATTACACTTAAAAAAAAATTCACATGTAGCCTCCAAACCAGAATGCCTACTTCAGGAAATCTATTCCGTAAATACAACTGTATTTGTGAATAAAAATATGGATGCAGAGATGTTATCAATGCATGTTTAAGATGACAAATACAGAAGTCAGAAACATCCTGAATGTTGACGAATAAAGGAAGAGTTGAACAAATTTCAGTATATTTATTCCATGAAATAATATGAAGTTTTTTTTAAAAAAAGACTGAATTAGACTTACATATTATTCTAGAGGTATGTATACAATGTATTGTTAAGCGAGAAAAACAAAGAGCAAGAATGTATTTGAGTATTGCCTAATTTTGTAAAATAAACAATTTCTACAAAACATTGTTCTGTGTACAGGCTTGCATATGATTGTGTGAGTAATGGCTGAGATAGCCAAGAGATACTTTACAGAAACACACAAAATGATTAACAACTAAAATAAATGTCTTGAATTTTTTAAAAAAAAGTCCTGAATTTTATGAGTTAAATCGTGCATCCATATATGCATTCAAGTTGTTGAACCAAACACCTTGCTGGATATTATAGTGGTGAAGTGAAGTGAAGTGAAGGTCACTCAGTCATGTCCTACTCTGCAACCCCATGGACTATACAGTCCATGGAATTCTCCAGGCTAGAACACCAAAGTGGGTAGTCTTTCCCTTCTCCAGGGGATCTTCCCAACCCAGGGATCGAACCCAGGTCTCCTGCATACCAGGCAAATACAACGGACATGATATATACTTACCAGCAGCTTGCAGTCTGCTGTGATGTTGCTGCTGCTGCTGCTGCTAAGTCCCTTCAGTCGTGTCCGACTCTGTGTGATTCCATAGATGGCAGCCTGCCAGGCTCTGCCATCCCTGGGATTCTCCAGGCAAGAGCACTGGAGTGGGTTGCCATTTCCTTCTCCAATGAATGAAAGTGAAAGTGAAGTTGCTCAATCGTGTCCGACCTTCAGCAACCCCATGGACTGCAGCCTTCCAGGCTCCTCCATCCATGGGATTTTCCAGGCAAGAGTACTGGAGTGGGGTGCCATTGCCTTCTCCGGCTGTGATGTTAGGTGTGAGTAAATGAGCAAATGCGATAGTGTGAGAAATGCTTTAATGGGAAATTTTCAGAAGAAGGGCAGTAAGGGGTCACTATTTATGCTTGCTTGAAAACAACAAACACTGAGATACATGACCTTGATCACAGGGCAAAGAAAACTTCTGGACTCTGTTTCCCCATTGTTAATTGTGCTGAACCCCCTCTAGGTACAGGGTTGATGTCAAGACTGATTGAAATAGTAAATATAAACTGTTCCTGGAAAATGGTAGGTTCTTGGTGAAATAAGTTACCTTTGACTTATTTAGTGTTCTCTCCTTGAATCACTCCCTTGTGCCTTTGCTTCAGATATTAGACAGGTTGCAGGTGTTGGAAAGGAAGCATTTTCCCCAAACCTACATCCACTTCACCTCTCAGGTTTCACTCTCTGAGAGTAAATGAGATAGCTTCTGTTACTGAACAGTATTTATTTTATTAGTTGTTGTTGTTTAGTTGCTGGGCCATGACTGACTCTTTTGTGACCCCATAGACTGTGGCCTGTCAAGTTCCTCTATCCATGGGATTTCCCAGGCAAGAATGCTGGAGTGGGTTACCATTTTCTTCTCCAGGGGATCTTCCTGACCCAGCAATTGGACTCATGTCTCCTGCGTTCGCAGGTAAATTCTTTGTCACTGAGCCACAAGGGAAGCCATTTATTTTATTAACATTTTTTTTAATTGAAGTATGTTTATGCTACATTGAGTTATTTTCAGGTGTACAGCAAAGTGATTCAGTTATGTACATATAGTGTGTGTGCGTGTGTGTGTGTTCTATTTCTGATTCTTCTCCATTATAGGGTATTATAAGATATTGAATATAGTTTTCTGTGCTGTTTTGTATGTAATGATGTGTATTTGTTAATCTCAAACTCCTAATTTACTATATTTGAACAGTATTAGCCAAGAGATGTGTCTAAATAAACCCAGTGTGTCTTTATGATGTAGAATACCTTCATGCCTGGCTCCTTGAAAATGCCCAAAATAGTTCTCTCAGGTACCGAAATTGTGTCTGTCATGAGTGGGGCCCCAACAACTCACAGCCGTATCTAAAGATCTCCAAGATCATACCTATAATGGCTTTCATTCATTGTTCTACTTTTATTTGTACATTAAACATTTTTAATGGCAGGCATTGTTTATTAACAATGGCAGTAGAAATTTATTTTCATAGTATCCATATAATGCGGATATACCCTTCTGTGACCGTATCCTGGTTCAATTTTGAGAAGCCACTCTCCCCAACGCACCTGGCCAGTTGTTTTAATGGGAATGACCATAACCCCGGATATAAGGATGGTGGACATATGACCAAAATCTGGCAAGTCAGGGCATTTAATTCACAAGGAAACTCTGGTTGAGAGCCAATAGACATCAGCTTTGGCTTCTGCTTGTCATATTATAAAAGAGAAGGATTCTGTTTACTAGGGTCTTCTGTAGCTTCCAGAATCCATCATGTAAAGAAAAGCATACCTAGGATTTTATGTGAAATCTCCCAGTGTTTTAATATTTGCAACTAATTCGATTTTTAAAAGAAGTCACATACATTCCAAACAAAACATTTACAGGGATGATTGCAACCAGTGAGTGGCACTTTTGTAAACTCTGGCATAGACATTTCAACAAGGCATGCCTGCAGATCAGTGCTGTGAACTATTCATCCAGAGTGGTCTAAGAAGGGTAAATAAAGAGGATGGCTGAGCATTTTATCCTGCTGTCCGCATAAGATGAGTGAATCATAATAATTTTCTTTCTATTCATTCAGCAATAAAAACAGCAGTGTTTACAACATCAGGTCTATGGTTAAACATACAGATTTGTATTCCATCTCAATTGCTTATTAGCTTTGTGATAGTGTTAATAGAGAAGGCAATGGCACCCCACTCCAGTACTCTTGCCTGGGAAATCCCATGGACGGAGGAGCCTGGTAGGCTGCAGTCCATGGGGTTGCAAAGAGCCGGACATGATTGACCGACTTCACTTTCAGTTTTCACTTTCATGCACTGGAGAAAGAAATGGCAACCCACTCCAGTGTTCTTGCCTGGGGAATCACAGGGATGGGGAAGCCTGGTGGGCTGCCATCTATGGGGTCGCACAGAGTCGGACACGACGGAAGCAACTTGCAAGCAGCAGCAGCAGCAACAGCAGCAGTGTTAACAATAGGATCTGCCTCCTAAGGTTGTTTCAAGACTTGGGTGGGGTGATTGGTCCTCAGAACTGTATGATCTCTTTCAAGAAAGAGGATCACTGTGGAAAGAAGACAGGCTCCCCAGTCACTCATCCTCTAAGGCATTGTAGTAGATCCTTTGATATTTTCCCCCCTCTGGAAGCAGTTTCCAAATCTCTGCCTCCTTCTCAACTAATATGGTATCTCTTCTTTCTTATGTTTTTTTTTTTTTTTTTTTACCTTTTGGCCACCCCACACAGCATGTGGGATCTTAGCTCCCCAACTAGGCATTGAACCTGAGTTGTCAGCAGTGAGAGTGAAGAGCCCTAATTACTCGACCGTCAGGGAAGCCTCCTTCGTGCATCTTTTGCACAGACAAGAATCAAAACAATCTCGTTTCCCTGGAATATCTCTTGGAAAATAAGAGATGTCCTATCTTTAAGGTTACTTGGGTTTAGATTTATCTTGGTTTTCTTATTTTTCTTTCTCTTTAAGAACAGTATCTCCTTTTAGCCCCTCTCTTTTATTTTAACCTCTCCATTTATATATTGGCTTTTTGCTTATCTTTTCTCTTTCCTTTTTCTCTTCTCCACACCCTTGCTTTACACATTCCTTCCCCCCTTTCTTCATTTCACCCTTTCTTCCTATTTTTACATCTGTATAGTAAGAAAAAAATAACTGAATTTTTATGGCTGTTTTGAGGTGTAGAATACATTTAACATTTCTAGCATTGCCAGGATATAGCAAGCTCTTCTTCCTGTTCCTGTTCCTTTGAACGTGTCCTCTTCTTTGCTTGCTCTTGTTTCCTTACTTAGCTCCTTGGCATCTGCCCTCTGCCCTCCATCCCCACCTTTTCACTGTCAGGTTTGTATCAGCACCTTCTTAACTCCTGAAGCTCAGGAAGGCAGCTCCCTTCATTCCAGCCACTAACAGCCCTTCCTTGGCTTTTGATTGTTCCTCCGTTTGAGATGCACAATGGTAACTTGTTATATTGTTAAGATGATTGACTACACATCACAAGTGAAAAGAGTCACATTTCATGAACTCCAGAAATTGTCTTAATAAAGCATATTTGCTCTATGCACATTTTAATTACCTTTGTCAAAGGACTGTTTTAGATGCCAGAAGTAGGATTGCGTGGAAGTCATCAAGTAAAGGTTGGCTGGCTCTTAAAGACCTCTCCGAGGTGCTGAAACTTGAACTCACTGGTTGTCTTCACTTAGTTCTCTTTCAGACGGTGGACGGAAGATATTTACTCACAGACAAGCTTCACAGACACAACTGCAATAGCATCGCACTTTGAAATTTTTGAATCATGTTGCCTGGAACTCATACCTTACTCCTATCATGTCATTTCTTGGTTCAAGAATTCTTAATGATTCTTTTCTCATGCAACAAGCTCTTACAGTGCTATCTTTGTGACAGCATGAAGTTCTGGCAAAGAGCATGGCTTTTGAAGTCATGCCTCCTCCATCACTAACTAGCTATGTGATCGTGGGAAGATTACTTAACCTCCTTGCATCTTTGAAAAATGAGAGTGAGTGGGAATAATAAATATCTACTCCATAGGTTTTGTAAGGGATAAACAAATCAATGTACGTAAAAATGCTTAACAAAATCCTTGTTAGACATTAAGTGCCATAAAAGAGTTAGCCAATAAAATCTTTCAAAATCAAATAATATGGACAATTTATCTCTCTAGGTGTAACAGGGTACTGGAATTCACCCTGAACTCAATACCATCTACTATGTGGCAAATGTGCTGGGTACCACACCTGTATACCTACAACAACTTAACAGGATCGATGTAATTATTATCTCCATGGTGTAGGTGAAGAAATAAGACACTGGAAGCTTACGATGTTACTTCAAATCATTCAGTGTAAGCAGTCTATTAAAAGGTTTGCTTTTAGGTGCAAGTGAAAAAATATAACTAAAACTGTTTGCAAAGAAGTGGAGGATTTATTGCTTTGGTAACTGGAAACTCCATAGCGGGGATTTCTAGTTTCAGGCACAGTCGAACCAGGTGATTAAGTGATACTGTCTGGAATTTGTCTTTATTATTTTCTGGCCCCTATTTATTCTCTATTAGTCTTATGCTGAAGTCGGCTCTCCCCACGTGGTGGCAAAAAATGAAAAAAAAAAAAACCCCACACTTATTATCTTTTAACATTTTAATCTCTTGTGTAGTTCCTTTTTATTCATGTGGTTATCTAAAGCTGATTTTCTGTACAGTTATTTTACTTGTAGCTGAGCCTATTTTATTCTTGTGATTTCTATTTAATTAATTAATTTCATAATAATGTTGTTTTGGCTCTCAATTTGTTTCCTGAAGTCTGAAATAGCCCTTTCATCTCATTCTGTTGTTCTATTATCTCAACCTTGAGNGTTGTTTTAATGGGAATGACCATAACCCCGGATATAAGGATGGTGGACATATGACCAAAATCTGGCAAGTCAGGGCATTTAATTCACAAGGAAACTCTGGTTGAGAGCCAATAGACATCAGCTTTGGCTTCTGCTTGTCATATTATAAAAGAGAAGGATTCTGTTTACTAGGGTCTTCTGTAGCTTCCAGAATCCATCATGTAAAGAAAAGCATACCTAGGATTTTATGTGAAATCTCCCAGTGTTTTAATATTTGCAACTAATTCGATTTTTAAAAGAAGTCACATACATTCCAAACAAAACATTTACAGGGATGATTGCAACCAGTGAGTGGCACTTTTGTAAACTCTGGCATAGACATTTCAACAAGGCATGCCTGCAGATCAGTGCTGTGAACTATTCATCCAGAGTGGTCTAAGAAGGGTAAATAAAGAGGATGGCTGAGCATTTTATCCTGCTGTCCGCATAAGATGAGTGAATCATAATAATTTTCTTTCTATTCATTCAGCAATAAAAACAGCAGTGTTTACAACATCAGGTCTATGGTTAAACATACAGATTTGTATTCCATCTCAATTGCTTATTAGCTTTGTGATAGTGTTAATAGAGAAGGCAATGGCACCCCACTCCAGTACTCTTGCCTGGGAAATCCCATGGACGGAGGAGCCTGGTAGGCTGCAGTCCATGGGGTTGCAAAGAGCCGGACATGATTGACCGACTTCACTTTCAGTTTTCACTTTCATGCACTGGAGAAAGAAATGGCAACCCACTCCAGTGTTCTTGCCTGGGGAATCACAGGGATGGGGAAGCCTGGTGGGCTGCCATCTATGGGGTCGCACAGAGTCGGACACGACGGAAGCAACTTGCAAGCAGCAGCAGCAGCAACAGCAGCAGTGTTAACAATAGGATCTGCCTCCTAAGGTTGTTTCAAGACTTGGGTGGGGTGATTGGTCCTCAGAACTGTATGATCTCTTTCAAGAAAGAGGATCACTGTGGAAAGAAGACAGGCTCCCCAGTCACTCATCCTCTAAGGCATTGTAGTAGATCCTTTGATATTTTCCCCCCTCTGGAAGCAGTTTCCAAATCTCTGCCTCCTTCTCAACTAATATGGTATCTCTTCTTTCTTATGTTTTTTTTTTTTTTTTCACCTTTTGGCCACACCAGACAGCATGTGGGATCTTAGCTCCCCAACTAGGCATTGAACCTGAGTTGTCAGCAGTGAGAGTGAAGAGCCCTAATTACTCGACCGTCAGGGAAGCCTCCTTCGTGCATCTTTTGCACAGACAAGAATCAAAACAATCTCGTTTCCCTGGAATATCTCTTGGAAAATAAGAGATGTCCTATCTTTAAGGTTACTTGGGTTTAGATTTATCTTGGTTTTCTTATTTTTCTTTCTCTTTAAGAACAGTATCTCCTTTTAGCCCCTCTCTTTTATTTTAACCTCTCCATTTATATATTGGCTTTTTGCTTATCTTTTCTCTTTCCTTTTTCTCTTCTCCACACCCTTGCTTTACACATTCCTTCCCCCCTTTCTTCATTTCACCCTTTCTTCCTATTTTTACATCTGTATAGTAAGAAAAAAATAACTGAATTTTTATGGCTGTTTTGAGGTGTAGAATACATTTAACATTTCTAGCATTGCCAGGATATAGCAAGCTCTTCTTCCTGTTCCTGTTCCTTTGAACGTGTCCTCTTCTTTGCTTGCTCTTGTTTCCTTACTTAGCTCCTTGGCATCTGCCCTCTGCCCTCCATCCCCACCTTTTCACTGTCAGGTTTGTATCAGCACCTTCTTAACTCCTGAAGCTCAGGAAGGCAGCTCCCTTTATTCCAGCCACTAACAGCCCTTCCTTGGCTTTTGATTGTTCCTCCGTTTGAGATGCACAATGGTAACTTGTTATATTGTTAAGATGATTGACTACACATCACAAGTGAAAAGAGTCACATTTCATGAACTCCAGAAATTGTCTTAATAAAGCATATTTGCTCTATGCACATTTTAATTACCTTTGTCAAAGGACTGTTTTAGATGCCAGAAGTAGGATTGCGTGGAAGTCATCAAGTAAAGGTTGGCTGGCTCTTAAAGACCTCTCCGAGGTGCTGAAACTTGAACTCACTGGTTGTCTTCACTTAGTTCTCTTTCAGACGGTGGACGGAAGATATTTACTCACAGACAAGCTTCACAGACACAACTGCAATAGCATCGCACTTTGAAATTTTTGAATCATGTTGCCTGGAACTCATACCTTACTCCTATCATGTCATTTCTTGGTTCAAGAATTCTTAATGATTCTTTTCTCATGCAACAAGCTCTTACAGTGCTATCTTTGTGACAGCATGAAGTTCTGGCAAAGAGCATGGCTTTTGAAGTCATGCCTCCTCCATCACTAACTAGCTATGTGATCGTGGGAAGATTACTTAACCTCCTTGCATCTTTGAAAAATGAGAGTGAGTGGGAATAATAAATATCTACTCCATAGGTTTTGTAAGGGATAAACAAATCAATGTACGTAAAAATGCTTAACAAAATCCTTGTTAGACATTAAGTGCCATAAAAGAGTTAGCCAATAAAATCTTTCAAAATCAAATAATATGGACAATTTATCTCTCTAGGTGTAATAGGGTACTGGAATTCACCCTGAACTCAATACCATCTACTATGTGGCAAATGTGCTGGGTACCACACCTGTATACCTACAACAACTTAACAGGATCGATGTAATTATTATCTCCATGGTGTAGGTGAAGAAATAAGACACTGGAAGCTTACGATGTTACTTCAAATCATTCAGTGTAAGCAGTCTATTAAAAGGTTTGCTTTTAGGTGCAAGTGAAAAAATATAACTAAAACTGTTTGCAAAGAAGTGGAGGATTTATTGCTTTGGTAACTGGAAACTCCATAGCGGGGATTTCTAGTTTCAGGCACAGTCGAACCAGGTGATTAAGTGATACTGTCTGGAATTTGTCTTTATTATTTTCTGGCCCCTATTTATTCTCTATTAGTCTTATGCTGAAGTCGGCTCTCCCCACGTGGTGGCAAAAAATGAAAAAAAAAAAAACCCCACACTTATTATCTTTTAACATTTTAATCTCTTGTGTAGTTCCTTTTTATTCATGTGGTTATCTAAAGCTGATTTTCTGTACAGTTATTTTACTTGTAGCTGAGCCTATTTTATTCTTGTGATTTCTATTTAATTAATTAATTTCATAATAATGTTGTTTTGGCTCTCAATTTGTTTCCTGAAGTCTGAAATAGCCCTTTCATCTCATTCTGTTGTTCTATTATCTCAACCTTGAGTTTTCATATTATTGAAATCTTATTTTAATTAGTTTTTTCTGCAGCCTGAAGTACTCTTCATGCAATTCTATGAGCTATGTTTTCTTTCCAACAGGTTTCTTCACCTATCTTTTGTGAGTCATATTGTATGCTTCTCTATTTCTCTTTTAATTGCATTAGCAGACCTACAGTGTTGCAATGCTTTTATAAGCCTCTTGTTCATACTAACCCTGAGTGCTCTTTCAACGCTTTTATATGAAGTATATATTAATATATAAGTGAATTGGCTTTGCCATTTTTGTTCTTAATCTGAAAACTGCATATCTTTCTGATGAGCAAGATCTGAGTCTGGGCATTGGCTGTATACCCTTTTCCATAAACAAACATAAGGAGAATGTGAGATAAGGCAGAAAGAAGGCTTTGCTATAGAAATTATTATATCTCCAAGGTTCCCCTCTCTCTTTCTCACTCTCTATCTCCTCCTCTTTTATTCCCCTCTCCCCCTCTTTTTTTTTCTCTCTCTCTCATCCTTATATTTCTATCTCTGTGTATCACTCATTAAATGCCCAAGATCTAGGTTTTCTCCCCTTAGTTGAAGTTATATGTCAATGCCTTGAGAATATTAATTTACACTTTGGATATTATGCCTAATTAGGTCTAAGGGAGCTGAAAAAAAGGCAGAACTTAATGGTTCCACTGGTTTCAGCAAAAAGAGTTGTCTAGTAGACAGCCAAGATTGAAAGCTGTTCTATAACTTTTAATGGGCAGCTCCTCAGGCCATATCTCCTTAAACTAGGAAGTATCGATAAGCATTTTATTGACGTTGCCTCTTCTCCCTCGCAACACCCAGTACTTTTTTAGTGAATTCAAGCTGGGTTAGTCCGCTGCTCTTTGACAGAATATTCGGTTTCTTTTCCTCATTCTCATTTTTTTTAAGGTTTTAAGTTGGATCCCTTTCATTATAAAGTTGCTGCTAGCATTTTTTTTCCTGGCTTTTACTGTTTTTATTAATTTCATGAGTATTGGGGGAATGTAAAAGTGTGATTCAACTTGAGCTTGCCCATAAGCCCCATTAACTCCCTGAGGAAACTGATGTTCTAAAAGTTTGTAGTTCTGTAAAATACTCAGTAATTAAGTAACAGAAATAAGACTTACACCTTGCTCTTTTATTTCCAGTTCTAGTGAGCTTTTCCTCTTGCCTACATTCTCTCAATGGATATTTTCCACTTCTACTGGGAACTGAAACAGAGAAAATGGCTTAGGCCACAGCATGAGGAAGGAAAGGAAATCTCATTAAAATGACAAGGCCGCTTCACATATTTCATGAATTCATAGATTCATTCATTCAGATACGTGTTACTGAGTTTCTCCTGCAAACCAAAATCTCTGCTGGGTGTTAAGGTACAAGGAGATGAGGGGAGTGAAAAAGACAAGATAGACAAGACCTTTGTTCCTATGGAACTCCAGGCTAACAGGGGAGGCAGATAATAAGCAAGAAAACACATAGAGGACACATTGTGACAAGCTCAATGAGACACCAAGCAAGCGAGGTGATAGAGAATAACTGGGTTTGAGACGGACAAGAACGTTACTTTACGTGATGGAGACAGAGATCTTTATAGGGATTGGATATATTTTAAGATCTGAAGGAAGAGAGAAAGACAATATCGTAAAAAGTGGAAAAGAAAAAAAAAATGATTCAAAACGTTGAGGCAGAAAAGCTTTGGGGGCTGGGGAGGATTGGAATGGAGCCGGAGGTGGTTGAAATGTAGAAATTAGAAGGGCAGATAGAAAAAGGTGATATCAAAACAGTGGGTGGAATTCAGATTGAGCACACTGGATACACCAATGGATATGCTCGATCATCAAGTCATCAAGTGGCTTCCTGAGGAAGCCCTCCTGTCTGAGAGAATTTTAAAAGAGGGAAGTTTAGATGCTGGAGGTAGTGGCTCTGGTGCTAAATGACCATTACATTCTCTCTCAGAGGTGACAACTTCGCAGCACTGAGTGAAGAGAGCTCGGTGTATTTATATGTTGTAAAGAGCTCAGAGATGAAAGGTGCTAGAGGAAGCCAAGCCCGTGGCTATTCTAACATTTTGAGATGCCCGCCCTAGACTGTAATAGATTCCTCTGGCATTTTCTGCTTTCTGTCTGAACCTTGAGTAAGAATCATTTTTTTATTTCCCCAGTTACATCTCACTTGCCTGTGTCTTCCCACTTGGTAGGATGGATGTAAAGGTTAATTCCACGTCTATAACTTCAGGAAAGGCTTTCTTCCAGGCTGCCAACCCCTTTGACGATTTGTCTTGGCTGTTGTATGATAGCATGTCACTCCTCTCTACTCACCCTTTGAAAACAGCCTATTTAAAGAAGGATGATTTGGGGTTAGAGTCAATAAAATTAGGTGGCGAGCAATTCTTCAGCATGTTCGGTCCTCAGCAGATGGGTTGGGTGAGTGGAGAGCCATTTTTTGATGACAAATGTCTCCTTGTGGTGGAAGCCTGGGCGATGCTCTGTGGATAAGCGTGCAAACGGCTTGGGTAACTTAAAGATGTATCCAGACAAGAACCAAATCTGAACCATAAAGCTTTTTTTAAAAAAGGTCTTTGGGGACTCTTCTGTGGTGCTCTCCTGGAAGAATATGGGTTTCTTTGAAAGCTCTGTCTCTTTAGGCAAATAAAATACCATTTTGAGCCTCTGTTTACCCATCTATCAGTTTAGTTCAGTTCAGTTGCTCAGTCATGTCTGAATCTTTGTGACCCCATGAATCGTAGCATGCCAGGCCTCCCTGTCCATCACCAACTCCCGGAGTTCACTCAAACTCACGTCCATCAAGACGGTGATGCCATCCAGCCATCTCATCTTCTGTCGTCCCCTTCTCCTCCTGCCCCCAGTCCCTCCCAGCATCAGAGACTTTTCCAATGAGTCAACTCTTCATATGAGGTGACCAAAATATTGGAGTTTCAACTTTAGCATCAGTCCTTCCAATGAACACCCAGGACTGATCTCCTTTAGGATGGACTGGTTGGATCTCCTTGCAGTCTAAGGGACTCTCAAGAGTCTTCTCCAACAGCACAGTTCAAAAGCATCAATTCTTCAGTGCTCAGCTTTCTTCACAGTCCAACTCTCACATCCATACGTGACCACTGGAAAAACCATAGCCTTGACTAGATGGACTTTTGTTGGCCAAGTAATGTCTCTGCTTTTGAATATGCTATCTAGGTTGGTCATAACTTTTCTTCCAAGGAGTAAGCGTCTTTTAATTTCACGGCTGCAGTCACCATCTACAGTGATTTTGGAGCCCAAAAAAATAAAGTCTGACATCATTTCCCCATCTATTTCCCATGAAGTGATCAGACTGGATGCCATGATCTTCGTTTNCATCAGGGAATTTGATGTAGCTGTTAGAACGTCAACTCTGAAGTCACATTACTTGGGCTTGAGCCATGGTTCTGCCATTTAACTTGCTCTTCAATCTTGTGCAAGTCATTTAAACTTTGTGTTTTCATTTAGCTACCTATTAAGCAGTGACAATATCTCACAGAGACTCCTGGCAGTCCAGGAGTATTTGTCCATTGGTTCCCCTCAGAGTAACAGAGGAAAGCCACTGGCATTAGTGAAGTCACATGGATCCCTGATTCATGCATATGTCCCCAGCCTGTATTTCAAGGTAGAAATAATAAGATAACATTGGCTAGATTTTGTTCATAGAATTGAACAAAACATAAATATATATTTTCACAGCCTCATGCTTAATAATAAGGCATTGTCCCACATAAGAAAAATAAGAAAAATAATCATGTATATTCATAATATAAATGCTACATACTTATAATATTTCAAACAAATATTTGATTATACGAGGCATATTGTGATATAAAAAATTAAAGTGGGCTGAAAAATGAGTCAGGCTTCCAAGCTGGCTCAGTGGTAAAGAATCTATCAATGGAGGAGGTAAAGGAGACCTGGGCTTGATCCCTGGGTTGGGAAGATCCCCTGGAGAAGGAAATGGCAACCCACTCCAATATTCTTGTCTGGGAAATCCCATGGAAAGAGGAGACTGGAGAGCTACAGTTCATAGGGTCACAATGAGTTGAACACAACTGAGCATGCATGCAGAATGAGCCCAGTACGGAAATATACAGACACACAAACACATTAATAATAGATAGAAGAGGAACTGTATCAAAATATTAACATTATTTACTTATCTGTAGGTGCTTCCTAGACGGAAGACTTCCAAATGCCTAGAAAAAATGGCAACCCACTCCAATATTCTTGTCTGGGAAATCCCATGGAAAGAGGAGACTGGAGAGCTACAGTTTATAGGGTCACAATGAGTTGGACACAACTGAGCATGCATGCAGAATGAGCCCAGTATGGGAATATACAGACACACAAACACATTAATAATAGAAGAGGAACTGTATCAAAATATTAACATTATTTACTTATCTGTAGGTGCTTCCTAGATGGAAGACTCCCAAATGCCTAGAGACTATATCTAAATCCTCAGGCAGTGTCAAATCATAGCCTGAAATGTCCTACTACATGGAGAAATGTCTTCTAAATTTTTTTAAATCCTATTTTCTTTAAAGTTCCACTGTATTAAAGAGTAGTATCTTTACATATCATATTCAATATACAGGCAAAATTCTTTGCTGTGTGGCTGTTGCAAAATTTTCAGAACCCAGACCCCATAAATAAACCGGTATGAATTTTTTTTAAGTGTTTTTTTTTTCCCCCACATATTTCCAGTTACATCAACTATTTGAGAAATTTTACCATTTTTATTTCATAGCTTCCCACCTCCTTCATACTGACTCATGCTTCTGATCATCACAAATAGATCATTGTGGAGCAAAATCTGACTTTTCCTAAAAAGCTTGGAATGCAATATGTCCTGAGCTATAGCTCTCTAGCTTCTGGCATCCTGGAACCTGCACTCAAAGATCATCTCCTCCATCAACACTTCCTTCATCAGGGTAAGTGGGATGTGTTTGCGTCTCCTATACCTTCAATGCTGAAATAGATACATGAGTCATGTTGGGGGTGGGGGTGGAAAGAGAAGGGCCTTGACTGGTTTTGAAGACAGTTTTTAAACAAAAGGAGTGGGAAGGGCTGCCTGTATTTTAATTGTTATTAGCTAAGCTTCAAAGGTCCATCTCTATGCGTAGACAGTGGGTGTATGTTCCAACCTTCTTTGGGAAAGACTTACTTGCTGAGTGAAACCCAGTTCCTCCCCCTCAACCACGTGTTGCAACATTGTGATTAAGAACACAGATGTTGGTGTCAGACAGACTTCAGTATGAATATGGGCTCTGATACTCTGTGCATAATACAAGGATAATAACACCAGATTTACTGGTGCTTGTGGGGATATTTCAAACCTCAAAATCAAATAAAGATGAAAGGTTTTCTGTAAGAAATGATTCAATTTGCCTAGAAATACATTTTTAAAAATCAGGCTTATGATACACATGAAAAGAATCTTTAAAAGATATTAGAGGACATAAAGTGTTACATAAACAAATGGAAAGGAATATTCTTTTCTTGGGTTATAAATGAATATAAACTATTAATTATTTCTATATAGTCAATATAATTTCATTAAAATGTACCAACAAACTCATTTTTAAGCCAAAGAAATTGATATTAAGGTTTATATAAATGTAAAAATGCTCAGGAACAGTAAGAACTTTGATGAGGATTAATGTTACCATATATATGTTATCATATATAATGAAATATTAAAAAACTACAATAAAGTAGTGTGTTTCTAGCACACAGATAAATGGAGAGAAATAGAGAATGTAAAAATGGAAACAAGTATAAAGATGAATTTACAGAGATGATGATACAGGAATGCATTTTAGTGGGGGGAAATGTGAATTAATAGATTTTATTGAGAAATTTGGAAACCACATGACTTAGAGCCCTCCTTATAATGAATGTATTCTAGAAACATCAAATATTTTAACTTAAAAATAAATCAGACAATGGAATATTATTCAATGGTATTAGAAAGTGAATTAAACCATACAAAGGAAGAAAGGTTGACTCACCTAACTTAAGGGAAAAAAGAGTGATGCCTGTTTTTACCATTGTTATTCCAAATTGTACTAGAAGTTTTGGAAATCAGGCAAGAAAAAGAAATAAGAATCATATTCTTGTTTTTGTAATTTTCAAAAAATTTTTATTTTTACTTTATTTTACTTTACAGTACTGTATTGGTTCTTATTTGAAAGAAAGGAGTAGAACTATTCTATTCACAGATGACATGATTCTATATGTAGAAAAATCAAAAGAATACATACACACACAAAACTCATTAGAGTTAGTAAATGGATTCACCAAAGTTGCAGGGTATAATATTAACACAAAAATATAATTAACTGTCTCACTTTGCCTATAAAGGTCTGTATAGTCAAAGCTATGGTTTTTCCAGTAGTTGTGTGCAAATGTGAGTTGAACCATAAAGAAGGCTAAGCACCAAAGAATTTATGCTTTCAAACTGTGGTGCTGGATAAGACTTTTGAGAGCCCCTTGGACTGCAAGGAGATCCAACCAGTCCATCCTAAAGGAAATCAACCCTAAATATTTGTTTTAAGGACTGATGCTGAAGCTGAAGCTCCAATACTTTGGCCACCTGATGCAAAGAGCTGACTCATTGGAAAAGACCCTGATGCTGGGAAAGATTGAAGGCAGGAGGAGAAGAGGGTAGCAGACGATTGGATGGCATCATCGATTCAATGGACATGAGCTTGAGCAAACTCAGGGAGATAGTGAAGGACAGGGAAGCCTAGTGTGCTGTAGTCCATGGGGTGGCAAAGTCAGAAACGACTGAATGACTGAACTACAATAACAACAATAATACACCTACCATAAACAACAATCAAAAAAGGAAATTAAGAAAACTACCTCAGTTACAATAGTATCAAGAATAAAATACCTAGAAATAAATGTAATCAAGGAGGTGAAATAGTTTTACAACGTTTACTCTCACATAAGAACCTCTTGCTGTCGTCATCAGTTGGTGGTTTCTTTTGCTCAATCTAGCCGCCAAGGAGCAGTCAAGACTGCCCAGATAATCTATTATGAAATTATGTCTATTTCTTTTATATCTTGTTGCTTTCCCCCAGAAGATTTTATGCCAACCTGGCCTAGATGTTGATCTCCTATTTATCCTTCAAGGCCAAAATTCAGTGTTTAGGTTCTGTGTATATCCTCGTGCTCACCACCTCAAGCAAAGTTACAAGCTGCCTCAGCCTATATGCAATTTTTTCTTGAGCACAATTCTACTTAAAATTTCACACACAGAGACTCCACTGTGTGCTTATGAAATAATTGTCGATGCATGCAGCTGTCCCCCATACAGTAGTGTTACATTGTGACTCCACAGAATTGTGCCAGCTATATCTACCTTCCTCACCCTAACAGTGGCATGGCAGAGAGAAGTGGTTGTTGAACCCATGAGTAAAGAGAGGAAGCAAAGCAACAGTCAAGGGAAAGAAGCATAGAGAACCCATTCATCAGTTGGTGCCCAGGTGGGGGTTGAAGAGAGCCTCGTGTCAAAGTCTGTGGCTTTCTGGTTCAGATGGGCTGTACCATTTCAATCCAACTTTAAGCTAAAGCTTTTAAGATCGGGTCTGACTCAGGCCTGAACCTACAGGGCAGATGAGTGCCCCTCAGAAAATCAGGCTGAATGTTCTGGGGAAATCAGGGCCTGACAGGCACTGCACATATTCTCCTTCTGCACATATCCTCCTAAGAGTGGGGATGGGAGGAGTGAGAATGATCTTTTTTCAGCACCGGGACAGCAGCCCTTTTGTCCAGTCCAGCCTATGTGGTAAACCAGGTCAAGAGAAGACCCCTTTTGAAAGAAAAGGAGAGCCTTGCCAAAAGCTCTGGAGAGGCAGGAAACTGCTAAGTCACAATGTGAGCGTAGGAGGTGTTTTTGACAAAGAAAAAAAAATATTTGCATCTATATTTGGGGCAGTGATTTTGAGATAAAGACATAGAGTTACCAAAATAACCTGAGATTGATTCTGTGGAAAAGAGGCAGCAGGTGGGGGTGGGGGGGACTGCTCCTTTGAAGCAGATATCTGGAATAAAAATGTAATTGGGGCTTTTATTTCCAAAATAGGCTGCTACCTGTCATGCTCCAGCTTTGTGAAAAACTCAGAGGAGATCTAAATTCCAGAGGGAAATCAAGTGATGTTCACTCAGCATTTTTTTTTTTTTTTGGTCAAATATATCAGGTATTGTGGCTGAAAAATCATAACTTTAGTAGGTTTGTAGACCACAGACATATCAGATGGCCCCAGATGGGGCACTGATGTGTACCCCAAACTTAATACCCCCCTAGATGTTTCTCAAAAAGTTGGGGCATGTTCCCTCAACCATTTGCCAGTGCTTTTATGTTCAAAGGGTCAAAAAATGAAAAAGCATTTAATTTTTGTTTATCTTGTGTACCTGTGATGTACCAGACACTTGGTGTTGTATGTGAGTGTATCTCATTTTACATTTTCAGCCATACTATGAGGCAGATATCATTGTCATACATTACGAATAAATAAACTAAGGCTCAGGAACATTAAGAAGATTTGTTTCAAGTTACCTCTTCCTAAGTTCATTGTTATATTCAGAATCAGCACCTGACCTCTAAAGGCAAGACATGCCACAGTCTTTGTTCTTCAATTGTGTGGTATTAAATGACAAAGAAGACTAAAAGCTGCCATACATAATAGGATCTTTACTCAGGCCAAGCATGGTGATATGCATACTCCCTCAATACACACATATACTCCTGCACACACACATCTACAAATACAATGCATATATACTCATCGCTATTTGTTTCTTAAAGATGCGAACACAGAGCCTCACAGAGAACAGTAAGCCCACCCACGCTCATATAGTCAGTAAGAAATGATCTGAATTCAATTCCAGAATCATCCAACACCATGGTTTTTTCCATAGTACAGCTCCCAGAGATGGTGGTGGAGTAGAGGTCGACTCTGCCTATTGTCGATCCAGTGTCTCATCTTTCATTCTTTCTTATTAGCAGATCCCCAGCAACAGACTAGCTAATTTCCTTTCTATTGACCCTGTCCCTTTCCTGGATTCTTTGCCTCTCACTTGAATTATTGCAAGTGTCTCTATGGAATATCCCAGGCTCTAGTCACACCCTTTCTGACCCAGCCAGTTCCTAGGTATATTCAAGTATGTCACAACTAGTGGAAAAGTTTTAATGATGACTTGATAAAGTCCAAACTCTTTCACAATCAAATTCAAACTCAAACTACAATGAAACTCAAAGCCTCTTTTGCAGGCTCATTGTATCACTCATGTTAATATAAATAATAACATACTCTGTCTCAGCCAAACTAAACCAGTCCTGTTCTCCCAGATGCATCCTGAACTTTTTATTATCTTGCCATTCACTTTTGCTAGACACTCTCAATAACGTACTTCCCACCTGTGCAGTCTTAGAGCCCTTTTAAGGTCTAGACCTCAAGATGCCTTATAAAGTTTCTCTCTTTTTTATTTGGAAATCCAGTAAGAATATAATACTTAGATCAGATTCAGGTTGGTATTTTCATACATTGATTTTTGGTGAGTTGATTGATTAAATGTGTTATATTTAGGTTCCACCTACTTTGTGAAAGATATGCTTAGGTACTGAGAATGCACATACAGTAAATGTAAAGGAGGCTGAGCACTGAAGAGCTGATCCTTTCGAACTGTAGTGCTGGAGAAGATCTTGAGAATCCCTTGGACAGCAAGGAGGTCAAACTAGTCAATCCTAAAGGAAATAAACCCTGACTATCCATGGAAAGGACTGATGCTGAAGCTGAAGCTCCAATACTTTGACCACCTGATGTGAAGAACTGACTCCTTAGAAAAGACCCTGATGCTGGGGAAGATTGAGGGCAGGAGGAGAAGGGGATGACAGAAGATGAGATGGTTGCATGGCACCATCGACTCAATGGGCATGAGTTTGAGCAAAATCCGGGAGATAAGCAAGGATAGGGAAGCCTGGGGTGCTGCAGTCCATATGGTCATAAAGATGCAACTTAGTGACTGAACGACAATGACAAGTTCATTGCCCTCAAGGAACTTACTGAGAACCATTTCTCTGTGCGTCTTTGTCTGTCCCCCAACTGTTACACACAAATTAGCTAGAATGTAAAAGATTTAGGAGTAGAAACGCTTTCTTTTGACGAGATGATGAATTTCAAAGACAGCTATGCATTACTCTGTGTGGTTATATTACTTGATTATAGTGTTACTATATTATCTGTTATAATTATTAGAAGTTATTGTCATTACTAATATTTTCTGATTTATAACTACAGATCTTATACTTGGCAAAGTGCTACACACTGTCATGCAATCCTTATAATAACTGTGAATATGAGAGCTATTACTTACCTCATTTTACAGGTGAGGGAAATGAGGCACAGAGTATTTAAGTGAATTATAAGCAGTAAGTAGTGGATGCAAACTTTGAACTGTGGCAGTGAGAACCAGACCCTGACCAACTTCAGTGTCCTTACTCCTGTATTGAATAGTTGAGAGTATCAACTCTGGGACTTCCCTGGTGGTCTAGTGGTTGAGACTTCACCTTCCAATGCAGGGGATGTGAGTTCGATCCCTGGTCAGGGGGCCAAGATACCACATACCTCGAGGCCAAAAAATCAAAACATAAAACAATGTGCACTCATGGGTGGTTCATGTTGATGCATGGCAAAAAAGCACCACAATACTGTAAAGAAATTATCCTCCAATTAAAATACATAAATTTAAAAAATGTTTTACAAAGCAATATTTTAACAAATTCAATAAAGACTTTGAAAATGTTCTACATCAAAATCTTACTTTAAAAGATGGTATGGGGAGGGAGGAGGGAGGGGGGTTCAGGATGGGGAACACGTGTATACCTACGGCAGATTCATGCTGATGTATGGCAAAACCAATACAATATTGTAAAGTAATTAACCTCCAATTAAAATAAATAAATTTATACTAAAAAAGATGAGGAACAACTTTTGCATTACCCAGCCTGAGTTAAATCACTGAGTTTCTCCTCATTATCTCTGTGACCCCACCAGGAGTCAGTTTCCTTGTCTGTAGAATTGGAATAAAGATAATATCTATCTTTTAGGGTTTTGTGGAGGATCAAATACCTAAATATACATCAAGCATGTAGAATAGCACCTGGTAAAAATTTAGCATTACTTTAGGCAGTAATAATGGTTATGTAAAGGTTCAGAAAGCAACAGAGAATGAATGAAGACCTAGCCCAGGGTCCCATGCACAGTTTAAACTTAGCAGCAATAAATAAACCTTCAGCCCAGGGCCTAGAATACAACAGGGTACACAGTAATTGTTTATTGATTGAACAGCTAACTGTCAAAAGGTGGGAAGGGGCTGTGGGGGTGACACCTGTATGGAAACCCAGGGTGAGTTTGCATCATGCTCTGAACATTTGATCCGACTCCACAGGGTGATGGGTCCCCAGCCAGGAAGAATCCAGTTTCAATGCCACAGGTGGTACACACACCCTGCAGTCCATATCCTGAGCCCTGTAGCTCTAGACCCTGGAGTACAGTTGTCAGTTCAACACAGCTATTTCTGTGTCTAGACACTGGTGACACTATCCCCCCACCTCCCATCTACTATATCAGGTTCTCAAAGCTGCAATTGCACCTCCCAAAAGAAGAAGCTTATGAGATTAATTAAAAGATGTCAGTTTCACATGTATATTATCATATGTGAAACAGATCGCCAGTCCAGGTTCAATGCATGAGACAAGGTACTCACGGCTGGTGCACTGGGATGACCCAGAGGGATGGGATGGGGAGGAAGGTGGGAGGGGGGTTCAGGATGGGGAACACATGTACACCCATGGCTGATTCCTGTTAATGTATGGCAAAGACCACTACAATATTGTAATTAGCCTCCAATTAAAACAAATTAAAAAATAAATTTAAAAAATTTTTAAAGGATGTCAGTTTCAGAATGACATGCAGGATTTCTGTCTGAATCTGCACCTAGTAAGATGACAGGTCATCCAGGCTATTCCTCTGCCTCCGAGCCTGTCTTGCTCCTCTCCTTGCCCAGAGAGAAGAGCGTCTCAGCTCTTCTTCTGATCTTGGAGAAACCGAGGCAGGTACGCTTTGTTCCAAGTTTCACTGAAAGAGAACCGGGGGCATTTTCTTTGCTGTGAAACAGCTCCAAAGCAGAAAGAGTTGAAATTCTCTTTTAGATCTGAATTCTTGGGGGACAGGAAGGGGGAGGGAGGGTGATGCTATTCCATCATCATTTTCCAGCCCATTCCTTCACTTTCAGTCTTTAGACTGCTTATAAAAAAAAGCCAAGTCCTTAAGGGAAGGAGGCCAGCTCTGGACCTCAAACAAACCCTGTAGTAATGAGGAGGTGGTATATGGCTTGGGACTTGGATGTCCAAATATTCAAATCCCCAGCCAGCTGCCTCTCTTGTAATAAGAGGAAAAGACGGACATGGGGAAGGTATACCCCACACAACAGCATTGATATTATCATTTTAAACCACCCCTGGGTGTGTACTGGAAGGCTTTCCAGGTGGCGCTGGTGGTAAAGGGTCCTCTTACCAGTGCAGGAGACATGAGGCACAGGCTCTATCCCTGGGTTGGGAAGATCCCCTGGAGGAGGGCATGGTAATCCTCTCCAGTATTCTTGCCTGGAGAATTCCACGGACAGAGGGAAGGTGTACTGCTATCACCCCCAGATGCTTTAAAATAGCATTTCGAGGGATAGGACAGATATACCTATTGTTTTCATTCCAGTTGATGCAGAAGGTCAGCTGAAGCTGAGAATCATTTTTATCAGGATTTTGCTCCAGAGGACACTACAGACTTCCAGTGAACTGGATATTACAAGTAGCTCTAAGGGCCCGGCAGCCCAAATTGTTGGTGTTTAGCAGCTCAGTTGTGTCCAATTCTTTTGTGACCCCGCGGACTGTAACCCACCAGGCTCCACTGTCCATGGGATTTCCTAGGCAAGAAGTGAGTTGTCATTTCTTCTCCAGGGAATCTTCCTGATCCAAGGATCAAACCTGCATCTCCTGCATGGGCAGGTGGGTTCTTTACCACTGAGCCACCAGGGAAGCCTGCAAACTGGCTTAGAAAAAAACCTAGACCTACAAGCTTTTAATATGCTTAGGCAGCTACACAGGCCCATTTCTTGAGGCCCACAGTTTATCTCAGCCCACAATAGTAACCACAGCTAGTGTGAAGGTAGAGTAAGAGTCTCTTTCCATGAAAACTTGATTTGAACTGTATGAGTTGCCTTTCAGAGAGAGAGGATAGCTCCCATCAATCAGAAGGAAGTTCTAGGTCCATCATATTTGTCCTGACCACACAAGAGATGGGAATTACAGAGTCGAAAGAGAAAAGAGAAGACATCCTAAGGAAACACTCAGCTGATGAACGTAGGGCTAGACCTCTGTCCCTGAGTCACATTCCTTGTCCAGTATTATGTCTCAGCACAGGACTAGCCCTTAGTAAGCATCCTTCAGATATTTGTTGAATGGAAAGACAAATGAAAGTTCTGCAAGTAAATTTCTCTCTGCCCTGTCTCATTTTATCAAATCTCTGTTCTAGTTTAGAGTTCATGGAGAAAGTCAAGTTTACTCTCAGATACCACGAAGCAGAAAGCACCCCACTTTCTGGCTGATGAACATTTTTTGTTTTCTAAGATAAGGGAAACTAGCACCATGGAAAGAGCATACCTGGGTGGTGGACTAGACCGCTTCACACGTGCCCCACCCCCTCCCCACCATGTGACTGATGAGTCACCTTACCTTGCTATGTCTCAGTTTCACCACCTGCAGACCACGGATAATAGCAATTAGCCCACAGGGCTACTGCAGGGGTTTCTGCTGTGTTCTCTGCTATGACTGGCACATGGTGGACACCCTATAAAAGGCGGCTGTTCAGAGAGTGTGACTCTGGCTGACTTTTAAGCCTTTGAGTATAGGAGAGTGTCGTAGCCAATTGTCGCTGTTCAGTTGCTAAGTCATGTCTGACTCTTTGTGACCCCATGGACTGCAGCACACCAGGTTCCCCTGTCCTTCACTCTCTCTCTGAGTTTTCTCAGATTCATGTCCATTGAGCCAGTGTTACTGTCTAACCATCTCATCCTCTGCCACCCCTTTCTTTTGCCTTCATTCTTTCCCAGCATCAGGGTCTTTTCCAGTGAGTCAACTCTTTGCATCAGATGGTCAAAGTGTTGGAGATTCAGCATCACCATCAGTCCTTCCAGCGAGTATTCAGGGTTGATTTCCTTTAAGATTGACTGGTTTGGGCTATCCAGTAGGGTTGGGCTTTTTGAAGCTTGATTACCCCAAGGATTTGGGATGGTTTTAGTGTTCAGAACAGGTATCTTCTTGAGAGTGGATGGACATAGTGGAAAGAAAAAGAGCTAGAAAGACAGAGTGGGTTTAAATCCCTATTATGCCACTAGCCAGCAGTGTGATTGGGCCACTGTCTCTCTTGGCCTCTCTGTCCTTATCTGCAGAAGGCAGGGGTCAAATTAACTGATTTCTCACAGCCCATCCCAGAGTTTATAATTTTAATTCTGCATTCACAAATGCCTTACCTGGCAGTACTACCTCAGGTGGTAAGAGCAACGAATGGAGTTTATTTGGGGCTAGGAGACCACATCTGGGTTTTTTTTTTTTTTTCTTTTTAAGGGAAACTGCAGTAGAAGTTATAATGTGGAAATAAGATGGGTTAAGGTGATAGGTTGGTGGATCTTTTTGAAATTTTTTAAAAATCTGTTTTATAGTTGCATTATAAATTTCATATTCTTTTTTTAATTTAAATTTATTTATTTTAATTGGAGGCTAATTACTTTACAATATTGTATTTGGTTTTGCCATACATCAACTTGTGTAACAGTAGAGGAGAGGATCAAGCTCCACAATATCCAGAGCCCAAGAAGGGATCTGAGCAAGGAAAATTTGTGGGAAGGTGGAAGAGAATTTAGAAGGGTTTTGATCCAAAGTGGAGTTCAAGTGGGATGACGGAAAGAGCATCACTGATTTAGCCTGGAAGTAGGTGTCAAGTACAGTTCTAAGAGCTTCCCAGGTGGCGCTAGTGGTAGAGAGCCCGCCTGCCAATGCAGGATACATGACAGACCCAGGTTCGATCCCTGAGTAGGGAAGATCCCCTGGAGGGCACGGCAATCCACTGCAGTATTCTTGCCTGGGAGCATCCCATGGACAGAGGAGCCTGGGAGGCTACAGTCCATAGGGTCACAAAGAGTCAGACACAACTGAAGTGACTTAGCACGCACGTACAGTTCTGAACTGGATGAATGGCAATGTTGAATGCCTTACAGTCACAGTAAAACTGTGTGGCCTGGAATAAGCCACATTCCCTCTCAGAGTCTCAGATGCCTTATAAGCAAAATGAGAGGGGTGTGCGGACTAAATCAGCGCCTTCACTTTTTTTTCTTCTTGATAATAAAAGATATGTGCCCGAATGACCCAGCCCAGAGGGTGAACCTATGTTTTGGTGACATCTCTCCCCCACTGAAGGTTTTTTCAAGGAAATAGGGTTATTTTTAGGACAGCCCTATCTGCTGAGTATGAGCCACCATAGAATAAGAGTGGAGACTTGCCTTTTTAGCTGCACAATGGCTTTCAGCTCTCACTAAAGAAATCAAAACAAAAATAAGGAGAAAGGTACTTACCCTATAGTTATAGCTTTGAATCTGTTATAATTTATAGAAAGAGTGATTACATTAGAATCCATGGTGATTACAACATCTTTCCCCAAATGACAGTTACACATCAGGATGGAGAAGCTCTTGGCAAGAAGATCTCCTAAGGTCTAGCTCCTAGGGACACTGTAAGATGTCCTATGGGGTCAATAATTCCCTCCAGGGTGTCTCATAGCTACTACACAGTGGCTTTAGGGCATAGTACTCAAGAAGGCAGGCCCTGGAGTCAGACTATCTGACAGTTCTGTGACTGTGAGCAAGCATTTGTTGTTTAGTCGCTCACTCATGTCCAACTCTGCAACCCCATGGACTGCAGCACGCCAGGCTTCCCTGTCCTTCACCATCTCCCGGAGCTTGCTCAAATTCATGTCCATTGAGTCAGTGATGCCATCCAACCATCTCACCCTCTGTCATTCCCTTCTCCTCTTGCCTTCAATCTGTCCCAGCATCAGAGTCTTTTCTAATGAGTCAGCTGTTTGCGTCAGGTGGCCAAAGTGTTGGAGCTTCAGCTTCAGCATCAGTCCTTCCAATGAATATTCAGGACTGATTTCCTTTAGGGTTGACTGATTTGATCTCCTTGCAGTCCAAGGGACTCTCCAGAGTCTTTTCCAACACCACAGTTCAAAAGCTAGGTAATTACTTTGCTAGGCCTCGGTTTTCTCATCTGTGAAGTGAGTACAATAATAACTGAGGATATGGTGAGTATGTGATGAAATGATAAATGTATAGAGCATGGTATATGATCAGTGCTCAGTGTAATCTAAGGTCACACAGACACTATATTCTCCCCTTTCTTCATTCACCAAGGATTTACCAGAGTTCTGTGTGAGTCAGTCGGTTTCATGTATTGAGCATGAAGCAAAGAACAAGGTGCTTCTTTGAGGTCTCCTGAGGCTTATCTTCTAGAGGAGAGACCAAAAAAAAGGGGGCGGGAGAAGGAGAGAAGAAGGAGGAGGGAGAGGAAGAAGAGGTGGAGGAGGAGGGGGGAGGAGACAGAGAAGAAGGAGAAGAAGAGGAAGGAGATCAATGAATAAATCACACAAACTCATATGGCACAGGTGATCTAATGGAAATAAAAGAGATAAGACGAAATTAAATGGGGTGGAAGGGAAATGTTACAGTGAATGACTAAGATGCGGAAACTTCATCTCCCCCATTTCTGTCCCCAAGCCAATAGTTCCCTCCCCTCTCTACTTCTTTTCCCTGAACCCCTGTCCTGTCATATATTTCTGTAGTGCTGTGTTGAACAAGCTGTGACTTAGTGATTCAGGTATGAAACTTGAACTATGTGGCTTCCCTAGGATTGGAAATCATAGTTTTAAGCTTTTTCATTTTTCCTTACTGTATCGCTGGACCATAAGGAAGCTTGAGTGCCAAAGAATTGGTGCCTTTGAACTGTGGTACTGGAGAAGACTCTTGAGAGCATCCTGGACAGCAAGAAGATCAAACCAGTCAATCCTAAAGGAAATCAACTCTGAATATTCATTGGAAGGATTGATGCTGAAGCTGAAGCTCCATTCCTTGGGCCCCCTGATGCAAAGAGCTGACTGGAAAAGACCCTGGATGCTGGGAAAGATTGAAGGTAGAAGGAGAAGAGAGTGACAGAGGATGAGATGGTTGGATGGCATCACTGATTCTGTGGACATGAACTTGGGCAAACTCCAGGAGAGAGAAGGACAGGGAAGCCTGGCGTGATGCAGTCCATGGGATTGCAAAGAATTTGGACACAACTTAGTGACTGAACAAAAATATACCCCTTGGGGCTTCCCTGCTGACTCGGTGGTAAGCAATCTGCCTGCAATGCACGAGATTTGGGTTTGATCCCTGGGTTAGAAAGATCCCCTGAAGAAGGAAATGGCTACCTATTCCATTATTCTTCACTAGTAAATTCCATGGACAGAAGAGCCTGGCGGGATACAGTCCATGAGGTCACAAAGAGATGGACACAACTTAGCGACTAAGCAACAGCCACAATATATCCCTTATCCTTAGGTCAATGCTTGTTATAAAGCAGATACGTATTCAATAAATATTCACTGAATATTTGAGAGCCATGAATGACTGCTGCTTCACACAGCTGGGAGAAATACTGATGCAGCCTCACGCAGTCTGCTCTCTTTAGAGTTCATATATGGATTCACAGCCCTTGACCATCTCAGCCACTTCTGGTGTTTGCATAACTGTACGAAGACTAGGAAGGAGTGCTGATAGTCTGAGAAGCCAGAATCCAACGTTACCTTTCTTTGTTACTTCTACTAGAAAGCAGAGACTTTACTTTGCCAACAAATGTCCATCTAGTCGAGATTATGGTTTTTCCAGTGGTCACATATGGATGTGAGAGTTGGACTATAAAGAAAGCTGATCACCCAAGAATTGATGCTTTTGAACTGTGGTGTTGGAGAAGACGCTTGAGAGTCCCTTGGACTGCAAGGAGATCCAACCAGTCCATCCTAAAGGAGATCAATCATGGGTGTTTGTTGGAAAGACTGATGTTGAAGCTGAAACTTCAGTACTTTGGCCACCTGATGCGAAGAGCTGACTCATTGGAAAAGGCCCTGATGCTGGGAAAGATTGAGGTCAGGAGGAGAAGGGGACGACAGAAGATGAGACGGTTGGATGGCATCACCGACTTGATGGACATGGGTTTGGATGGACTCTGGGAGTTGGTGATGGACACGGAGACCTGGCGTGCTGCAGTTCATGGGGTCACAAAGAGTCAGACACAACTGAGCGACTGAATTGAACTGAACTGATGAACTTGAGGAAGCCACGTAATCACTCTAGACTTCTGTTTTTTCATTATTAAAATGGGAAAGCAAGTTCTTCTATTAGCAGGAATTAAGTCAGATATTAGATGTGAAAGAATGAATTGTAAATTCCTACCAAGTGCATGATATTATCATTACAATACAAGCAATTAGTGGCCACAAAGTAAAACTCCAGATCCTAAAGCAAATGTTTGATAAGGATCATCGCCAGCCTCCTTCAGGCCCTAAACCCCTCAGATCTCCTTAATATCCATCCAGGTCCTCCTCTTTTTGTCCTTAACTAAACATTGTAGGGACTTCTTGGGTATAAAAAGAACATTCTGCCTAGAGCTATGATAATATAACCAAAGTTTGCTGCAAATGAAAGAGCTAGAATTCGAGGCATTTAGAAGCTCAGAATAAACAGACTAATTGGAGGAATGAAATATCCATTAGTCTAAATGAATATTTCTATAAAGCTGCATGTTAGACATTGATAAAAAGAGATGATTAAATGCAGAATTAACCAAGATTAATTATTTTAATCAAGAGATTAATCACGATTATATCTTTACATTAGTTTACTCTGCTGATTTTTGCTTAGCAATCTGAGGGGAAATCTGTTCATTTATCACCTTTGTGTTTGAAAATCAGCCCATATTTTATACAGCCTCCCATCTGCCATCATTAACCTCTTTGTAAACAGAAGCTCCTAAACAGATAAATAGTATTTGAGAAGAACGTGTATTGGGCCAAGGACACAGAGCTCCATGCCAGGGGTCTGGAGTCAAAGCTGAATTCTCCAAAACGTTTGAGGGATGGGCTGGCAGAGGCGATGGGTAAAGTTTGGAGATGGTGGTTTGTATGAGCATGAGAAAGCACAGTAGCTGGTAGAGATGGAGTAGGAAAGGACTGGCTCTGGGAAACTAAAGCAGCCCAGTGCCAAATGAGATACTAGGAAGTGTGAAGACAGATCTGGATCATGTAGCTCCTTGATACTTTCACATGTTTCTTCATCTCCAGGTCTTGACAGATGAATTTGTTGATAACCATCCAAACTCATTCTGTCTGGGGCTCCATCTTCTTAGGGAAAAGTCTGAACATTTACCCAGTGTTCATACCAAAAAACTAGACTAATTCCTAATATGTGTGTCTGTATTACTTCCCCAGCCAATCAGACTATGTATATTTATATTGATATAGTTCATATATATTCATATATATACAACATTTACATATCCTTATATTAATGCATGTTATATATACATACATATATGAATATTATTATATATGCATATGCAATTGCTCTGTCTTAGATAACAATTCATCCTCTTCAATTGTGGCTTGCATTTCTTACTTGGGTCATGCTGGCTGGATTGGAAACTTGTAGCAATCACTACTAAATTAATTAAATTTGAGAAAATTATGCCACATTGGTCAACTTCTATATTTTTTTCTTCCTACAGAAGTTTATTAAATACTTGTTGTACATCACAGCTTCCCAGGTGGCTCAGTGGTAAAGAATCCACCTGCCAGTGCCTAAGACATAGGTTTGATCCCTGGTCCGGAAGATTCCCTGTAGAAGGAAATGGCTCTCTATCCCAATATTTAAAATGCCACAAACAGAGGAGCCTGGCAGGCTACTGTCCATGGGATCACAAAGAGCCAGACATGACTTAAAGGCTGAACACCACCATTGTATAGCAGGCCTTATGGTTTAACTGAGCAGTGCTTTTGATGGATATATTCTGTGGTTAAGTTAACTCTTAATATAAAGTGCTATCACCATATAAAGTACAATCATAATTTATATTTTGCCAAAGAAATACTGAGTCATGGTGAATTTAAATAACTGGAACAAAGTCTGTAGCTAAATCTGGGGAGAATTGAGATCTTAACAATTATTGAGTCTTTTGATCCATGAACATGGTATATTTCACTATTTAAATCATCTTTAATTTCTCTCAGTGATGTTTTGTGGTTTTCAGTGTGTAAGACTTGCATTTATTTTGTTAAATTTACTCACAAATACTTTATTTTTTTGATACTATTTTGAATGGAATTGCTTTCTTAATTTCATTGAGATTGTTTTTTGCTGATATAAAGGAATTGCAGTAGATTTTTGTATATTAGTTTTGCATTCTGTGACCTTGCCAGACTTGCTCATTAGTTGTAGAAGTTTTGTGTGTTGGTGTATTCCCTGAAATTCCCTACACACTGAACCACAACGTGAACAACAAAGGTATATAAATTGTCTTGAGATATTTATAACTCAACTTTACCTTGCCTTGAGCAGCTCCTGACGTAAGTAGTATCTAATGAAGTATCATCTTGTGCCCTTCAAAATCTGAAATCCTTCATTGACTCTCAGAGTTCATCCCCACTCCCAGAATGTTCTTATTCCCCAAAGACTCTCTCTCCTTTGGGTTTAGTGCTTCCAGTCTGCATCTGGCAGCTTGGATCTTGGAACTGGCCCTCCCCATAGACTGAGGCTGACTGATTAAAGACGTGACAGGCAACCAATTGGCAAAACAAGAAGAATGAAAATTAACATCCCTGAGAGCTGACTGTATACAAGTCACTATGCTGGACATTTTCATGTGGTTTTTGATTCACTGATCACAACCACACTTAATGAAGAGCAATTATTATTCCTGCTTAACAGACAAAAATTTTTCACATCTAATTTCAAGTCTGGGTTTTGCAGAACTTAATCTGTCTATTAACAGAGAGTTAATGTATGAAGGAGACTAGATATAAAATCATGTCTTCACTCAAAAGCTTTCTATACTACCTCTGAAAAATTACCTTTCACATTACATATCCATGGACACAATGTTGATTATCATAAAACTTCATTAGTCGGGCATTTTTAGATCCATTTTACAGATGAGGAAACCAAAGCTTGCACAGAGTTATACAGTTATAGAGAACTCAGAATAGGATGTGAGCTCAAATATTTCTGACCTTTTCATGACACATTTTTGTTCAGTGACTAAGTATGTGGAATCTGCAGTCAGACTTTCTGAGTTCTATTCTGTACTCCACCAGTTTCTAAGTGGGTGACCTTAAACAAGTTGCTTAAAATGATATGATTACATTTTTCTTCAGTGGGGATAATCATAATACTTCCTTGTGAAGTTGTCCCAAGGATCAGTTGAGACTACATATAATGTACATACGGCAGGTAACATGTAAGATGTTATTATTATGATTAAGAATGAATATATCCTTCCTTAGTTACTGGATTTCTAGGGAAGAAAATAAAGACATTTCATGAAAAACTTCAACATAAACTTTTTTTTTTTTTTTGGTATATGTTCCCTTAGCTCTTTCCTCTCGCAAATAGGACTAGGTTGGGAGCTGTAGGAAGTCCTGCGTCAAGCTCTTGTTCTGCCACCAGGGCAGAATCAGTTGTGGGAACCTCCAAAGTCTTCTTGCTCTCTTTGGCATCCAGAAGTAGGCTTCCATGCCATGGGCATCGTGACACGGGTTTGTATTAATACTTAAAGCATTTCTACTTCAGGTTAGGATCTTGACACAGGTTTCCTTTCAATGCATTCAATGCATGTTCTGCTAGGTAGGCTGGGTTCCAGAAACTTTTCAGTTTCTCTACCAATCAGGAAAAGTCTCAGAGACAGAGTTGGATAGTCAGTTCCTAAAGCTTTCACCGAGTTGGAAAACACATTAGCAATCATTTTTCTGACCCTCTGCTTCCTTATCATTAAAATAAAGAATAACCAGGCTTACCAGGAAGCATGAATGAAATAATGTATATAATATGCTAAGAATGAATGCTCCCTGTGGGAGAGAGCTGTAATATTCTGTAAGAGTTCTGACTTGAGAATTAGGACACCTCAATTCTCATATAGCTATAAATTTTCTGTGTGTTTTTATGTGAGCTGCTTGCCCTTGCTGGCTGGCAATTTTTTTTCTATATAATTAATGCTTGGGATTTTATACATTCTTAATGTTTCTTCCCCCTCAATCTGCATAAGCAAATCTTCCATTCATCCATCACACATTTTTATTTAAGTACCTACCTGCCACCAAGATCTTTGGTGGCTCAGTGGTAAAGAATCTGCTTGCAATACAGGAGACCCAGTTTCAATCCCTGGATTGGGAAGATCCCCTGGAGGAGGAAGTGGAAACCCACTCCAGTATTCTTGCCTGGGAAATCTCATGGAGCCTGATAGGCTGCAGTTCATAGGGTTGCAAAGAGTCAGATATAACTGAGCTACTAACACCACCCAAGAACTGATGATATCAGAATGAATAAGATTGACCTAAAGGAACTCTATGCTCTTTGAATATGATCTATATGCATTATGGGAGCAAGGGAAAAAGGAAATAACTAATTGTTTTGAGAGGAGCTGGCCATGGCTCAGAAAGCAGTTCAGTTCAGTCAGAAAGCAGGTGATATCTAAAGTGAGCCTTAATCTAGTATAGGGTGTCCAGTTGAGAAGGAAGGTTGCAAAGAAGATGCTTATGATTTTACTTCAGATTCTGCATAACTGAAATTGTGTTGTGATGGATCCGACCAGAAATGGAAAATTCGCATTTTCTGAGGGACTTTTGGAAAATATTCTTTTTTAAAAATTTTTTATTTTTACTTTATTTTACTTTACAGTACTGTATTGGTTTTGGCATACATTGATATGAATCCGCCACGGGTGTACACGAACTCCCAAACATGAACCCCCCTCCCACCTCCCACCCCACATCATCCCTCCGGTTCATCCCCATGTACCAGCCCCAAGCATCCTGCATCCTGCATCAAACATAGACTGGCAGTTTGTTTCTTACATGATAGTATACATATTTCAATGCTATTCTCCCAAATCATCCAAAAATATTCTTTTAAAATTTTATTTATTGTTTGTCAGTTGCTTCATTT
>SJYX01012340.1:115595-185073 GCA_006410675.1 Oreotragus oreotragus
TCTAGTTGCAGAACACGAGCTTCTCCCTGTGGTGTCTTCTCTTGTTGCAAAGCACGAACTCTAGGGTGCAGAGGCTTCAGTAGTGGTGGTGTGCAGGCTTTATTGCCCTGCGGCATCTGGAATCTTCCCAGACCAGGGATCAAACCCGTGTTCCCTGCATTGGCTGGTTGATTCTTAACCACTGGGCCACCAAGGAGTCCTTGAAGGGACTTTTCTTTTTTTTTTTGGTGGGACTGTAAATTTTTTTTTCTCACTTTCCTTCTCTTTATTTTTTTTTTACAGTAATGATATTTATTTTTTTTCCCCTTCTAAAAATGGGCCAAAGAACTAAATAGACATTTCTCCAAAGAAGACATACGGATGGCTAACAAACACATGAAAAGATGCTCAACGTCACTCATTATCAGAGAAATGCAAATCAAGACCACAATGAGATACCACTTCACACCAGTCAGAATGGCTGCAATCCAAAAGTCTGCAAGCAATAAATGCTGGAGAGGCAGTGGAGAAAAGGGAACCCTTTTACACTGTTGGCGGGAATGCAAACTAGTACAGCCACTATGGAGAACAGTGTGGAGATTCCTTAAGAAATTGCAAATAGAACTGCCTTATGACCCAGCAATCCCACTGCTGGGCATACACACTGAGGAAACCAGAATAGAAAGAGACACATGTACCCCAAAGTTCAAAGTAAAATTGAAGGGACTTTTCCAAGTACATCCCCAAATAGGGTCAGGGTTTGCGTCTCAGTTTCACTCCAAGTATCAGATGGATTTGGTATATTGATTCTAGCTCATGTGTCTAACATAGAGTGAGCCATAAGCCAATGTCTTAGGGAAAGATGTATAGGTCTAGGGATATGGAATAAGCAACAAATAAACATGCTCTTATGCTTTCAGCTAATTTTCTGGGATTCAAAGAAAGAATTGAGCTTCTCTGAGACAGGGAAACCAATGTCCATTGCCCATTGGTAGGCCTGAGGGAGATTATGGCTCTAAGGCATCATGGGTCCTGAAATTCCTGCCAGGCTGGAGATGTGCTTACCTGACAGATGTTCTCCATACTGCTGAGAGTGGTGTTCTCCTAAGTGGTGGGGCGGCGGCGGTAGTGCTGCTAATGAAGCTGCAGTCGTCCCTGCTGTTGCTGCTGCTGCTAAGTCGCTTCAGTCGTGTCCGACTCTGTGCGACCCCATAGACGGCAGCCCACCAGGCTCCCCCGTCCCTGGGATTCTCCAGGCAAGAACACTGGAGTGGGTTGCCATTTCCTTCTCCAATGCATGAAAGTGAAAAGTGAAAGTGAAGTCACTCAGTCCTGTCTGACTCTTAGCGACCCCATGGACTGCAGCCTACCAGGCTCCTCCGTCCCTAAGATGTACAAAAATTGTTCATTTATCTTGTTTGGCTGTACCCCAGTCTTTCCCACATTTTTAACACTATAATTTTTCCTCACAGGGTTATTCTTTTTTATTTTTCCATTCAGTGCATGTCATTCAAGTAGAGCTGATTCCATCTGTGGTCTGGGAACCCCATCTGTGGTTATGTGACCCAAGCCTGGTCAATCAGAAAACCGCATCCCTCTTGACAACAGCGATCACAGAATATCCCAGAACACTTGCTAGAGTGACTGGGAGAGAGGTATGCTCTTGTAATAAGAATGATGGGAAGAAAAGAAGCAAGCCAGAGGGGTTAGCCCGCTGTCAGGCACTGTGAAGGAACAACTTGCCTGAGAATGCTAACAACACTGAGAAAACAAAATCGAGAGCGATCAATACTACTGCTGATGCTGTTTTAGCATTCATATGCACTTCTGCCTGAAGTTGATGCCCACCTTGGACTTTGCAGCTATGTGAACCAATAAAGTTGCTCGAGGTTAGTTTTCTGTCCCCTGAATGTTGTTCCTGATTTAAACAGCGATGTTCTTATTTTTGAAGCTTGGACATGGAAAGTCAAAGTGAAAGTGTTAGTTGCTCAGTCACGTCCGACTGTTACAACCTCCTGGACTATGTAGCTCACCAAGCTCCTCTGTCCATGGAAATCTCCAGGCAGGAATACTGGCATCTGCAGCCATTTGCTTCTCCAGGAGACCTTCCCAACCCAGGGATTGAACCCAAGTCTCCTGCACTGCAGGTGGATTCTTTACCATCTGAGCCATTAGGCAAAGACTACTGGGGCATAGAAAGTGGGAGATAAGTGGGAGATACTTCTGATATGCATTTCCCTATTATCTCAAAGAATTTCTCCCTTCCCAGGATAATGGTCCAGCTTCACAGTCCAAACAAACATTTTTCTCCATAGGACTTCCGAACCGTTTTCCAACCTGTGGTTCCAGGGCTCCCTTGTCTATAAAATTCTCCTCCCACGACTTTTTTGCTGCTTCTTTTTAAAAATAACTCCCATCTGCTCGTCTGCCTCCTGCTCTTCCTTCTGTTTCCACTTTCTGAGCTTCCCCGGTCACTGTCCCTGGCCCTGAGAAAGCTTTGGAGATTACCTCTTTAGACCCATTCCTCCCAGCTGGGCTTTCCTTCTGTCCAATTTTTTTTTCCTTCTGTCCAATTTTTAACTCTCCAAATCACAGGCTTCTCTTTCCTTGGCTCAAAGAATGAGCCATCAAAAAAATTTGGCTGCATTTCTGAATTCACTCAAACTCTTTATAAAGCCATAGATTTCTAGACATAACTTTTTGACATCCTGACAATGAATGGCTAATCAGAGAACTTAGCCTACACAAATCGTAAGAAGAGATGTCTCTTTATATTGGTTTAAGCTTGGAGAAAAGCTGAACCAAGGCTCTTAACCAATAGCAATTGGTTAAGTCCAAACTATGATAATTCTTGATAATAGCTCAGATGGTAAAGAATTTGCCTGCCTTGCAGGATACCTCGGTTCAGTACCTGAATTGGGAAGATCCCCTAGATAAGTGAATGGCAACCTACTCTAGTATTCTTGCCCTGAAAATCCCATGAACAGAGGAGCCTGGCAGACTACAGTCCATGGGGTCAAAAAGAGTTGAGCATGACTGAGTGACTAACACCTTCAGTTTCTTCAAACGACAATAAAGCCAATACTTACTGAGAATGTATTGTGAGTTATTTTGGGGGGCTAAGCACTTCTACAGGCTTCCTTTTTTTTTTTTTTAAGAAAGATTTGCTAAGTATTATAATTACCTGCATTCTGAGGATGAGAAAAGTGAGGTAGAGAAAAGTTCAGAAATTTGCTAAAGGTCACACTGCTAATGGCAGTTATAGTATTCATCTGTGGGGTTCATCCAAATATGCTCGGATTTCTACTTTTCTAGATGCAAGGAATCATGGGAATTCCCTGCCCTGTGGAAGTCGGTATTCACCTTTCCCATCAGCAAAGACTTCAGTCGGTGGCAGTTTCATCAGCCTGGTGAACGTGACATACAGGATATAGCATGTTGTTGTTGTTGTTAGTTGCTAAGTCATATACAACCCTTTTGCAATCCCAGGTTTCACTGTCCATGGGATTTCCTAGGCAAGAATAATGGAGTGGGTAGTCTTTCCCTTCTCTAGGGAATCTTCCTGATACAGGAATTGAACCTGTGTCTCCTGCATTGCAGGTGGATTCTTTACTGTGCCACCAGGCATAGAGCCCCCAATGATGCTTAATGAATATACAAAAGAAGCAAGAAATAAAACTTTATTGCTTTGAGCCTCAAAAACTTGTGGCATTTTAAAAATGTCTGATCCATGACCAGAGTGGGTTGCCGTGCTCTCCTCCAGGGGATCTTCCCAACCCAGGGATCGAACCCAGGTCTCCCGCACTGCAGGCAGATCTTTTGTCATCTGAGCCAGCAGGGAAGCCCAGGAATACTGGAGTGAGTAGTCTGTCCCTTCTCCAGGAAGGCTTCCCAACCCAGGGATCGAACCAGAGTCATGCCTTTTCCCTTCTATCCTCTTTGCTTGTGCTGTTGCTTCAGAGGGTGATTTCTATAAACTGCATTCTCTCTCTGTCTTGCATTTTAAGCTCCTAAAGTGGAATGTCTGCTTGGTTCAGAAAATTATGAGCCATGTTGTAGGCTACTTACCATAGATTTATAGATGAGGAAGTCAAGTGCTTATCCTGTTCCAATCATCTACCAAAAAGCCTGGATAACCTATAAACCAAACTGTGTGTGTATGTTAGCCACTCATTCGTGGCCAGTTCTTTGCAACCCCATAGACTGTAGCCCACCAGGCTCCTCTGTCCATGGAATTTTAAGTTAAGAATATTGGAGTTGGTCACCATTCCCTTCTCCAGGAGATCTTTCCAACCCAGGGATCAAACCCAAGTCTTCTGCCTTGCAAGCAAATTCTTTATTGTCTGAACCAGCAGGGAAGAGGTCCATATAAAAAATTCTTCAACAAAATGTATATAAGTCAAGTCATTTTGCTACCCAACTTACACAGAGCTACATGCCTATTATATCTAAATAAAACTGGAAAATAATAATGATAATGAGAAAAAGTCTTTCAAAACAAAGTTTGTCAGAGGTGTTAGAATTAATGAGACTTTCCACAATGGGGCAGTATCACCAGCAGGAATTTTATTAGGCTTGTCTAAACATTGATCTTGTAGCAGCAAATCACCTTCTTTTTTTTCTTTAATTTGCATTTACCTGCTCTTCTGCCCCGCCTACCACCTCTGTGCATAGTCCGTAGACTATTACCTTGCAGGCTGGACTCTATCCAGGGACCTGACTGTTCTGAAAATAAGTTTCAGTCTATAGAGGAGAAAGTCTGGCTTCCAAATTTGTTCTTGAAATGAACCTGATCTCTATGCTTCTAAAATTAAATTTTAATTACACAGATTCTACGTGAATATCTTCTCCATGCAACAGATTACCAAAATAGAGATAATTCTAAAGTTACTTTTGACCAAGAATCTAACGCTGAATCTCAGCCTGTCTCATTCCTGGTGGTAAACAGGTTACCAGTTTTGTAAACGCTCTCTCCTTTTCTCTCTCTCATATATATATGTGTGTATGTGTGAGTCATGTCTGACTCTTTGCAACCCTATGGACTACAGCCAGCCAAGCTCCTGTGTCCATGGGATTCTCCAGGTGAGAATACTGGAGTGGATTGCCATGCCCTCCTCCAGGGGATCTTCCCAACCCAGGGATTGACTATTTCCGTTAGACGTCTCTAGCATTATTTATTCAAGTGAATTACCATTCATTATTTTCTTTTCTAGCTTCATAATACAACTGTGTAAGGAGGCAGAATGCTTCTTCTGGTTACAAAGCTAGTTACTTAAACTCTCTGTGCCAAGGTTTTCTCACCAAATCCTTCGTTTATCCCTGAGTTCCCCACATACTGACTGAGTGCCTGTTCTGTGCCAAGGCTGTGTTTAAACCTGGGGGAAATAAAGAAGGACAAAATGACAGGCTACCCTGTCATCATGGAACTTGCATTTTAATTGGGGAAATGGGCAGAAATCAAAATTCCACATAAATTGTAAAGCTATTCCTAGGATGAGCACTTGAAAGAAAGATACATGGTATGTGATGAGGAGAAGGGTTGGCTTAAACAGGGGGTTCTGCTGGTGAAACTGAACTGAGTTCTGAAGTATTGGTGAGAGGCAAGTAGAGAAAAAGAGGAATGAAGCTCAGTGAGACTATGGCGAGAGCATATGCAAAGGCCCTGGGGTGTGGGAAGCATGTTGTTTGGAAGGCCTCTCCGGCTGTTGGGAAGGCCACTCTGGCAAAACTGAGAGAGTGTGTCCTCCAAGACGAAACCAAACAGGTGGTCAAACACATTCAGACTTTCCTTCTGGATGTGTTCCTGGATGGGTAAAATGAAAATAAGAGGGGTCTTTGAGTCTGTCTTAGGGTAGAGGATAGGATCTAGCCCCTTTACATCTGTGGGTTAGAGAAAAATAAGTCTGTACATTCCTGGTTTTTTTAATATTATTTATTTATTTGGCTGCGCAGGGTCTTAGCTGTGGTATGTGGGATCTTCAGGATCCTTTTTCATTTCGAGATGCAGAATCTTTAATTATTGCACACAAACTCTTCGTTGCAGCATGTGAATTCTGGTTTCCTGACCAGGGATCAAACCTGGGCCCTCTTCATTGAGAATGCAGAATCTTAGCCACTAGGAGCACCAGGGAAGTCCCTGTGCATTCCTATATGATGGAAATCATGTTACTCCTGAGCCTCTCACAGGAGACACTAGTAAGTATCTCTGTTGGGCAATGCTTCTCCCCTATCATGTAGAGTTTCATTTTCCTATTAGTGTGAGCATTTATTTTGATTTGTTCACAATAAAAGCTCATGAATTTGGATTCTATCCATTCAAGAATTTGTGACACTAAAAAGAGAAATTTAGTTGACATTTGGAAGCACGTAAGAAAGTTCTCAAGCCACTTTAGGAGCATTCAATTAGATGCAAACAATTACTAGGCTAATTATAAATCATTCCTACCTATTCATTAAAGCAGGTCCAAGATGCTAGTTAAAAGTAATAAAGCTGTATCTCTTTGCAAACAGTCTATGACTCAGGATGTTGCTAATTCAGATTAGCCTCCCCCTCAATCAAGGAAATTACTGAAGTGTGTTGGCTTGCTCTTTTTAAAATTAAATGGAACATCTTTTCTTCTGATTATATAAGTGCACCTACAATGTAATAAACTTAGAAAATTTAGAAGAAGATAAGGGGAAAAAATTCACTCAGTTTGTCTATATATAATCATTCTAAGCACATCCATGTATTCCTTCCAATCTCTTCCTAAATATAATTTGACAAATCAATGGGTGAATGGAGGCATGGATAGGTGAATAGGTGGATAGTCAAACTGATGATCAATAGATACATGAATAGATATGCAGATTGATTTTCAAACAATAGAGGTTGTAATGTATGAAGGATTATTCATTCTCACCAATTATCCATATATTCTTCCATATACATCTCTCCACTTTATTTATTTATTTTGGCCATGCCACAAGGCATGGGAGATCTAGTTCCTTGACTAGGGATTGCCCTTTGCATTGGAAGTATGGAGTCTTAATCACTGGACCACCAAAGAAGTCCCTCTCTACTTTCTTTAAAGTTAGCTGGGACGTGAGACAACCTGATAGAAAGAATGGGAAGGTAATGATGCACACCTTTCCCAGTCTGACATCAAAACTCCCTTTACTATCAGCTCAACACTATCTCTGCCTCATTCGTCTTATGGCAGAAGTATCCTTGAGGCCCTGGTTTTCTCATCAAAGGAAAGCTATGTCATCTGGACCTGACTGGGACAAGAATAAGAAGCAAACGTTTGCAGAATTAGGCCATTGAGATGCAAGAGTTGTTTATCAGTTCAGCATGCCCCAGCCTATCCTGACTATAGACTCTGCATATACTGATGCATATTCTATTATTAGTCATTTTACATTATATCATAAGCAATCTCCTATGTCAATACATATTTCCTAAAATGCAATTTTAGTGGCTGTGCAATATTCATTTATTCATTCATCATGTGGTTGTACCAGAATTTATTTTTTTTTACTGTTTTAGTTTCTGTGGTTTTTATTTTTACATGGGGATACATTCCTAGAAAATAATTTCTAAAATTGTAACTGTTTTTTTTTTTTTTAGTTTTTGATCTGTTCAACAGTGCCTTCCAGAAATCTGTGCAAGTTTCTCATGCAGTCTAAGGGAATGCTACTCTGATGGTATTCTTGACAAAACTGGGCATTAATATTCAAATAATTTTTGCCAACTTGATAGGTGACCATGACACTTCTTTTTAATTAAATATCTATTACTAATGAGGCTAGAACATCATGGATCTGCCATACGCTTTTGGTTTCCTTTGTGAATTACTATTTCTTCAGCCTGAGATTTCCTATCTCCATGCCATCTTTATCTAGACAACTCCCACATATTTCTTTTTTAGGGCTCAACTTACAATCGTTTCTTCCCAGAGACCATCACAGGCTCATCCAAACAAAATTGTTCCCTGTGCCTTGTCACAGTACCATACCTCATGAATATCAATATTAATAACACTTTTCATAAATATCTGTTTCAACATCTGTCTTCATTGTCAGACAGGGGTCATTTCTGACTTACTTGTTCACTACTGTCATGTGCTTGGCCATATTAGATGAGTGATATATGTTCATTTAATAAATAGATTGACTGATAAAGACAATAGCTATACTTATGATATTAATAACAATTCCTTATGGAAAAGGATGCAAAACTGATGGTTGATCATAAAGGTGAAAATTGCAAAGATGATGGCACAATGGTGGAAACTGCTACAGCAGTGATCTTTATATGGATGAGGGTGTTTACATTAGTGGTAAGGATGTGGTGAAAGAAAGTGTTAGTGGCTCAGTTGTGTCCCACTCTTTTGTAACCCTATGGACTGTAGTCTGCTGGGCTCCTCGGTCCATGGAATTCTCCAAGGCAAGATACTGGAGTGAGTTGCCATTCCCTTCTCCAGGGGATCTTTCCAACCCAGGGATCAAATCCAGGTCTCCTGCATTGTGCATAGATTTTTTATAGTCTGAGCCATCAGGGAAGGATGTGGTACTGATTTTCATTATAATAGTGGCCACTGTCATGGTGATGATAATGATGCTCCCCTGATGATAATGATAGTGTTGAAGCTGATAAGAATGATGGATATGTTGATGGTGGTTATATCAATATTTGCCAAAGCTCCTTGGTTGTTTTTTTTTTTTAACCAATATAAAGATCCCTTTGGTCTGCTATTATTTTGGGGTTTCCAGGTGGCACAGTGGTAAAGAATTCACCTGTCAATACAGGAGTCACAAGGGACATCGATTCAATCACTGTGTCAGGAAGATCCCCTGGAGTAGGAAATGGCAACCCAATTCAATATTCTTGCCTGGAAAACTCCATGAACAGAGGCGCCTGGTAGGCTACAGTCCATGGGATCACAGAGTCAGACATGACTGAGCCGCAGGCACGGCATGGCTATTATTTACTAGCTGAATGGCCTCAGGAAAGTACCACCTTATATATACCTCATGTCCTCATCTGTTAAATGATGGTGTTTTGAGGAAAGACTTCATTTTCATCTCAGGTTCAAAGGATTTGTTAATAAAATAAGCCACTGGTTTTATATAAATAAATAATATAGATATTTATTAGAGAATTATCTAGCTTACTTTCAACATACTAACATTAAAAGAAAAAGGGAAAAGAAAGAGCAGAGACTACATTACCAAATTGGGTTTCGACCAACATCCAGATTCAAACAGCGCTGGGAAGTCCCTGGAGTTTCAACTGGGAAATGGTCCCAGGCAGTGTCTGGCCTCCATGGGTGAGACTTCAAAGATTGCAGTTCAGTTCAGTCCAGTTCAGTCACTCAGTAGTGTCCGACTCTTTGTGACCCCATGGACGGCAGCACGCCAGTCCTCCCTGACCATCACCAACTCCAAGAGTTTACTCAAACTTGTGTCCATTGAGTCAGTGATGGACGCAAACTGATATCACCATCAATCTGTGACCAAATTGCAAGCCTGGTTTTAGGTTAATGCTGTTTATTTTGTCTTGTAGAACTTCAGTTCAGTTCAGTCACTCAGTCAGTCCGACTCCTTGCAGACCCCATGGACTGCAGCACGCCAGGCCTCCCTGTCCATTACCAATTCTTGGAGCTTACTCAAACTCATGTCCATTGAGTCAGTGATGCCATCAAACCGTCTTATCCTCTGTCATCCGCTTGTCCTCCTGCCTTCAATCTTTCCCAGCATCAGGGTCTTTTCCAATGAGTAAGTTCTTTGCATCAGGTGGCCAAAGTGTTGGAGTTTCAGCTTCAGCATCAGTCCTTCCAATGAATATTCAGGGCTGATTTCCTTTAGGGTGGACTGGTTGTATCTCCTTGCAGTCCAAGGGACTCTCAAGAGTCTTCTGCAACACCACAGTTCAAAAGCATCAAATCTTCAGCACTCAGCTTTCTTTATAGTCCAACTCTCACATCCACACATGGCTACCAGAAAAACCATAGCTTTGACTAGATGGACCTTTGTTGGCAAAGTAATGTCTCTAATTTTTAATGTGCTGTCTAGGTTGGTCATAGCTTTTCTTCCAAGGAGCTGAGTGTCTTTTAATTTCATGGCTGCAGTCACCATCTGCAGTGATTTTGGAGTCCGAGAAAATAAAGTCTCTCACTGTTTCCACTGTTTCCTCCTCTATTTGCCATGAGGTGATGGGACCGGACACCGTGATCTGAGTTTTCTGAATGTTGAGCTTTAAGCCAACTTTTCACTCTCTTCTTTCACTTTCATCAAGAGGCTCTTTAGTGCTTCTTCACTTTCTGCCATAAGCATGGTGCCATCTGCATATCTAAGGTTATTGATATTTCTCCCAGCAATCTTCACTCCAGCTTGTGCTTCCTCCAGCTCAGTGTTTCTCATGATGTACTCTGCATATAAGTTAAATAAGTAGGGTGACAATATACAGCCTTGACATACTCATTTTCCTGTTTGGACCAGTCTGTTGTTCCATGTCCAAACTGTTGCTTCCTGACCTGGATACCGATTTCTCAAGAGGCATGTCATATGGTCTGGTATTTCCATCTCTTTCAGAATTTTCCACAGTTTGCTGTGATCCACACAGTCAAAGGCTTTGGCATAGTCAATAAAGCAGAAATAGATGTTTTTCTGGAACTCTCTTGCTTTTTCGATGATCCAGCAGATGTTAGCAATTTGATCTCTTGTTCCTCTGCCTTTTCTAAAACCAGCTCAAACATCTGCAAGTTCATAGTGCACATATTGTTGAAGCCTGGCTTGGAGAGTTTTGAACATTACTTTACTAGCATGTGAGATGAGTGCAACTGTGTGGTAGTTTGAGCATTCTTTGCTGCTAAGTTGCTTCAGTCGTGTCTGACTCTGTGCGACCCCATAGACCGCAGCCCATCAGGCTCCACCGTCCCTGGGATTCTCCAGGCAAGAACACTGGAGCAGGTTGCCGTTTCCTTTTCCAATGCATGAAAGTGAGAAGTGAAAGTGAAGTCGCTCATTCGTGTCCGACTCTTAGTGACCCCATGGACTGCAGCCTACCAGGCTCCTCCATCCATGGGATTTTCCAGGCAAGAGTACTGGAGTGGGGTGCCATTGCCTTCGGCATTGCCTTAAAATTTGGAATGTTGCTAAGCCTGGGGCTTTGTTTGCTACCCACGCCCCCCCTCCCCCTGCCAGGGGCTCAACAATCTCAAGATTCCTCCCCCAGCTTATCTAAGGCACTGCAAGTCTTCCACTCCCAGCAGGCAGTTGCTCCAGTCCCTCCCAGTCACTCCCAGTCAGGGCAATGTCCAGGCATGTTGGAAGCAAGGTCAGAGGCCTGTTCTGCTTTGTCTCTAAAGCCTACACAAGACTGTTTATTTAATTTCCCTAACAGGTGGTAAAATTCTTTTTTTATTATTATTATTTACTTTTTATTTTGTATTGGGGTATAGCCCAATAACAATGCTGTGATACTTTCAGATGAACAACCATATATATACATATATCCATTTTCCCCCAAACTCCCCTCCCATCCAGATTGTCACATAACACTGAGCAGAGCTCCATATGCTGTACCATTAAGTCATGGTTTATTCACTTTAAATTTAGCAGTATGTACTTGTCGGTCCCAAACTCCCTAACTATCCCTTCCCCCAGCCTTTCTCCTGGCAACAATAAGACCATTCTCTAAGTCTGTGAGTCCTTCTGTTTTGTAAGTTTATTTGTATCATTTCTTTTTAGATTCCACATATAAGGAATCTCGTGATATTTCTCCTTCTCTGTATGGCTTACTTCTCTCAGTATGACAATCTCTAGCTCCATCCATATTGCTGCAAATGGCATTAATTCATTCTTTTTAATGGCTGAGTAATACTCCATTGTATATGTGTACAATGTCTTTATCCTCTGTCAATGGACATTTAGTTTGCTTCCCTGTCTTGGCTATTGCAAAGAATGCTTCCATGAACATTGGGCTGCCAAAGCTTGTTGATTCATTTTCTTGGGATAATCCAAATTAAAAAGAGACAATTGGCCTTACAAAGATTTTTGGCAAACATCCCATATCCCTGGCTATGGGAACATGACCATGTCTCAGCCTAGACTTTATTCAGATAGAGAGGTTTTATAAGATCCAAACTTAAGAAAGTTACATCAAAACACTCAAGGGACTTGCCTCAGGAGATTTGCCTCTGCCATGCAAGGCAATAATTCATTTCCCTCACCACCACCAAATCCTCTGTCTCTCCATTTGGATAAAAGGCCCGGGTAAGACTTCAGCTTAGGAATAAGGTCCTTGAAGAACAGAAACCTACTAATTGACCATTGAAGGCAAGCCCAGAAGTGGTAGATACATGCTGTTGCATTGGACTGCAGACCTACAGTCTCTTGGGTTAAAATTGGCGAAGTTCACTGTTAATGTCAGAAGCTGAGTCATCTGTAAAACCCATATTAAGGCTTTAGAATTTTAATCTATGGATGATGAAAAAGAAAGGATAAATGCTGATATTTTAGTGCAACAGAAGACAATTTGTGAAGAAATAGGGTGTATTAAGCTAAATAACTACTAACTAGCTACTGTAACAGATAATCCCTTAGTAATTCAGCACAATAGATGTTTACTTAGCACTTTTAAAAGGATCAGTTTGCAATGGTGGGAGCTCTACTCTATCCAGTGACTCAGGGACCCAGTCTTCTTCCTTTGTTTCTGGCTATTGCTTGGCTTCCAAGATCACCATGGCATGAGAAGAATGTGTGTAGGTAGCACATTGGTCCTTTAATGCTTCAACTCTTAAGTGAAACCTATGTCTTCCACTCACATTTTCTTACCTTGATCTAGTCATGTGGTTCTGCCTGACTGGCATGAGCCAGGAATCATAACCTTTCTGTGTTTCCAAGAAGGATCACAGAACCAGACATAGGTGAGTACTAGCAGTCTTTATGCCATTGGGAATTGTCTGTAAGAAGTCTGGAACCAAGAAAATAAAAAATTACATTCTCAATATGATATTTGGTCCAAGGAAGTGCTTGGACTAAAATAAAAGGCAAACTTACCTATCCATCAAAGATTGACTGTCTTGTGTATATTAAAACAAGATGACCTTTCTTCCTTTAAAGAGCTAGGATTCAAGAAAAAAGGCCATAGATTGGTAAGTAATATGAGTCTCCACTTTAATCACTATTAACTATGGAAGAACCTACTAGTCAATTCCATGGCTTGGGACCCAGACCACAAATCTTTCTCAGGACATGACCAGTCACTTAGAACATGCAGGTGAGGTTAGCCTGTTGGCCTTCTCTATTCTTTTTTGTCAAAAATGTTGGAGTGAGTTTCTGCTTACAGCTGTGATAGCAGTGGACTTCACCAACCTAGATAGCATATTGAAAAGCAGAGACATTACTTTGCCGACTAAGGTCCATCTAGTCAAGGCTATGGTTTTTCCTGTGGTCATGTATGGATGTGAGAGTTGGACTGTGAAGAAAGCTGAGCGCTGAAGAATCGATGCTTTTGAACTGTGGTGTTGGAGAAGACTCTTGAGAGTCCCTTGGACTGCAAGGAGATCCAACCAGTCCATTCTGAAGGAGATCAGCCCTGGGATTTCTTTGGAAGGAATGATGCTAAAGCTGAAACTCCAGTACTTTGACCACCTGATGTGAAGAGTTGACTCACTGGAAAAGACTCTGATGCTGGGAGGGATTGGAGGCAGGAGGAGAAGGGGACGACTGAGGATGAGATGGCTGGATGGCATCACTGACTCGATGGATGTGAGTCTGAGTGAACTCCGGGAGTTGGTGATGGACAGGGAGGCCTGGCGTGCTGCGATTCATGGGGTCGCAAAGAGTCAGACACGACTGAGTGACTGAACTGAACTACCTTTTAAATGTAGCCAACTATGAAACTAAACAAAATAAGTGAGGTAATGGTTTTCAGAGACTGGACATCAAGATGCAGATGCACAAGTCTACAATATCTGAAAAGGGGAAAATTAACCAGCAGAGTCCTACAATTGCCTTAGCTCTCCATCAGGGGATAATTTCCCAACTGAAGAAGCAACTGTGGTCCAAGCAGAGAACAGCAGTTGTACCGCATCAAGGAAGCAGACAATAACCTCTGGGGTAGCTGAAGGAGCTGGAATCTGTGCCACAGATAAATGAAAGGGAGATATGAACAGGAGAGCATCCCAGAAGTCTGCGTGAAGGGTCCTCATGAGTTCTTAGCTAAAGACGAGACTGTACATATGCAGGGCGAGACAATGTGGGGCTTACAAAGTAGTGGCTACTACTGGGATGAAAGAGAAACAGAGAAACTGGAGGTCAAAACGTGACAGGGTGTTAGAATTCCAATTTGGTGAGACAAGAGGTTTTATTTCTTAACAACTTGTTACTCACTCTGCTCCAGCCATTTAGTAAGAAACACCAGAAAGTTCACAGCTTAAGAGTTATACCTAGAAAGGAAGACCTTTCTAGATCAGCCCTAACATTCCCTATACTGATACACTAACAAAACTGCAGGGGAGAGAGTTTGCTCAGCAGTGACCTGGCCCCTGCATTGGGACTCTGAGAGCCCCACAATCAGCTCCCTAGGACCTGACTCCATCCACCAATGGGTTCAGAGGCATGGCCCTTATTCAACAGCAGGCTAGCATCAACTCTGGGACCCAGCAGGCCATGCTTCCATTCATGCCAAGACACAGCCCTGTCCACCAGCAGACAGTATTCCTTCAATGAGGAAGAGCCTGGCAGGCAACGGGTACAGGGAGTAGGTTAGCCTATTAGCATACTGACAGTAATTGGCCCCACTGAAAAAGAAGTGGCTATACAACCCACATAGGGGGGCATCGTTAGAACATATGGTTCTGGTGACCAGAAGGGAGTGTCCTGCTGGGCCCCATAAGCCTAAGCTTGCATACGTCCAACTCTGTAACCCCATGGACTGTAGCCCACCAGGCTCCTCTCTCCATGGAATTTCCCAGGAAAGAATACTGAAGTGGGTTGCCATTTCCTTCTCCAAAAGATCTTCCCAACCCAGGGATTGAACCCATGTCTCCTGCATCTCTTTCTCTGGCAGGTGGATTCCTTACCACTAGCGCCACCTGGGAAGCCCCTTCCATAGGGTGTCTCCTGTATAAGGCCATTTCTCCAAGACCAAGAAATGAAACTGACCTACTTATTACATAGAAATAAAAGGAGAGAATTAGATAAAATGAGCCAACAGATGAATATATTCAAAATGAAAGAATGAGATAAACCCTCAGATGAAGAACTAAGTGAAGTGGAGATAAGCAATCTGTCTGACAAAGAGTTCAAGGTAACGATCATGCAAGAGAAGGATAGATGAGCACATTGAGAAATTTAACAAATATTTAGACAATAAAGAGAAGGCCCAATCAGAGATAAAGACTACATAACAGAAATTTTAAAAATTAGAATTAACAGAAAATTAGATGACATGGAAGAACAGACTGGCACACTGCAGAGCAGAGCAGTGAAAATTACCCAGACTGAACTTTGTATGGTGACAGAGAGTAACTAGATTTATTTCAGTGATCATCTTTTATGTATAGAGTGTTAAATTGCTCTGCTATGCACCTGGAACTAGCTATAACTATAATTGTAGGCCATTTATATGTGTGTGTCTGTGTGTGCTCAGTTGTGTCTGACTCTTTGTAACCACATGGACTGTAGCCCACCAGGCTCCTCTGCCCATGGAATTTTCCAGACAAGAATGCAGGAGTGGGTTGTCATCTCCTTCTCTATAGGATCTTCCCAACCCGGGGATCAAACCCACGTCTCCTGCATTGTCAGGAGGATTCTTTACCACTGCACCACCTGGGAAGCCTAGGTCTGTTACAGTCTGTTACAGCCTGATAATAAAACTAATAATAAAATTATTTGTATATAAAAAATATGAAGAATTCTTACAACTCAAGAAGAGCTAAATTTCAAAAAAGATGGGGGCAATGGATTTGAGCAGACATTTTACTTAAACAAAAAGCATAAACAGATGGAAACATAAGCACAAGGAAAGATCATTTGCCATTGAGGAAGTTCAAATTAAAACCATAATAAGACAATATTCTGTCCCTACTAGAATACCTAAAATTAAAAAGAGTAATCATGCCCAATACTAATAAAAATAGGAAGCAACTAATAAAATTATATAATCCCTTTGGAAAACAATATGGCAGCTTCTTTGAAAGCTATATTTACATGCAAAATGGCCCAGCTATTTCACTCTTGTATATTTATTCAAGAAAAACAAAAGCAAATGTCCACACAACTTTGTAAGTGAAAGTTTATAGGAACATTATTATAATAGTCAAGGACTGGAAATAACTCAAATGTCTATCAACAGGTTAATGAAAAACCAAATTGTAGTATATCAGCACAATGGTATACTATTCAGCAAAAGCAAGTAACAGATGAAAATAGATGAATCTCAAATCATTATACTGAGTGAAAAAAACCAGGTACATATTATGTGACTACATTTATTATTTATGTACTAAATGTTATAATTTACATTAAAGTATAGTTAACAGTATTGCTTTCCAGGTGTATAGAAAAGTGATTCAGTTATACCTAAAAATGCAACTATTCTTGTTCAAATTATTTTCCCATTTAGAGAATTGTTGGAGAATACTGAGTAGAGTTCCCTGTGCTATAAGATAGGTCCTTGTTGATTACATTTTAAATACAGCAGCGTGTACACATCAATCCCAAACTCCCTAACTATCCTTCCTTGCACTTTTCCCCTTGGAGCAAGCATAAGTTCATTCTTTAAGTCTGTGAGTCAATTTTGTAAATAAGTTCAGTTGTATCATTTTTTAAAGTTTCCCCATAGAAGCAATATCATGCAGTATTTATCTCTGTCTGACTTGTTTAGATGCTACAGAAAAAGCCAGACAAAAAAATACATGCTGTGTGATTCCACTTATTTATAGCTGTGTATGTGTGTTTAGTCGCTAACTTGTGTCTGACTTTTTTGGGAGTCCATGGGTTGCGGCACACCAGGCTTCCCTATCCTTCACTATCTCTCCGAGTTTGCTCAGATTCATGTCCATTGAGTGAATGGGTGATGCTATCTAACCATTTCATTCTCTGCCACCCTCTTCTCCTTTTGCCTTTATTTATAGCTGCAGCGGAGAAGGCAATGGCACCCCACTCCAGTACTCTTGCCTGGAAAATCCCATGGACGGAGGAGCCTGGAAGGCTGCAGTCCATGGGGTCGCTGAGGGTCGGACACGACTGAGAGACTTCACTTTCACTTTTCACTTTCATGCATTGGAGAAGGAAATGGCAACCCACTCCAGTGTTCTTGCCTGGAGAATCCCAGGGATGGGGGAGCCTGGTGGGCTGCCGTCTATGGGGTCGCACAGATTCGGCCACAACTGAAGTGACTTAGCAGCAGCATAGCTGCAGAATGCTATGGCCAGCTAAGCTCTAGGAACAGAAAGGAGACCAGTGGTTGCCTGAGGATGTATTGGGAGAAGACAGTGACAAAAGGTGTGATGAAATTACAATCCTCATCCTTTGCAACCACTTTGGAAAAAGATTTAGAGGTTTCTCATAAAGTTAAACATGCATTTCTCATCTGACCTAGCAATTCACAAGAGAAATCAAATTCTATGTTCCCTCAAAACCTCCTACATCAATATTTTATGGCAACATTTCTCATAATAACCAAGAACTAGAAACAACTAAGTGTCTAGGTGAATGCATTAAAATACGTGATGTGTTTATACATGAAGTACTTTTAACCAATGTAAAAGAACAAATTACTGATACACAGACTAACATGAATGAAACTCCAAAATATTATGCTGAGTACGTGATGTCAGATTTTTTTTTTTTTTACGGGGGAGCCTGGTGGGCTGCCATCTATGGGGTCGCACAGAGTCGGACACGACTGAAGTGACTCAGCAGTAGTGACTAAACAACATCTATTTTACAGATTAGGAAATGGAAACAGAGAGGTTAAGTGACTTGCCCAAGCTTACTAAACTCTAGATCATGTGATTCAAACCCATATCATCCTTATTCTGAAATCTGTGCTACCTTCAAAACTATATGGCTGTATTTTACATCCCCCCCCCCAAAAAATGCTATTTGAGTTTAATAGTGAAAACTCTACCGTAGCCTATCCTTGAACCATTCTTAAAACTACAGAACACGTCTGTAACTTTAGTAGTTTTTCCTCCCTCCTTGAGAAGTCTGCACAATTACTAACCCATAGTTTACTAGAATTTAAGAAAGGCTTTGGGGCTCCCCAGGCGGTGATAGTGGTAAAGAACCCACCTGTCCTCGGCTGGGAAGGTCCCCTGGAGAAAGAAATGACAGCCACTGCAGTATTCTGGCCCGGAAAGCCCCATGGACGGAGGAGCCTGGCCGGCTAGGGCCACAGTCCACGGGGCCACAAAGAGGCACACAGGACTGAAGCGACCTAGCACAAAACACATGACAAAGGCTTGGCCGTTGCAAGCTTGACACGTCCAGGGGCAGCAAGGCAAGAGGAAATTAGAGACCCACGGGAACAGTCAACTATTTGTGAGCATGGATTTATTATTATCTGCAAACATGGACTGAACTATCCCAAATATTGGGGGTTTGCCCTTTGGGCTACCAAGTTTGTGATGAAAGATGGAAGTCTAGAGTGCCTTGGAGGAACGCTACTGATTTTAAGGGATTATTGCTTTAATAACTCTCCCCTGTCACATGGCGTGTGCTTAAGTATGAATCCTATTTCTTGTAACACAATGACATGGAAGTGTCTTCTGGTACTGGGTAGGAAACCAGCAAATGTTTATTAAATATAATCTGAGCTTCTGAGATGTTCAGAGTCTACTGTTTCTGAAGGCTTTCTCAACTCACTCTCGACGTCTCTAACCCATTTAGAGATGCTGTTCTAATTATTGTGCTTCTGTGTACGTACTTCACTTAATTACACACTTGCAACCTGAGGGCCTGTGCCTATAAATGTGATAAGCTACACAGGCTGTGGGAGCCTGATAAGTACTTGCTGACTGATGTAACTTGATACCAGTCAGTCATCGAGGGCAAGTCTTTGAAGCCGAGACATTTGAAGGCAGCAGCGGGATAGCAGTTTCTGACTTTGGCCAATAGCATTTTGACTGATGTTTAGCAAGTTGAGCAGAGAAAGATGACTCATCCTAAGATAAGAAAGAGCCAACCCACTGGAAAAGAGCCTGGTGCTGGGAAAGACTGAAGACAATAGGAAAATGAGGTGGCAGAGGAAGAGGTGGTCAGATGGCATCACTGACTCGATGGGCACGAATCTGAGCAGATTTCGGGAGACAGTGGAGGACAGGGAAGCCTGGCGTGCTGCAGCCCATGAGGTCACCAAGAGTCAGACACGACTTAGTGACAGAACAACAGGGGAAAAGAAATAGAACCAACCCCTGAATCCAAGGGAAGGAGGGTCATGCTCCGCTTCACAAGCTGAGACACGGAGAGTCGGGCAGGTCCTCCCGCCGCGTCCCTTAGAACAACGGCGGCACGTGTACAGAGGAACAGACCAACCACAGCCACGCAATGCAGCGAAACCGGGAGACTCAAAGCCTGGAGGGATGGTCTTCCCAGCCGAGAGGAAACACTGGGCCGAGGCATCACCCACCCAGTCCTCAACACCCGATCATGGCATGGGAGCTGCCGCCTCGGGGCGCCAGAGAGCTCGCTGCCACGGCCGGGGGTGACCCACGACTGGGGTGATGGGCTGGAGCGCTTCAGGCCCAGGGCAGCTGGACCACCTGCTGACGGATGCTTCGCAGCGCCCGGGGCGCCTGCACTGCGGTAGGACAGTAACCATGGAGACCGGACGGGGCTCCTCTGCAGACTTAGGTGCCTTTGCTGTTTTCTTTCTCTACAGGATGGTAAGCAGCAATGATTCCTTGCAGCAAGAAAGAATCTTGCAGGTTTTTGAACTCTCATGGGAGGAAGTACCTGAAGAAGGGAAAAAAGTCATAAGCAAGGTGATGAGCAGAGGCCTTTAAGCAGAGTGAAGAAGAAAGGGTGACCTGATTTTGTGCACCAAGTCGATGAACAAGACATAAGTTTCTGAATGACAGATTTAGTTCAGTTCAGTTCAGTTGCTCAGTTGTGTCCGACACTTTGCGACCCCATGAACTGCAGCGCACCAGGCCTCCCAGTCCACCACCAGCTCCTGTATTTACCCAAACCCATGTCCATCAAGTCGGTGATGCCATCCAACGATCTCACCCTCTGTGGTCCCCTTCTCCTCCCGCCTTCAATCTTTCCCAGCATCAGGATCTTTTCCAGTGAGTCAGCTCTTCACATCAGGTGGCCAACGTATTGGAATGATAGGTTGTTTTATTCTTAGTTGCACACGTGTGTGTTCACTGATTTGGGCTCCTCTTCCCCTCCCCTGAAGCCACTTCCCCTCCTTCCACACACGCACAGCCCTCTGTCAGCTGACGCACCGCATCTTGCCAGCTGCTCATGGAAGAATGTCCCACTGCATGACTGCATGCCAAAGTGCCAACACTTGGCTCAGTAGAAATCTGTCAACATGAGCAAAGCCAGCACACCCAACACTGAGTTCCAGCTGCTTCCTCCAGATTGGCTTCCCTCCACATGCCCTGTCTCACGGGACACCTTCACCTTCACCATCTGCTCGTTCTCTGAGTTTGAAGTCTTGGTGAGCCTGTCCCTGCCTCCCCTTTGGCCACCCCTCCCTCCCACTGGGCACCAGGAGGCTGCGCTCAGCCTGCAGACTCCTGCCCACTCGCCCCCTTGTTCTCTGGCCTCTGGACACCGTCCTGGTCTAGCTGTTCTGTCTCCCACTGAGTCCCCCCATTTCAATCCATCTCCCCCACCTCCGCTTTTTCTCAGCACTTTCATCTTTAAATGCACCAGCTCACATCCCTGGCCATCTCCTGGAAGAGGGTGTGAGGGTAAGTCAGAGTCACACTGGATATAGAATGAAATCCAGAGAAACTGAAATTAAGCAGCTGTGAAATCCAAGATAACTGTGCGGAAGGCGAGAGACACGAGCGTCCACCGCAGGATGGGCCCTGCAGCTGTCTCCCAGCCTTCCTCAGCGTGCAGCAGCTCAAATGCCACGGGAGGGCCCCAGGGCAGGTTCCACGCTCCGTCTGCCCAGGCGTGCGCCTCATCGCCGGGGCTCCCTCTGGCCCAGCGTCTGGCAACCTGTAGGCCTTTCCCTTTGGCACAAAAGTAACTGCGAACAACGTTGTGTGAAGCTGAGCACCTTGTAGCAAGATGACGCCAGACTGAACTCACCATCGCCCCCTTCTAAACGCTCTCCTTCCCGAGCACTGCCTGCTCTTATTTTCGTTTAGTTTCTTCACTGCGCACAGGGCTCTCCCCTCCCCCGCCGTGGTGCGCAGGCTCAGTAGCTGCAGCCTGTGGGCCGAGGTCCCCCAGTCCCCTAACCAGGGACCGAACGGAACGCGCGTCACCTGCATTGGAAGGCAAACTCCTAGCTGCTCAACTCCTGGCTCACCCAGGAGATCCCTGACCCAGCGTCTGATGCACCAAGAAGCCTGAGTCGTCCTCCCTCGCATCCTTCTTGTCTCCACCCGAACTTCCTCTCAGGGTTAGCTCCTCTTCAGGGGGCTCTCCCTTGCTCCCCCCACCTCCCTTGTCACTCGTCGACTTAGCCCGCGTCCTCAGCATCCCCACCTGGAATCTTGCGGGGCCTCCGGCCGTGATGCCTGCCGCCGCTCCTTCTGCCCTTTGCTCCAGCGCTGTCTCAGCGATTCTTCCTCACAGGCGAGATGCCCGCACTCCACGCGTGCTGTGCTCAGTCCCTCAGTCGCGTCCAGCTCTTTGCGAGCCCGGGGACCGTAGCCCGCCAGGCTCCTCTGTCCCTGGGGATTCTCCAGGCAAGAACACTGGAGTGGGTTGCCATGCCCTCCTTCAGGGGGTCTTCGCAACCCAGGGATCAAACCCAGGTCTCCCACATGGCAGGTGGACTCTTTATAGTCTGAGCCACCAGGGAAGCCCGATCATACTCTGCCTCCTGTTGAAAATCTCCGCCATTTTCTCCCTCGTTTATTGCGTTGGTATCCAGAAAGGCGCATAAGCTGCGCTTTGCACTGCGCCCCTGACAGCGGGGAGTACCGGCCGCCCGAGGGCCCCCCGCTACCTGCTGTCGTGCTCTCATGACGCAAACACGATGGTCAGCAACAGCGCTGTCGGCGGCGAGCCTGGTGGTCCAGCGGCTGAGAATCTGCCTTACAATGCAGGGCACGGGACATGGGTTCGACCCCTAATCAGGGGACTAAGATCTCACACGCCACGAGGCAGCTAAGCCGGCACGCCGCAACTGCGGGGTCCTCGAACTGCACCCAGAAAGCCCACCTGCCGCTGCGGGCCGCAGCCAAGGTCCCGAGGGCCACAGCTAAGATCTGCAAGGTCAAAAACAGTTCACTGACCAAAATATTCTCGTTAAAAAAGGAGCAGCCCTGTCCAGTAGGGTGGTCTGCAGTGAAGACAGTGCCCCGTGTCTCTGCTGTTCACTGCGGTTGCCACTGGCTCCTTGTGGCTACTGACCTCTAGAAATGGGGCTGTTGTGACAGAGAAACTGTATCTTTAATTTTGTTTACTTTACTAACAACTTATGGCTAGCAGCTATCATAAGGGACAATATGGTTTCAGAGCTAAAAAAAAAAAAAAAAAAAAAAAAAACCTGTGAGATGAAGTCTGAGCTTTAAAGGGTAAGAAAACTCAAAAAATGGGAACTCGAATCCCTGGACTCCTGGAGGTCAGACCAATCACAGCTCAGTAGCGCCCCCTGGCACTCAGAAAAGGAACATGCAAACATTGGAGAGTAAACGCCTCCAGTGTTCCTCCAGATCAATGATTAGAAGCAACTACGGTTTTACAATAAAATATCCCCAGATATACAAAGAAATAAGCTGCCATGAAAGAGGATTTAGAACAAGGTTTCAGCTATTAGAATCACTCTATACACAATATAACGCAGCCATATGTAAAGTGTCTTTAAAAAACAGCATAACACTTAGCGTCCAAGGAGAAAAAGTATGCGATTAGGCATATTTGAAAAGGAACCAAACAGAAGTTTTAGAGATTAAATATTTAACTATTAAAATAAAAACCTGAATAGAGGGTTAAACAAGTTAGACGCAGCTGAAGAAAACATTAATGGATAAAAGATCGATATACAGGATAACCTAGAATGAAGTGTAAAGATGTAAGGAGGTGGAAAATATTGCTGAAAAGATTAATATATGTGGAAAATAGGATAAAACAAAGATGTGTATTTTGAGTCCCAGAAGCAGAAAATGCAGAGGCAAATTTAAAGAGACTGTGGCTGAGAAATTACCAGAACTGATGAAATAACGTGAATCCACAGATTCTGAAAGCACAATCTTATCAGCAGAAACAGACCCAAGCAAAACGATAACATAGACAGCTTTCTTCTCTGTCCTACCAATTCTTGGAAGTGCCTGTCTCATTTTCAAGCATCTTCTGCGGGCCTCCAGATGCCCAGCTCCCCCACACTGCCCCCAGACTATCCAAGCTCATTACACACACACCCTCACCCAAACCAGCACTTTCAAGGTATCAAAGATGATAATTAAAATGATCAGATAAACCAGTCAGGGCTTGTATATTTTCAGAGTTAATGAGTTGCCTCTCCCAATTAGGTAACGCTTTAGGATTATATTACTGATGTCCCTTGAGGAGTGGCACAACTATTGGAAATCAGGCACAGCGCCAGAAAGAGCCGGGAAAAGAAAGAGGCTCTGCTGCGCGTCCCCGTGCGCCTCAGTGGGACAGCCCGCCCTAACGGTGACTCCGAGACAGGCAAGTGACCGGCGCGCCCACGCCTACACTCGGCCCCCGGTGCGCTGGTCCGCTGTCATCAGAAAGACCAGACTTCACTAGTATTATCAAACTGCGGAGGGTGGGAATCCACGTTGGATGACGTGCCCTGGAGCACTCCCAGCCCTGTAAGCAGCGCATACAACCGGCATCAAAGACTACCAGCGTACAGCATTTTTCTGGCTACAATTACTGGTTCGGCGGTGAATTCGGCCACTGAGCCAATAGTTACTGAGCGCGTCCTCTGCATCAGGCACTGCTGTGGACAGAGAGACACTGCACAAATCAAAATGGACAGGACGCTGACCTCGTGGCTCTTACACGGGGATGAGGAGGAGACCCTGCAAATGAACACTCAGATACACGTTTCTACAGGGATCTCTCTACAAGAAGATACGTGCGTGTGCGCGCGTGCGTGCTCAGTGACTTTAGTCGTGTCCCACTCTTTGCAACCCCATGGACTGTAGCCCGCCAGGCTCCTCTGTCCGCGGGACTCTTCAGACAAGAACTCCTCCAGGGGGTCTTCCCCACCCGAGGACCGGGCCCATGTCTCCTGCGTTTCCTGCCTTGGCGGGTGGATTCTTTGCCGCTGAGCCGCCAGGGACGCCCACGTATGTGTGTGTGCCTAGTCGCCCCGCCGTGTCCGAGTCTGTGACATTATGGATTGCAGCCCGCCAGGCTCCTCTGTCCATGGGATTCCCCAGACAAAATACAGAGTGGGTTGTCATTTTCTACTATATCGGCCTCGCCAGGTGGCGCTAGTGGTAAAGAACCCCCCTACCAATTCAGGAGATGCAAGAGACGCGGGTTCGATCCCTCGGTCGGGAAGATCCCCTGGCGGAGGGCACAGCAAACCCACTCTAGGGTTCTTGCCTGGAGACTCCCAGGGACAGAGGAGCCTGGCGGGCGACCGTCCGTGGGGTCACAAAGAGTTGGCTTACACACCGGGATATGCACGACCGCAATGTGACTGGACGGACGAAAGGGACACCAGCAGGCAACTGAAGAGTCTGTTTCTGTTTTCTTGACTCGGGACAGCGGCCGCAGAGGAGCAGGTGCGTCTGAGGCAGGACTGAGCGGAGCCGGGGTCGGCTGTGGGGGTGCAGGCCCGGGGCTGCCCCTGGGCCTCCGGGGGGCGGTGCGGCCCGCCACTGGGAAAGGGAGGGGAGGCGGCTCCGCGCGGGCCCCGGCCGCAGCGGGCCTGCGTCGCGGGCAGCTCCTCGCAGAGCGCCGCCTCGGCTGCGGCTGGAGCCCAGCAGGGAGGCCAGGCAGCGGCCTCAGGAGCCGCGCGGGCCCGGAACACAGCTCCGAGAGCTGCCGCACGGAGGGGCGGGCGGCGGGGGCTGCAGAGTCTGTGTCTCGCGGGGACTTCAGGCTCGCCCGCGGAGAGGCAGGGCCGGCAGGCGCGGGCCGCTGCCTGGGTGGCCGTGTCTTAGGAAAAGCTGACGACCAGGCCGCCGGCCGCGAGGCCGCGAGACCGCGAGACCGCGAGGCCGCGAGGCCGCGAGGCCGCGAGACGGCGAGGCCGCGAGACCGCGAGGCCGCGAGGCCGCGAGACGGCGAGACGGCGAGACGGCGAGACCGCGAGACCGCGAGACCGCGAGACGGCGAGACGGCGAGACGGCGAGACCGCGAGACCGCGAGACCGCGAGACCGCGAGACGGCGAGACGGCGAGACCGCGAGACCGCGAGACCGCGAGACCGCGAGACGGCGAGACGGCGAGACCGCGAGACCGCGAGACCGCGAGACCGCGAGACGGCGAGACGGCGAGACCGCGAGACCGCGAGACCGCGAGACCGCGAGACGGCGAGACGGCGAGACCGCGAGACCGCGAGACCGCGAGACCGCGAGACGGCGAGACGGCGAGACCGCGAGACCGCGAGACCGCGAGACCGCGAGACGGCGAGACGGCGAGACCGCGAGACCGCGAGACCGCGAGACCGCGAGACGGCGAGACGGCGAGACCGCGAGACCGCGAGACCGCGAGACCGCGAGACGGCGAGACGGCGAGACCGCGAGACCGCGAGACCGCGAGACCGCGAGACGGCGAGACGGCGAGACCGCGAGACCGCGAGACCGCGAGACCGCGAGACGGCGAGACGGCGAGACCGCGAGACCGCGAGACCGCGAGACCGCGAGACGGCGAGACGGCGAGACCGCGAGACCGCGAGACCGCGAGACCGCGAGACGGCGAGACGGCGAGACCGCGAGACCGCGAGACCGCGAGACCGCGAGACGGCGAGACGGCGAGACCGCGAGACCGCGAGACCGCGAGACCGCGAGACGGCGAGACGGCGAGACCGCGAGACCGCGAGACCGCGAGACCGCGAGACGGCGAGACGGCGAGACCGCGAGACCGCGAGACCGCGAGACCGCGAGACGGCGAGACGGCGAGACCGCGAGACCGCGAGACCGCGAGACCGCGAGACGGCGAGACGGCGAGACCGCGAGACCGCGAGACCGCGAGACCGCGAGACGGCGAGACGGCGAGACCGCGAGACCGCGAGACCGCGAGACCGCGAGACGGCGAGACGGCGAGACCGCGAGACCGCGAGACCGCGAGACCGCGAGAGACCGCGAGACCGCGAGACCGCGAGACCGCGAGACGGCGAGACGGCGAGAGACCGCGAGAGACCGCGAGACCGCGAGCCCGCGAGCCGCGGCGAGGCATTCAGCGCCGCCTGGCGGCCGGCAAGAGGGGCCGACGCCAGAAGGCCAACTTGGAGTCCGGGGGCTGCCGGCCAAGCAGGAGCTGCGGCTTCGAACCCTGGTGCGGAGGGTCTCCTGGAGCAGGGCATGGCACCGCACCCCAGCCTTCTTGCTGGAGAATCCAAGGACAGAGGAGCTGGAGGGCTACAGCCCATGGGGTGGCAGAGTCGGACAGGACTGAGCAAGCAGATAGAGGCGAGTAAGGTCACCTACTTTCTGCTTCTGAACTGTGGTGTTGGAGAAGACTCCTGAGAGTCCCTTGGACTGCAAGGAGATCCAACCAGTCCATTCTGAAGGAGATCAGCCCTGGGATTTCTTTGGAAGGAATGATGCTAAAGCTGAAACTCCAGTACTTTGGCCACCTCCTGCGAAGAGTTGACTCATTGGAAAAGACTCTGATGCTGGGAGGGATTGGGGGCAGGAGGAGAAGGGGACGACCGAGGATGAGATGGCTGGATGGCATCACGGACTTGATGGACGTGAGTCTGAGTGAACTCCGGGAGATGGTGATGAACAGCGAGGCCTGGCGTGCTGCGATTCATGGGGTCAAAAAGAGTCGGACACGACTGAGCGCCTGAACTGAGCTGGACTCTTTCTGCAGCGGGACCTGGGTCAGGAACAGTCATTTACTGTCAGTGGGAGACTTCGATCCCCTCCCTTGAAAGCCCTAACAAAGCGGAGCAGCCCCTGCTGTCCCGGGGAGGACGCAGTGGGGACAGGAGCCACTGAACCCAGAACCGCCGGTCCCCTGGATCCTCCCCGGACGGGATGCGGCAGAGGGCAAGAATGCTGTAGAAGCAGTTGCAGGTCTAAGAGCTAAAACTAAAGAAAAGAGAAGCTTTTCAAATCCGGTGTTAATAGCAAATGGCATACAGCTGACCAAATATGACCCCTGAGGGAAAAGCTCAGAATTTTCAAAAAATGTATTAGCTAACCAGGAATGCTCAAAAAGTAAACATTCCTAGAAGACTTGCTTATTATGTAAATATTTAGCTAAGGTTTCTCTTTATCTGCATTCATTTGTCTTATATTTAACATAATATTTCATTTTAATGTAAACAGAAGGCATTTGTTAAAAATTTCTATTGAAGTATAGTTGATCTACAATGTTGGGTTAGTTTCAGGGGTACAGCGACGTGATTCAAATGTGTCTATATATGTTATGTGTTTGATCTTTCTGTATATGTATTCTTTTTCGGTCTTTTCCATTATAGGTCATCGGGACGTAGTGAGCCTAGGTTTCTGTGCTTTGCGCTTCACACCTGGCAGCGTGTGGGTGCTGACCCCACTCCTAATTCACCCCCCGACACTTCCCCTTCGGTGCCCACGTTTGCTCTCTGTATCCATGAGTCTGTTTTTTAAGACGATTTGAACCGTTTTTTAAGATTCCACATGTAAGAAATACCCTAGTCGTGTCTGACTCCATGGACTCTTGCCCACCAGGCTCCTCTGTCCATGGAATTTTTCAGGCAAGAATGCTGAGGCAAGTTGTCATTTCCTTCTCCAGGGGATCTTCCCAACCCAGGGATCAAACCCACATCTCCTGCATTGGCAGGTGGATTCTTTACCACTGGGCCACCTGGCCATATCGTATAATACCAAGTGAAAATGTCTAACCACCAATGCACAGAAATTATAAACACAGGCTCAAATCAGAAAGCTGAGGTTTAAATTCTAACAGCACAACTCGCTAGCCTTCTGTGTTCCACAAGTTTCCCTCCTCTGTTCCTTTAACCCGGGATGAGTCCTCACAGGATTGTTGTGGAAGCGGAATTATAATATATGTCGTGTTTAGCACAGTGCCTGGCTCGTAATTACTCCAAGAATGACAGTGAGGTTGGTAAGAGTCACAGTTGGAAAAAATAGTCACTAACACTAATGATGTGGTAACAATAGTAATAAAGGCAGAGAAGCGCTGAGCCCTGAACAATCTGTGGCTCAGTGGTCTCACCCCCAGGGATGCAAGTGTGGAAACACACGCGTGCTATTCTTTTCTATTTTTCGGCTGTGCAGGCTGTTAGTTCTCCAACCAAGAATCGAACCCACGGCCCCAGCAGTGCAGCTGTGGAGCTGTAACCACTGAACTGCCAGGGAAGTCCCTGTGTATGCTCTGTTCCTATAATAGCCATCACCAGGCAGCTCTGCTGCTCTGTTCCTATAACAGCCATCACCAGGCAGCTCTGCTGCTGTGTTCTTATAACAGCCATCACCAGGCAGCTCGGCACATGGCTCTGCAGTCACCTGATGAGACTTTCCCGGCAACAGTCAATCCCAAAGGAGACACATTAAGTTCCCTGAACACTTACTTGGCTTGAAGGAGCACTGATCTCTCCCCTCCTCTAAATAATCCTGAAGCATGTTTCAAGGTCATCCCCCACTTCCTTTCTCACAGTCTATAGAAGAGGGATAATGAGCCAAGAGTGCTAAAACCCGACTGGCCACCCCCAGAAATCCTGCCCAAATGGCCTTTTCCTTCTGAGAACCAGGGCATTTGTCCATTTTCGCACTCAGCTTTTATTGCAAGAGGAGACATGTTCTATCTGAGCACTCTTTAGGGACAGGAAGAGGGCTGTGTTCAATATTAGGTTCAGAGACACGGTAACTGATTTAAAGCAACGTGCATGACACTGGGGATGGGAAGAGTACTTAATAAGAAAACGTTTTAGGCATACACAGCTTACTTGATAAAATTACATTCTGAGGCAGGGCCCAAGGTGGAAAAGGCTGGAGGGAAGTTCCACAGCCTCCTACAAGGCCCCTGGTTTCTTTAAACACTTTTATGTAGTTGGAAGCTAATCTACCATTTCCCTGGTCCTTTCCTCCCAGGATGACAGGGGATAGAAGAAGGAAGCAAGAGCTGGTGTGCAGGAAGGAAGGAAGCCCAGAAACAGGGGCAGTCCTTCTGTTTATCCTACGTCAGTCCTTATTCTGTTTATCCTACGTCAGTCCTTATTTTTCTGCAAAAAAAAACATTTTGTCAGTGGTTGGCTTGGTTCTATTTCAAAATAGAAAATCCACCTCATGGAAAAAAGTAAGTCTTGTAATTCAATAATATTTTATTTTCAACAGCATAAAAGGAAGTCAATACTGAGCCTTCAGAGCAAGAAGAAAGTTGAACCTATTTACAACAAAGCCGGCGGGGGTCAAACCTTCCAGCCACCCTCTTCTGCAGTGAATTAACGCTTGAACTTGTGACACAGGTAACTTCTTAGAAACATCTTTAAAAACATACTATCGTTGTGCGTTACCGACTAGCTATCCACAGTAACTGAACCCTTGGACGCTGAGAAACATATGCACTGAGGCAGCAGGAGCGTTTTCAGTGGCCCGCCCAACAGCATTAAGCTCCTCCCCCGTCCCACTAAATCACAGCAAGGACGCCAGCCCCTGCAACACCCTAGCATTCGTTTACTGCCTACTGTGAGAGTCCAGATGCAGTTAAGTCCCTGGTGGCCAGACATCCACAAGCTTGAGTCGGTTAGAATTTCCTGCCAGTGGTCTCTCGCCAACCCAGCAACAGGTGGGCATTCTATCAAAAGTGAAAGTGATTTTTTTTAAGCTAAGCTTAAATTATTTATTCTGCAGCAATCTGTTACAGCTTTTTCATTGCTGTTGTTGTTGACCTTTATTGAGATATACTTGACATAAAACATTGTGCCAATTTAAGGTGTACAATGTAATGACTATTTGTAATATATTACGAAATGACCACCGCAATAAAGTGAGTTAACACATCAATCGCCTCACCCACTTACAACTTTGCATGTGTGCGGTGAGAGCTTTTAAGATCTACTGTCTTAGCAACTTTCAACTATAAGCTATGGTATTGTTAACTAGTGGATACCAAGAGGGGAAGGGGTGGGGTGGAAGGAATTAGGAGATTGGAACAGACACATACACACTGTGGGTAATATGTATGAGACAGAGGAGTGATGGGGCGTGCTGTGCAGCACAGAGAACCCTGCTTAACCCACTGTGCTGCTCTAAGGCGAATTTTCACTGAGACCTGAACTTCCCATTGAGGTGCTGCCCCTTGGTCACCACAGGCCCAGCTCTCCGAAAGTCCACAAAGTTCTGAAAACAAAGTCTTTTCGTAGGCAGGAGACACGCCCATTTGGCACAAAACCTGGTATTTTGGGCTACCTAGTGTCTTTGTTTACTTTGTGCCAATATTCTACATTTTATGGCAGAAACATCAAGGTGCTGACCCATAGGGTGCTGTTCCAGTTTCTGTCAGTGGAATTCCATAACATACAGTATATGCAACATAGTGTCTTTCTAAAATCTCCCCAAAGTCAGACTTTGAAGGAAATATTGGGCCCTTATGTTCAGCATAAGGAGCTGTGGATGTACTGCCCCCAAGTCTCATTCATGCCAGGAAAGCTTTGCAGCGCCCATGTCCCAGGAAAAAGAGGACGTTTAGAACATNTTTTTTTTTTTTTTAAAGCATGGCTCCATTAATTCAAAGTCTTGGCAAAACTATAGTGAAAAAAATCAAACCAGTGACTGGCTGGAATGCGAAGTTAGAGGAGATTTACTGCAGAGGCTCATAAGCAAGCTATCAGAAGTGAAAGAACTCTATCTTCATTGGGATGATGGTGACGTAGGTCTACATATTTGCCAAATTCATAGAATTGTATACTTAAAACACGTGCATTTTGTTATATGTTAATTGTATCTCAGTGACGCTGATTTTAAAACAAAGAGAATATAGGGAGTTTGGAAAGAAATGTGAAAGAGGACAAATCCCTGAGGCTTTCAAATTTGTTTCCCCAGCTACTTTACAAGAAACAGCAGGTGGCTCTTGCCAAACTGAGTTTATTTTTAGGCAAAGAGTGCATTGGTATACCCTTGGGAGTTATTTTCTAGCAGTAAGGATTTCCTTTTGCGTTTTCTTCACAGCATAGAAAACCAAGGCCTTGGAAAAGAGTTTGGCTGCATAAAATTGTAAAATGCTTTGTTTTTCCTGGGATGCATTCAGAACCAAATTTTAATATTATTTTCTCTTATTATGATGATTAGCACACAACCACAGGTGGCCTCTGTGATGATTGAGAGGAGGAGTCACATGCTGGGAATCTGAGGACTTGGGTTGCGTTCTCTGCATTGCCTCTTCGAGTACCTTTGGGACCCCAGACAGACCACCTGCTTGCTTTGGGCCTTAATCCCCCAACTCAGTCGTGAAAAAGAGGGTCACTGAACCTCTACTGGACTAGAAAGTTATTGCCAGGCTCAAACGAGAACATGTCTCTAAATACACTTTAAAAAAAAAAAAAACCTATTTATTTGGCTACATAGGGTCTCAGTTGCCACATGTGGGATGTTCATTGCATCATGCAGGCCCTTTTGTTGCTGCTCACAGATTCTTTAGTTGTGGCACAGGGCCTCCAGAAGATGCTGGTTTCGTAGCTGTAGCTGGTGGGTTTAGTTGGTCCGTGGTATGTGGGATCTTAGCTCCCTGACCAAGGATTGAACCTGCGTCGCCTGCATTGCAAGGCGGATTCTTAACTGCTGGACCACCAGGGAAGTCCCTGGAAATACAGTTTTGAATTAAAGCACAGAGTAGTGCTTAGTCGCTCAGTTCTGTCCAACTCTGTGACCCCATGAACTGTAGCTCACCAGGCTCCTCTGTCCATGGGGATTGTCCAGGCAGGAAAAGCGGAGTGAGTGGCCATGCCCTTCTCCAGGGAGCCTTCCCAACCCAGGGATCAAACCCAGGTCTGCCGCCTTGCAGGTGCATTCTTTAGTAGGAATTCTACTAAGTGTTTAATTTTAGAGAAGCAAGGGATGTACTTTGGCCAGACTTACACAGGCCAGGGGAAGAAGAGCACCCATATCTTGAGGCAGCTGGCTGTCTTAAGTCCCTAGAAATTGTAGTGAGAAGTAGGTAATACAGAACCAGAAGATCTTAATTTGTACTCTCCAAAATTCAAAGTTCCAAAAAACATGAACTCTGCGATTTGGGCCAGCTAACTTAATCCTTCTTAGCCCATAAATCTCCATCTGTAGAGTTTTAATGATTATATAGAAGTTTTATAAAAATAATTTGAAAAAAACTTTTGTGGAAACATAATAAAGTGACTGAGAAATATTTAATTTGTTATTTAACTTAGGTTAGATAGAACTTGAAATTTTTCCTCTTAAGGGTAATTATTAGCACTTTCATATTAGTCGATACAATCCTGGAAGACAGAGCAAGCGACAGATGAGGTTCTGAAAATAATAATGGTAATGACAGTAATCACAATTATTACTATAAACATTTATTGAGAAAGTATTATTTATCGAGAAAGTATTACTAGAAACATTTATTGAGAAAGTATTATTGCTTTATCTGTGTATCTCAGTCTTCTCAGGAACCCATGAGGTAGACATGATACGTGATAATTTATCCTTATCTTACAAATGAAAGCCAGGCTCAGATTCACACAGGTAGTTAGTGCTGAGCTGGGCTTGAGGGTTTATTTTGTGCTAGTCACCAGTCTAAATGTACTTTTCAACTGCACCATTGAAAAGATTCCTCCATAGCTCCAATTTCCACTATATGCAGCTCAGTGGCAATAAAATCATGCTGCTAAGAGACCTCAGAATACGAGGCCTTGGTCTCTCTCTCCCAGGGAGCGGCTGATCTTCAGGTCTTGGGGCTTTTGTTATAACAAAATGCTTGTGCATCTCCACCAGCACCTGCAGCCAGCTGCTCATTTGGTGAAACAGTTTGTAGGTTCCAGAGGAGGTGGTTTTCAACCACCGTATATCAGCAAACATATCCATTGTATGGATGCACCTGCTGTTTCTCAGGACTCCTACACGGAATCCTTTTAAAAACTGAAAGAACATTTTGCCAAGCAGAAAATTCTCCTGCCCTCATTTAGAGGTGTTACAGATTCACATTTTCCTAAGTGGGCTTTCACATGCAGGGAAGAAAGGAGAGCTCGACATTGGCAGACCCACCCAGTAGAAGACTGGATATCAAGAAATGAGGGTAAGTGATTATTGAACACTTGTTCTATGTCTAGCATTCTGTTAGATGTTTTCACTCAAGGACTTTCAGATGGTCCTCAAATCAACCACAGTGTAGGGTGTATTGGTCATGATTTTCAGTTATGGTATAATTTACCAATTAACTCTGAAATTTCAGTGGCTTCCCTCAACAACAGCTTATGTATCACTGAGGCTAAGAGTCCAGCTGACATCAGTGGGGGGCCCTGCTTCACATAGTCACTCAGGGACCCAGGTTGATGGAAACTCATGGTAGTCACTACCATTGTTGTATCAGGGGAAGCAAGAACTGAAGAGCTGCACACTGGCTCTTAAATGTCTCAGCAGCAAGTGGTACCTCATATCCACATGCAATTTATTGGCCAGAATTAGTTAATTGTCCTGCCTGACCACAAGAAGCCTGGGAAATGGGCGGTGGATGTGACAACACTGATGCTTGGCAGTATATGTTTGCAACACCTGTCCCATCCCACAATTTACAGGGGAATAAACCATGAGTCAAAGAAACGATCTGATTTATTCAACATCCCACAGTTCTTCAACAGCAAGACGAGGTGTCAAAAATACATCTTTTGAGCTCCAATCAGTAATCATACAACTTCCTTACAAAGCTTCCTTGGAGTGCCATATCGAGAATCCTAGTATTTCTAAGGACAGATCTTTGGATGTTATTCAGGTATTGATCAGTGTGGGGATGGTTGTGTAGCAGTCAATGTCCAGCTAGACAAGTAGAGGAGATTGTGTGTGTGTGTGTGCATGCACTCACAGGTACACATATGTGCCCATGTGGGTATTTGTATATTACTGTGTTAGTCACTCAGTCATGTCCAACTCTTTGCTTCCCCATGGGCTGTAGCCGACCAGGCTCCTGTGTTCATGAAATTCTCCAGGGAAGAAGACTAAAGTGAGTAGCCATTCCCTTCTCCAGGGGATTTTCTTGACCCTGGGATTGAACTTGTGTCTCTTGCATTTTAGGCAGCTTCTCTACTGCCTGAATCACCAGTGGGTATGTATATATACAGCATTCTAAGGTGTGGCTATGAAATAATTAACAGTATATTTATCTATTTCCCATGCTACAATGGAATAGTAAATCCCTAAAGGAAAAAGTTGTGTCTGATATATATGTAAGGAATTTGTTTAAAAACTGGCTAATGTGATTGTAGGAGCTAAACAGTCTGTAAGCTGCTGGTCTGTGTATAATGCTGTGGTCTGTGGTCTACCAAGCAAGTGGTTGGGAATGGAAGGTCACGAGTTGGCTAGAACCCATAAGCATGAGCTGGACTTCCGTGAGGATGGATTGAAACCCATGTCCATTCTTGTTGCCTCTGTCCTTGGTCATGAGGGTGTCGTGCAAAGCTAAGGCCCTTCCTCATGAGGCTAGACACACACTTCTAGCCTTGGGTTAGAGGTGAAGGAGAATCTAGGGGAAAGTGAAACGATGGAGGGCCAGGCTTCCTGCCGAGGAGGTGAATCAGTAGATCAGCAACATCAGCTGCAAAATGGCTGCTGTTCTCTTCACCATTCAAATAGCCCGAGAATCTTCCTTACAACCATTCTAATCAGAAATTCATAAGAAGGTAAATTCAGGGATGTGAATTTCATTCTAGCCAAGTTGACACATTCAAGACCGTACAAACCCCCTACCTCCTTGTCAGTGTGGCTGATCGGTCCTAGTATTGCTCAAGGGGGAGCATCATTAAGTACATGGGCTATTGGAGCACTTCTTATCATGTGTGACATTGAGCATGTTTAATATTTTTCAGTTTATATGAGCTCTTAATTTCAGTTTTTGATTCACCTAGTGTATGAACATCCAGTTGAATAGACTGTACAGTTTGAAGAGCCCTAAACAACCTTTTTACTAAAAATGACTGAAATTATTCTTACAAGGATATTGTGGAGTCAGTGCATATTCAGTTTGTGTGAATGAATCAGGAAAGTGTTCTTATCTTCAATCAAATACCTTCTGCTACAGTAGTGCTAAAGTTGAGAAACCCTAGGCTAGAGAATATTTGTGTGATTTCTTATAGACCAGGAGTCCAGGAGACTACCATGTATGTGAATACCCAAAGTTCTACATAAAACTGAGAAGGTTCATATGCAGGCAGTCACTACATCATAAAACTATGAATCCATAGAAGGCATTGACTTATTCTTCCACAGATTGAGACAGAGTTGTTACCTAAGAATCACAATCAGGCCTCAGAAGCTGAGTGAACTGTACAGAGAGGGAGTTGCTATAACTTGGTGAGAAGCTATTGTTGCTTTCTGAGGATGAGGCATTGCAAAGTCCAGAATGAAATATGAGCCTGAGTCTTCAGAATCTTAATAGTGCATTCAACCAATATTATTAGGTCTTTTTTCTTTTCTAGATTCAGAAAGCTTAGAAGGTTGGGAGATGATTGCAGTGAATGGTAGGAGGCAGTGGAAGAGGAAGAACAAAATTATTTCGTGTTTTGATGTTTACTCTGATCCTGAATGGGAAGAAGGGTGAGGATAAGGAAAGTTGGGGGCTGCACAGTTGTGGGAAGTATCATAGCCTATAGCACTTTCTCTTCCTCCAAACCTACCTCTGCATGTGGACACTGGATTTGCCTGGGGAGAGTCAGACACACACAAAAATAATATTAAAGAAGAAGGAATTTAGAGATCATTTCACCTTCTGCTTCCCAAAATATAAGACAAACTACTGATGGCCCTTAGATGATTTCCTGATATGACACAAAATGCAATTTTGAGAAAGCTGTTTGATGACAGTTGTCAAGAATTTTGACCTTCTTTTCCCTTCTGCCTTGAATGCTCTTTCCCAGATCTTTATGTGTTCGTGAGTGCGAAGTCGTTTCAGTCGTTTCAACTCTGCTATCCTATGAACTGTAGTTCACCAGGCTCCTCTGTCCATGGGATTCTCCAGGCAAAACTACTGGAGTGGGTTGCCATGCCCTCCTCCAGGGAATCTTCCAGACCCAGGGGCTGGGCCCACTTCTGGTCTGTCTCCTGTGTTGGCAGGCAGAAGCCTGCCACCTGGGACAGGTGGGACTTTGTCCCCTTTGGGGACACTCGCACTGCCTGGGACCTTTATAAGGTCTGCCTTCTCCCCTCTTTCAGGTTTTAGCTCAAAAACCTTCCCTGACCATCCATGCTAAAATGGTATATCAGGCTCATTTTGGGATCTTCCAGACCTAGGCATTGGACCCACTTATGCTCTGTCTTCTTTGTTCGCAGGCAGAAGCCTGCCACCTGGGACAGGTGGGACTTTGTCCCCTTTGGGGACACTCGCACTGCCTGGGACCTTTATAAGGTCTGCCTTCTCCCCTCTTTCAGGTTTTAGCTCAAAAACCTTCCCTGACCATCCATGCTAAAATGGTATATCAGGCTCATACCTGAACACATCCTGGATTTCACTGTCCTGGTTTATTTTCTTTGTAGCACTTCTCACCATCTGAAATCTTATGACTTAATTAGTTATTTTGTTGTTATCATCTCTTCCCCAGCTTGGTGAGAATCAAGCACCATGGAGGTAGGTACCATCTTTGTTTTTCATAAAGTAGGTCTCCTGGACCCATAATCATGCCTGGAACATGGTAGGGACTCATGTATAAGTCTGTTGAAATCAATCACTCTTCAATCTTCCTTAAGTCAGAGGGAATCTCAGTTTGGTGCACTCCTTGCAGATAAATAACAAGTTCTTTCTCAAAGGGTAATGGAGCTTAGAGCTCCAAGGCCACCACAATCAGTTTCCACATTCACAAGGTGGGGGCGACTTGGGAGAGAGAGTGAAAAGGAAGAATCAGGAAAGGGGAGTGCAGGAGTCAAGGCGGCAGAGCAGAAGTCAGGGCAGTGCCAACACTGAGGAACCACCCGCAGGCTGCCCCAGGTGAGAGAGGTTTCCAGCTGCAGCGAGAGACCTTGAGTCAGTGAGGGTCCTGGCAAGTCCAGGCTTGCCTGCGGTCTTGCAAATCTGCCTGATCTTGGGGGCATGGGTGGGCGGAATGTTTGCTAACTGACTCTCAGTGTCTAATTGCCTCCCGTCTGGATCCAGAGACCTGCAATTTCCACCGACTGTGAGGAAGGCTTCCAGAGTAGAGAAGGAATTTTCCAGCAGTGATGGCAGGCAGATAAAAAATAAAATCTTTTCCCTTTGCAAAATGGCTTTTACCAGTATTCAGGGCTATCCATTAATTCAGAAGACAGGACTGCTGGCACAAGTAGCCTGGAGCCTGCTACACTGATTCCTATCAGTTGCAGTGGAAACTAGCAAGCGCCCTTGTGCAGTGAAGTAAGGGGTGAAGCACAGTCATCATGATGAAGACCTACCGGCTGCCATGTCGCCACTTAGTCACATGTACATGTAGCTACATGCATGCGCATATGTACATTTTTCAACTTTTAAGTGTATATTTTATTTATTTTCGGATGTGTCCAGTCTTAGCTGAGGCCTGTGGGACCTTTATTGCAGCATGCAGGCTTCTCTCTAGCTGTGGCGCATGTGCTCCACAGTGTGTAAGCTCTGTAGTCATGGCAGACAGGCTTAGCTGCCCTGGAATATATTGGAATATATGTGGGAATATATTGGAAGGCTGATTCTGCACCACTGGACCCCCAGGGCAATCCCTATCTTTTTTAAAACTGAGAGTATTCCAAGAAGGATTTGAAGTGTCTTCTGCAAAAAACCATGCACACATGAGTACTAAAATGGGGATAAAATGAGCAGATTAGCTCTGAGCATCAGAGGCGTCTCTGCCAGACCTGCGTCTAGTCTCCTGAACTAGCGTCTTATTGATCGCAAGCATTGTTCCAGGGAAGCAGTAGGGAGATAATGTCAACTTAAGTTATCTTACGGGGCTTCCCTAGTAACTCAGTTGGCAAAGAATTCACCTGCAATGCAGGAGATCCTGGTTCAATTCCTGGGTCAGGAAGATCCACTGGAGAAGCGATAGGCTCAGTTCAGTTCAGCTCAGTGGCTCAGTTGTGTCCAACTCTTTGTGAACCCATGAATCACAGCACGCCAGGCCTCCCTGTCCATCACCAACTCCCGGAGTTCACTCAGACTCACGTCCATTGAGTCAGTGATGCCATCCAGCCATCTCATCCTCTGTCATCCCCTTCTCCTCTTGCCCCCAATCCCTCCCAGCATCAGAGTCTTTTCCAATGAGTCAACTCTTCACATGAGGTGGCCAAAGTACTGGAGTTTCAGCTTTAGCATCATTCCTTCCAAAGAAATCCCAGGGTTGATCTCCTTCAGAATGGACTGGTTGGATCTCTTTGCAGTCCAAGGGACTCTCAAGAGTCTTCTCCAACACCACAGTTCAAAAGCATCTTGGCCAAAGTACTGGAATTTCAGCTTCAGCATCAGTCCTTCCAAAGAAATCCCAAGGCTGATCTCCTACCCACTCTAGCATTCTTGGGCTTCCCTTGTGGCTCAGCTGGTAAAGAATCCGCTTGCAATGTGGGAGACCTGGGTTTGATCCCTGGGATGGGACGATCCCCTGGAGAAGGGAAAGGGTGTTCACTCCAGTATTCTGGCCTAGACAGTTCTATGGACTGTGTAGTCCATGGGGTTGCAAAGAGTTGGACATGACTGAGCAACTTTCACTTTCACTTTAAGTATCTGACAAACCTGGTTCAGTTCCAAATTCTCCAACTCATCCTTATGTAAATGACTCCATGTCTTTTAGCCTCCTTATCTTTAAACTGGAAATGCTTTTACTTACCTCACGGCTCAGAGAATTAATAAAGTTAATGTAATGGATCGAATAGACATTCAATAGCTGTAAATTTTCTTTATCGGATTTTCCTTCTATTTTTTTTTTATTTTTACTTTATTTTACTTTACAGTACTATATTGGTTTTGGCATACATTGACATGAATCTGCCATGGGTGTACATGAACTCCCAAACATGAACCCCCCCACCTCCCACCCCACGATAGATCACATCCTGGGCCATAAATCTAACCTTGATAGATTCAAAAAAATCGAAATCATTCCAAGCATGTTTCCTTCTATTTAAAACTTTTTTTAAAAACTATGTTAAAGCATAATAAAACATTTATGAGTACTATGCATAGGTTTCTTGACGAAGTTCCTGCTTATAAGGAGGTTGATAGATCTCCATTAGTCTGCATTTGTATGTCAGTCAGTGTGTCTTCTTGGAAGGACTAGTGGCAAATGATCACTTCCTGTGGACCAGGAACTTGGCATCTCACCATATATCCTCCCAACAGTACTGTGAAACAAACACTACAGTGCTATTGCACAGGAAAAAGAGAAAATCCAGACTCAGATTGGGAGAAAAGGCCTGCTTGGGACCCTGCAGCTGGTATGTTGTAGGAGAGGGAGGGTAACTCACTGATTCTAACTCTCATGCTTCTGTCTCCCCTCTGTGTCTCTTCCTTGCAAGCCTGTCTTAGCCAAACTATCTGCAAGTAAGGTCTGCAGTGGTGGTTGCTAAATTTGCATTCTCTGGGTTGAGCCCAGCCTGTGGAGTGACTGAGTCCCCAGTAGCTAGTTTTGGAAGATAAAACGGCCTAACTTCTCACGCCAGACTTGTCCAGAGAAAATCTATAGCTTTTTCAACAGCTGTAAAATACTCACTAGGTGGTCCATCTCCCCTGGTTCTTCTCTTTTATACCACTCAGGGAGCCTGCTTCTGCAGCACTGATGTTTATTTCATAATAGAATCCAGGTTTCCCAGAGAGATAAAGCCTTAGGTAAGTATATCATAAGCCACCCCACATTTCTCCATCTCTTAGCTCAACTATAAGGCAGAATAAATCCAGTAGTTTTGTTTATTAATAGCTGTCAATCAGAGTAGCAAGATGTCTATACTCTGTGTAGCTTCTAAGATCAGTTGAGAGCTACTGACTTGTATGTCCTATTTCATAGTCATTCTAAACACCTATTTTCACTGAGAAAAATCACAGGTGAATTCATGGCTACTCTTTACTTTTTCTCTGTGTGTTTTCCTGTCTTTGTAGGTATGTTTCTTTACCTCTCTGTCTAAAGAGTCTCTTGATGAGAGTGAAAGAGAAAGGTGAAAAAGCTGGCTTAAAACTCAACTTTTAAAAAACTAAGATCATGGCATCTGGTCCCATCACTTCATGACAAATAGATGGGGAAAAAGTGGAAACAGCGACAGATTTTATTTTTTTGGATTCAAAAATCACTGCAGACAGTGGCTGCAGCCATGAGGTTAAAAGACACTTGCTCCTTGGAAGAAAAGCTATGACAAACCTAGACAACATATTAAAAAGCAGAGACATCACTTTGCCAACAAAGATTTGTATGGTCAAAGCTATGGTTTTTCCAGTAGTCATGTAGGGATGTGAGACCTGGACCATAAAGAAGGCTGAGCACCAAAGAAATGATGCTTCCCAACTGTGGTGCTGCAGAAGACGCTTGAGAGTCCCTTGGACAGCAAGGAGATCCAACCAGTCCACCCTAAAGGAAATCAACCCTGAATAGTCAATGGAAGGACTGATGCTGAAGCTGAAGCTCCAGTCTTTTGGCCACTTGATGCGAGGAGCCGACTCACTGGAAAAGACCCTGATGCTGGGAAAGATTGAGGACAGGAGGAGAGGGAGGCCACAGAGGATGAGACGGTTAGACGGCAGCACTGACTCCATTGACTTGAGTGAGCAAGCTCCAGTAGATAATGAAGGACAGAAAGTCTAGACAGAGAAATCTACAGGGCCGCAATGCGTTGGACATGACTTAGCAACGGAACCACAACAACCTCTCTCTCTCCAAACTGCATAGTTGCTCTGCATTATATTCATTTTATTTTGGGGAGAGCAGATATATGACAACACACCCTTGATTTTGAAATTTGACTATCACAATCCGCTTGGGGGCTTCTTTCCTTCCACTTATTCCTCTATGTATTTCTGAGTGTTTCCTGCTGGATTCCCCCCTTCTCCCATGCTCAGAACTCTCCCTGGGGGGACCTCTGTCATATTTCCAGTTTCACCCTCTTATATTCTGATGATTCTCTGATCTGAACTTTATCCCAGGATTCTAAGCTTAGATGAGGACCCAGATACCTTGCTGCCTCCTAAGTAAGATGTACCAAACAAAGTTTAAACCCAGAAGTTTAACGCAGCACTTGGCATCCTTTCCCCAGCCCATCACCTCAAATGAAGTCTTCCCACTTCATTCCCAGGTTACCAGGCTGGAAAATCAGGAACTACACTGACCTCTTTCATTCTTCCTGTGAAACCTATCAAAGCTCCAAGTTCTATAAATTTTTGCCTTCTAAAAACCTCTGGTATCCATATGTTTCCATTCCTAGTTTCCCAAAAGTGTGATATAACAGCTTAAGAGCTGATGTAGAGCTATTTTTATAAGATTCAGGATTTTGGGTTCCTTGACATAAAAATCTTAGGAATGGAGAGAATGAAGATGAATGCAGGAGAAAAAAATTACTCTTGTAATTCCAGCTCTTCAGCATCTTGATTGTGTGATGTTCGTCTCTCTGGGTCTCAAGTTTCCTCATCCACACAATAGCAATAATATTACTTAATACCTCCTTAGCACTTATTGGTGCCAGATATGTTGTAAGTGCTAGGTATGGATTAACTCTTTAGCCCTAACAAGTGTCTGAGATAGGTAGTATTATTATCCCCATTTTACAGATATGTAAACTGAGGTTGCATAACTGCCCAAGTCCATTCCACTTGTCAGCAATAGAGCTAGATTCTAGCCCTGTTGCTCCAGAGTCCTTGACTTAACCACATTTTCCTCAGAGGCTGTTTGGAGGATTAAGTTCATGCGTATAAAGTGCTTAGCACAATGCCAGGTACACAGTAAGTGTCTGATAGCTAATTAACATACACTGAAAAATAGATTTATAGTCTCACAAGAAACAGAGGGTTTGGGCAGTACAGTTCCATAAAGAATTTCAGAGAACAAAGTTGCTTTGTTTATTGATTTTATTCCTGCAGAACCCATGGCTGATTAATCCCACACATCTCAGACTAACCTCAGAAACTTGATTCCTGCACCTGTTTACTGGTTCTTATGATGATCAAGCCCTCTCTTTTGGGGGGTAATTAACTGTCCCATATGGATTCAGCTGTCCTGGTCTCTTTCTTCCCCACTCTCTGAGTTTGGGTAGATTCCATCAATTAAATCTCAGGTTACTTAAGGATAGCTAATGGGATGTGAGTATGTGAGAGTATTTTGGCAGTTCATTGCTTCATTTTTGTATCCATCTATTCATTTACATATTCATTCAACAGATATTGATCGACTGCTAACTCCACTCTAGCTAGGACTGTCCCTTTGTCCCTCCGTCCCTCTGGCAATCCCCAACAGTCCCCTTGAACTCTGTCTTTTGTTCCCATCTCAAATGTTATTAAAACTTTATGTCACTACTCTGACATATGGAAGACATATAAAACTCTTTTTACTCATGAAATGTATCCCAGTGGCCTGATACTATTTTCTTTTAAAAGATCCTGCTGCTCCTAGTTTGAATTTATCTTTAAATTCCTAGATCCTTCTCTTCTTGTTTTCCCTTCACTCTCCCATCACAGGAAGGCAATTCCCTGGAGCCAAGGCAGCTTTTCTTCCCATCCTTCCCTTGCTCCCCCTTTTGTTATTCACAGTGGAGATCTGTGGTGCACTTTATGAAGGACACAGGATAATAACAAAATCGCTGATATTGCTAAAGATAGCTTTTAATGAATCTTGTTTCTGGGTATTATTGGAAACATTTTCACTGGGTGAGACAGACCTTTTCAAGCTCCAAGAGTTTCACATTTGAAGACTTTACAGCGTTGGGAGAGTTGCTTACTGTTGGCTTAAAAAAAAAATTTCCCTTGACAAGAGCTAGATCTAACTTGTTAAACTGATTACTTTTTGTTTTTCTGGTTTTATTATTTAAAGAAAAGGCTGTACACTTTTCTGGATGCAAAAATAGCCGAGGTGCATTTCATTTTCTTTTCTTTTTTTTTTCTTTCCTGGGCTGTTGACAGCCTGTGCCACTGAGTGTAGCAAAGAAGTCTGTTTTTTCATTAAAATTCAGTCTCCAAGGTAGGCACTGAAGCTTTGTTGGTGGTGCCTTGTTTCATTTATACTGGATTCTGGTGGTGGAGCTCTGCTTGTCCAGCCCTCTGATCTTTATGGAGATAAACTCAGTGGCTACCCTTTGCCCTTGTTGCCTGAGTGCCTGTTAAGTGCCAGCTGCTCTGGCACCACGATTCAATGGAAGGAGAGCATCAACATGCCCTTTTTTAAAGATGAATACTGAGGCTTCCTCTTTCTTTGTTTATTCAACAAATATTTATTGAGGACCAACGACGTGCTGGGCATCATTCTAGGCTCTGGCAAAATAGCAAGTGAAGAAAACAGACAAAAATCCCTGCCCATGAGGAGTTTAAGTTTTCATGGAGTGAGGCAGAAACTAAATGATAAATATGTGCTATGTAGCACATCTGATAGTGACAAGTGCTATAAAAAATAAATCAGAACATTGCATAGGAAGACTTAGGGGTTGTAATTTTTCGGAGAATGGTCAAGGAAAGCCTCATTAAAATGATAGCTTTTTTGTTCAGTTCAGTTCAGTTCAGTCGTTCAGTCGTGTCCGACTCTTTGCGACCCCAGGAATCGCAGCACACCAGGCCTCCCTGTCCATCACCAACTCCCGGAGTTCACTCAGACTCACGTCCATCGAGTCCGTGATGCCATCCAGCCATCTCATCCTCGGTCGTCCCCTTCTTCTCCTGCCCTCAATCCCTCCCAGCATCAAAGTCTTTTCCAATGAGTCAACTCTTCTCATGAGGTGGCCAAAGTACTGGAGTTTCAGCTTTAGCATCATTCCTTCCAAAGAAATCCCAGGGTTGATCTCCTTCGGAATGGACTGGTTGGATCTCCTCGCAGTCCAAGGGACTCTCAAGAGTCTTCTCCAACACCCTGTCTCTTATACACATCTAGATGTGTATAAGAGACAGTCCTTGTTTTGTCATAGGAAGGGCTTTCATATTTTTTACCATTAAGAATGATGTTTGCTGAGGCTTTATTACATATAGCCTGTATTATGCTGAGGTATTTTCCTTCTAGGAGAAGTCAATGGCAACCCACTCCAGTACTCTTGCCTGCAAAATCCCATGGACAAAGGAGCCTGGTAGGCTGCAGTCCATGGGGNCGGTCGTCCCCTTCTCCTCCTGCCCCCAATCCCTCCCAGCATCAGAGTCTTTTCCAATGAGTCAACTCTTCTCATGAGGTGGCCAAAGTACTGGAGTTTCAGCTTTAGCATCATTCCTTCCAAAGAAATCCCAGGGTTGATCTCCTTCGGAATGGACTGGTTGGATCTCCTCTCAGTCCAAGGGACTCTCAAGAGTCTTCTCCAACACCACAGTTCAAAAGCATCAATTCTTCGGCGCTCAGCCTTCTTCACAGTCCAACTCTCACATCCATACATGACTACTGGAAAAACCATAGCCTTGACTAGGCGGACCTTAGTCGGCAAAGTAATGTCTCTGCTTTTGAATATGCTATCTAGGTTGGTCGTAACTTTTCTTCCAAGGAGTAAGCTTGTTACCTTTTAAAAATTAATTTTTTTGGAGTACAGTTAATTGAAGATGTAGTGTTAGTTTCTTCTGTACGGCAAAGTGAATTCCTTACACATAAACATATATTCACTCTTTTTTAGATTCTATTCTCATGTAGGTCATAACGGAGTATGGAGTAAAGTTCCCTACGCTGCACCGTGTGCCCTTATCAGTTATCTATTTTATATACAGTAGTGTGTATGCCAGTCTCAAGCTCCCAGTTTACCCCTCCCTGCCTTTCCTCCCTGGTAACCATAAGTTACCATCCATGACTCTATTTCTGTTTTGTAAATAGGGTCATTGGCACCGGTTTTTCAGATTCCGCATGTAAGTGATATCAGACGATGCTTGTCTTCCTCTGTCTGACTTCCCTCAGTATGACGTCACTCAGTATAACAACTCCAGCCAAATGGGATATTACGCAGCCATAAAAGAGGTACAAAATAATGCCACTTGCAGCAAAATGACAGCCCTTGAATAAAGACTTGGTGGAAAGTGAGAGAGCCGGTGGTATCTGGGTGGCAGGGAAGAGATTTTAGCAGAGGAAGCAAAGGCCCTGGGGCCAGCACATTCGGCTTGGTGTGTGGGATGTCAGCAAAGAGATCAGCATGGCTGCAGACAGCTGAGCATGGCAGAAGGAGCTAGGCGATGAGGTCAGGGAGCGTACCCAGGTCATGAGGCGTTTGGGGGACCATTGTAAGTAGTTTGGCTTTTTTTTTTTTTTGCTGAGAGAGTCAAGGAGGCATCAGGGGATTTTAATAGGAGTGGTAAGAACTGACTCACACAGATTGCAACCAGGACACAGGTCTTTCCATTCTAAACCCTTTGCTCTTTTCCTTATTCTGATACTGCTCCCTCCTTCCCACATTTCAGTATCATTTTCTCTTTCTTTTCCTGTCTGATCCATGAGACCATAGCTCCTCGAAGAAGAAGGCTGAGGCTTGATCTTCTGAGTATATTTCCTAGTTCTCATCTGATATAAGCACTCCACAAAGACTTATAAAATAGACCAATTTCTGTGCCTGAGAAAAGAGAAGGACTAGCTGTATCAAAAAGAGACATTAAGATAAATTTTTTCTATACCAAGGAAGAAAAAATAAGACATATACAACCATAAAGCAGAAGCATGACATTTCCTTTCAACACATTTCCTTTGAGTATTTTTCACCTGCAGATGCAATTTAGATAAATAATAATCCCAGCATAATCATTTTATGTGTGTCTTTAAAAATTTAATACTGGAACATAGCATTTTCCCTGCATTTCTATAGATCCTTGGTTGCTGTTGTTTAATCGCTAGGTCATGTCTGACTCTGCGACCCCATGGACTGCAGCATGCCAGGCTTCCCTGTCCTCCACTGTTTCTGCGATCTGGCTCAGATTTATGTCCATTGAGTCAGTGATGCTATCTAACCAGATCATCCTCTTTCATTCCCTTCTCCTTTTGCTTTAAATCTTTCCCAGCATCAGGGTCTTTTCCAATGAGTTGGCTCGTCTCCTCAGATGGCCAAAGTATTAGAGCTTCAGCATCAGTCCTTCCAAAGAATGGAAGGGTTGACTTCCTTTAGGTTTGATTTCCTTGCCATCTGAGGAGCTCTCAAGAGTCTTCTCCAACACCACAGTTCAAAAGCATCAATTCGTCAGCACTCAGCCTTCTCTATTGTCCAACTCTCATATCTGTGCATGACTACCGGAAAAACCATAGCTTTGACTATTCAGACCTTTGTTGACATAATGACATCTCTGCTTTTTAATATATGCTGTTTAGGTTTGTCAGAGCTTTTGTTCCAAGGAGCAAGTGTCTTTTGACTTCATGATTACAGTCTCCATCAGCAGTGACTTTTGAGCCCCCCAAAATCAAATCTGTCACTGTTTCCACTTTTCCCCATTTATTTGCCATGAAGTGATGGGACCAGATTCCATGAGGTTAGTTTTTTGAATGTTGAGTTTTAAGCCAGCTTTTTCACTGTCTTTCACCCTTATCAAGAGACTCTTTAGTCTCTTTTCACCTTCTGTCATTGGCTTCTGAGCTTTTGAAAAACTGTGTTATATGACTTTATAAAGATGCGCCATAATTCACCTTGCCATTCCATTTTTGACCATTTAGAAGCCGTTCAGGCCTTTTGTTTCCTTTTGCTAATGTAGATAACACAGCCCTGAACGTCTGTGTGCAGGCAGTTTGTTCATGTTCTCTCACTTCCCTGAGCCTAGGGAGGTTCACCTGGGCCTCACCACAGTGAGGTTCACGGGTAAAAGCTTATCAACACCTTCATAGTTACTGGTGAGGACATTCGATTTTCACAAATTATTTTCCAGAACTTACTACGGTCCTGGTCATGTGCACACCTCCCAGTTTTAACATTCCAGGTCAGGTGGATGAAACTGCCTTAACTCCAGCTGTATTCTGGAAAGAGCACTAAACCCAGAGGGAGTGGGACACAGTGAACTCTGTCAGTTGTCAAACACCCGCTCTGGCCATTTCCTGTTCCTTCTCTACCACAGCCCTCACTGGCATATGTTCTTGTTCATATTTTCAAAGGAGGAAACCAAGCCACAGTTCAGTTCAGTTCAGTCGCTCAGTTGTGTCTGACTCTTTGTGACCCCAGGGACTGCAGCATGCCAGGCCTCCCTGTCCACCACCAACTCCCAGAGTCCACCCAAACCCATGTCCCTTGAGTCGGTGATGCCATCCAACCATCTCATCCTCTGTCATCCCCTTCTCCTGCCTTCATTCTTTCCCAGCATCAGGGTCTTTTCAAATGAGACAGCTCTTCACATCAGGTGGCCAAAGGATTGGAGTTTCGCTTCAGCATCAGTCCTTCCAATGAATATTCATGACTGATTTCCTTTAGGATGCAGTAGTTGGATTTCCTTGCAGTCCAAGGGACTCTCAAGAGTCTTCTCCAACACCACAGTTCAAAAGCATCAATTCTTGGGCACTCAGCTTTCTTTATAGTTCAACTCTCACATTCATACATGACTACTGGAAAAACCATAGCCTTGATTAGACGGACCTTTGTTGGCAAAGTAATGTCTCTGCTTTTTAATAAGTCACACAGAGGTCAACATTTTGTTCACAGTTTCAGTTAAGTAGGAGAAGAAGAGAGATCCTTGCCCAGTTCTGCCAGATTCTTTCTCCCACACCATCTTGCAGCTCAGGTTCCTCACTGAGCTCCTGATTTAATGTGGGAGATGATATATATATAAGTATAATGTACTTACAATGGTTTATCATAGATATATGCTAATGAACCAGAGGTAACCTCCAAGAAAGAATAATTAAATCTATCATTGTTGATCAGAAAGAATTTCACTAAAGAATTAACCCTGGAAAGAGGAATTTTCCAAATACAGAAACTATGAAAGGGCATTTCAGAAAAACAGAATATAATGTGCAAAATCCCAGAAGTATGGAACAATAGAACATACACAGAAATGCCCAGAAATGTGGTGAGGTGGGCACACAAGAGGCAGGCGATTAGGCCGGGGCGCTGGAGACGGACAAACAAAACAGATGCCTTCACCATCAAGAGGGGTCTGGACTCGGTATTGTAAGTCAGTTGACCTCAATCCTGGCTGCACATCAGGATTGCCTGGGCTTTAGTTTTATGTTGTATGGTCTGTCTTGTTAAATATGAACCACAATTCAATTGGATTAGAAGCTCTGCAGATGCGGCTCGGGTAATTCTAAGGTGCTGCCAAGTTTGAAAACTACTATTATAAGAGAAATTAACATATTGTCAAATGTAGAATGAAATTCACACCCTTTATAAGAAGCAGAAGGGGAGCTTCAGCATAGGATCAGTGATACGATCCCTCTGGGGGCTATGTGAAAGTGTATTGTGGGGGAGGCGTATAACCAGGAGTCAGAGGATCAGAGCAGATGAATTTGTGCTGGTTGTAATATCATAGGGGGAGGAGTGGTTGGCTGGAACTGTGGTCCCCAAACTTTGCAGTATGTTAGAATAATCAGGGAGCCTTGGGAATGCCTATGACTGGGTATCACCCTCAGGCAATTAAATAAAATTCTCTGATGGAACCCAGATATCCCCCACTGTGGGTGATGTGATTGTATAGCCAAGTTTGAGAACTAGTGCTTTAGAACCTTGTAGGCAAGCAGCATCAGTACAGCCTGAGTGCTTGTTGGAAATGCTGAGTCTCAGGCCCCACCCAGAGCTATAGAATCAGAATCTGTACTGTTGCAAGACTCCACAGTGATTCGTATGCACATTACAAGTCAAGACATGCTATTCTAGAGATATGTTAAAGAGCAAAATTAACAAGATTAGGTAGCTAAGCTTCACCAAAAGATTCTGTGGCTTCTCAGGTGGCTCGGCGGTAAAGAATCTGCCTGCCAATATAGGAAATGCAAGAGACCCAGGTTCATTGTCTGGGTAGGGAAGATCCTGTGGAGGAGGAAATGGCAACTCACTCCAGTCTTCTTGCCTGGAGAATCCCATGGACAGATGAGCCTGACGGGATACAGTCCATGGGGGTTGCAAAGAGTCAGACACAGCTGAGCACTCACAAATGATTCTGTAGTTTAGGTACAGAATATGCTAAACTCTCTTTAATCTGCAACTGAATGTTGGAATTGGTCACTTGCAGTCTGTGTTGCTTGATGTATGTCCTGACTTGTACTGTGCATACAAATCACTGTGGAAGGCTGTATATGGCTGGTTATACATCTTTTTGTATTGTCTGTGTTTGTCTGATGCTGTGTGGGTCATGCCTGTCTGTGTTTAGGAGCATGTATGAGGGAGGCTGTTCTGTGTGTGTATGTGTTCAAGGGATTCTAACTCTGTGTGTGTGTGTGTGTGTGGTGTGTTCATATTTGCCTTCAGAGTTTCTCTAGGTGGTGGCACTATAGGCCAGTGATCCCCAACCTTTCTGGAGCCCAGTTTTGTGGAAGGCAAATTTTCCATGGACACGGCGACGGGGGATGATTTCAGGGTGATTCAAGTGCAATACGTTCATTGTGCACTTTATTTCTATTGTTATTACATCAGTTCCCCCTCAGAGAACCAGGCATTAGATACTGAAGACTGGGGACTCCAGCTATAGACATTTTGGATGCGCTGATTCTGGACAGGGCTGTAAAATAAGTTGAACAGGCACACAGAGTATTGTAACTGTCCCCCTATATCCATTTCCAGATGCTTCCTGGAGGGGTGAGGATCACCACATATGATAGAGCAGACTGGATATTTGTATGCAAATTCTCTCTAGGTGAGTCTGTACAGAGTAAATCTTTGTATGGAGCGTGTGTTGGGGTGGGAGATGGCAATGACTTGTGTCTATGGAAAGAGCTCTTTGTGTCTCTGTGTATGTGCATGCATGCACACATCCATCACTATACGTGCCTGTTCCTTTGTAGTCCTGAGCTTGGCCAGGATTATGGATAACAGACACACTGTGGGGTCATTTGGGCTCACACAAATGCTCTCACCCTAGAGACCAGTGGCTACATGAAGCCAACCTCACAGGACCAATCACACATCTGACAAATTTCGCACAAAGTCACACAAATACACACACCACAGGCATCCTCCACGTCCTTTTCCATGCACGTCATCTCAGACACAGCCAGGTACCAGCACACAGAGTGCTGTGTGCATTCACACCTGGATACTCACAGACCCAGCCAGGCGAGTGTTTTGGAGGAGACCCCCAGAGGAACACGAACTTCAAGCAGATTCTACAGAACAAGCCTCAAAGGGAAGTGTGGGTCTTGTTGTGCTGTGGGTGACCTTGAAAACATTGGTTCTAAGCCTCTGTTTGGAAAACTGAAAGGGCTTTCGCTGAAGGATAGGACAAAGGGAGGCATCAAGTAGCAGAGACTGGTGTCTACCCGAGAGAGGGAACCCCTGGATCCAGACATGAAACCCACCTTCCTTCCTCTCCCTGTGCCCAGCCCTGCTCCCTTGACACACTCCAATTAATTCAATCTCACTTTGTGTCACTTCTCACGTCTAAAAGTGTATCTTGGGAAGCCCAGATGAATCTTGCCCGCTGCTTATGGCTCTCTCCTGCGCTAACAGCTCTGTTCTCTGAAGATGAGGATGCTATGAGCGCATTTCTTGACTTTTCTTTCACAAAAGGCTAAAATACCCAATTATCGTTACATTGAGTATCCGCCACTGGAAGAATAGATGTCCAAAACAAGAAATAATCTCCCTATTTTTTATATTGAGTTTCAAAATAGCATGTCCCCAGTTGGACAGAAAGTTAAATTGATGTTGTTCACACAAAAATATTCAGATTCATTCAAAAGCCCAGACAAAGAAGCACACACAGACACTCTCAGAAACACTGCCTCTCAGTCCCTCCAACAGGGGGTACAACCATAACCCTCAGTGTATATACATAGGTAGGGCTCAGAGGCTTGTATTAATACATTGTAACAATGGCGTATAGACACGTACATCATCAGACTGAGACACACATCAGGCTGTGGACACAGGCATTTCCTGGGCCACTGAGGCTTTAGCTTGAAGAATGGGAGGTCATAGAAAACCTACAGAATGCCAGTCCACCGGTGAGAGTGGACGAGCATCCTCTCCACAGTGACAGGTAATTCGGGTGTTTAAGAAAGTCAAACTTGAGTCCCAATGGCAAAGAAGCGGAGCCTATCAGAAGAGGGGTTGCAACAAAGAAAGGAAGTTTTAAAAGTTTTTTTTCCCTCTACCCTTTAAACAATTGTTTGTGAGCCTATCTGACTGGGGGGCTATGTTTTTTTTTTCTTCCACAGTCTTTGTTTTACAATTGCTGATATTAATTTGTGGATACAATGAGAGCAAAGAGATACTCGGCCGTGGCAGTAAGTGCCTGGCTCTTGCTGGAAAAGCCTCTCAGAGTCATTTTTCCTGATGAAAGCTGAGGGGCTGTGGTCAGCGCTGACTTCATTATACCTTCTCTTGGTTGGTTATTTATCAGAGAAAGGCCTGGCAGGACTGAACTGGGTAAATGCAGGAGAGAGATGTATCTTGGTAGAGAGACAGAGAAAAGGAGAGAGAAACACAAAATTATCATCCCTTCCCCTTTCCAAATTCCCCATAGGGAGTTGAAAACTAGGGAAGAGACAGAGCTTTGGAAGGGGAAAAAAAAAAAAAACAGAGGAAAAGAGAGTGGGGAAGAGACAATATGAGAGATGGAGAGGGAGTCAGAGGGACAGAGAAAGTGAGAGAAAAGCCTCTGTGTATGAGAATTGCTTATGAGACAAACATAAGATGTGTGTGAAAAAGATCACAATATGAGATGGCGTGGAGGTGGAGTTGGGTGTGTGTGTGGATGGGGAATGTGTGTGTGTGTGTGTGTGTTTATACGCACACGTGCCCTTGCACAGGCAAGTCAGCCTTAGATTAGAAGAGATAATAGGGGAAGAAGGGCAGGGAAAAATGCAAAAAAGAGCATGTACAAGTGAAAAACGGAGACTTTAGAAATTCTGTGTGTTGGTATGAATGTGTCCATGAACGTGAGACAGAGGGAGAGAGGCAGAGGTTTGTGATGATATTGTCTGAGCACTTGTATTCAGTCCTTCCTGAACCTAATATATTCTTGAATGTGTCAATTACATGAATCAGTGAATCCCTTTTTATTTGGGTTGGGTCCTGTTGTTGTTGAAGCTAGTTTGAACTGGGGTTTCTATCACTTCCAGATAAAATGGTCCTGCTTAATACGTGTCGTGTTCTGTTACAGAGCCACGCTTCTGCATAAGCTGTCATTGTTGTTTTTAACCTAGAATGTCTTTCCTGCCTTCTCCAATGGATGCATTTTTTTTCAGCTTTTAAATGACAGTTCAAATGTCACCTCTTCAGTCAAGCTTTCTTAGAATCTCCCAGAAAGTTACTTCCTCCTCCTTGTCCACCAGCCTCTTCAGCAAACCACTGATCCCAGTTGGTACTAAATCTCCCACGCTGGATCGAGGCCGGAGTTATTCTCGGTTGCTTCTCTCACTCCATGAAACTAGTGCAGTGTTTGTGGCATCGTGAGTCCAAATGCTTTCTTCTCCACTTCCTCCTCCTCTTCCCGCTCCTCTCCTTCCTCCTCCTTCTCCTTCTTCTGAATGATTTTCACCAGAAGCACAGAGTCTAGCTAAGAGTTACTGGGGAAAAGGTGGCTTAAGAACATATTCACAACATCTGGCCATCACAGAGGATAGCCTAGCAGGCTGATGGGGAGCCTGGCTCGCCTAAGTAAACACACTAATTATGAGACAGGCTGGGACTGCAACCCCTTGCTGACAATGCTGCCATGGTTGCAACTGGACAAACTTCTCCTTTGGTAACACAATACTAAGAAACTATAAGGGACTAAAGATAACTGCATGCATGAACAGTTGGGGTAAATTATGGGCAAAAAGATACAAAAAGGCTAAGAAAAACCCAACTGCCACATCTGAAAAGACAGGGGAAAAAAACTGGGTATTGGGAACAAAAGCAGGGTATTCTGCACGCCCTCTGAAGTCAACACCACAAAGCCACCTAAACCAGCCTGGCCCCTGGACTCACCCTTACCGTCATCCCATATAAGGAACCAGCTCTCCCCACCTTGGGGAGTGAACTAGGGAGACAGTTATTTGCTTTTGCCCCCTCCTGCAAGTATGGAAGCCCCAGTAAAGCCTTGCCTGAATTTCTTGCCTGGCCTCTTATCAATTTCTATTGATTGAGGAAGGCCAAGAACCTTGGTTAGGATCAATTAGAAGCTATATGACACAAAAGTCAGCGTCTCTGAGAACTTATGAGAAACAAAGAGAGTCTACAGGAAATCATAACTTAAAATTTTCTGAAGCCCAATCAGCGCACTTTAATCCCAGTGCTGGTCTTGTGAGGAGCTAAGCCTTCAAAGCTGAGTCCTCCAGTTCCTGTGCCATTTTCTAGGACAGCAGTAATCAGACAGATCCTATCAGGATCATGCTCACAGAACTTCTTGCTCTAATATTTCCTATTACTTGATTTTGGATTCAGATTTTGTCCGTTCATCCGCTGTGGTTTTTAGGATGTGTAATCCATCAAGATCTTGGACTTGATCCTTCCTCCTCTTTCCTTGGTCTGTGTCCAACTTGACCTATGTCCCTGCAGGCTTAGAATGGGAAGTGAAACAAGGAAATGACTGTCCTCAGTAGCCATTGCCTACTTTGTCCACATCTTCTAGGGTAGATTTCAGAATTGAGTTTAAAAGTGTTTATGGATTCTTCTGTTAATGGACATCGTTGCTTCCATGTTTGCCTGTGAAAGTCTCTCAGTCGGGCCCGACTCTGCAACCCCATGGACTGTAGCCTGCCAGGCTCCACTGTCCATGGTATCTCCAGGCCAGAATACTAGAGTGGGTCGCCGTTCCCTTCTCCAGGGGATCTTCCCACCCCAGGGACTGAACCCAGGTCTGACACCCTGCAGGCAGATTCTTTACCATCTGAGCCACAAGGGAAGCTCTAGCACAGCAGTGAACACTGAGGTGCATGTATCCTTTCAAATCGTGTTTTCTCAGGCTATACGCCCAGGAGTGGAATTTGGGGATCATACGGTAGCTTTCTTTTTCATTTTTTTTTTTTAATGGAAGAAAATAACGTTATGATGTTGTGTTGGTTTCTGCCATACAACAATGCAATTCAGCCATAATTATACGTATATGTCACATCCCTCCCTCCCCTCCCCACACCCCATCCCTCTAGGTCATCACAGAGCATGACATTGAGCTCCCTGTGTTATATAGCACCTTCTCACCTCTCATCTGTTTTACACATGGAAGTGTGTATATTTGATGCTACTCTCTCCGTCTGTCCCACTCTCTCTTTCCCTCACTATGTCCACAAGCTCTTTCTCTACATCTGTGTCTCCATTCCTTCCCCATGAATAGATTCATCAATATCATTCTTCTAGATGCCATATATATGTGTTAATATATGATATTTGTTTTTCTCTTTCTGACTTACTTCATTCTGTATAACAAACTCAATATTCAACCACCTCATTACAACTGACTCAAATTCATTCTTTTTCTTGGCTGAGTAATATTCCATTGTATGTATGTATGTATATATATATATACCACACCTTATTTAACCAGTTATCAGCTGATGGACATCTAGGTTGCTTCCACGTCCTAGCTATTGCAAATAGTGTATTTTTAGTTTTTTAAGGAACCTCCATACTGTTCTCCATAGTGGCTGCACCAATTTCATTTCCACCAATAGTGCAGGACCTAAAGATGTTAAACCAAGTGAAGTAGGTCAGACAGAGAAAGACAAGTATCATGTGATATCTCTTATAGGTAGAATCTCAAAAAAAAGAGGTACAAATGAACTTATCTATAAAACTGAAACATTTTTATATGTAGAAAACAACCTTATGGGTATCAAGGGGTTAGGTAAGGGAAGGATAGATTGCAAGACTGGAATTGAAATACATACATCCACCAGGCTCCTCTGTCCATGGAATTCTCCAGGCAAGAATACTGAAATGGGTCACCATTACCTTCTTCAGGGAAGCTTCCTGACCCAGGCATCAAACCTGGGTCTCCTACATTGCAGGCAGATTCTTCACTGTTTGAGCCATCAGAGAAACCCTGAAATATATACACGACTATATGTAAAACAGATAACTAGTAGATAGTAGTAGACCTACTGTATAACACAGGGAATTCTACTCAGTACTCTGTAATGACCTCTATAGGGAGAGAAGCTTAAAAAAGAGAGTGTGTATGTACAACTGATTCATTTTGCTGTGCAGAAGAAGCTAACACAATATTGTAAATCAATTTTACTATAATCAAAAATGTTTTAACGTTGTTACAGAGTCAACATAAGGAAGTGTCCATCTGCCTTGGTGGCCATTTAAGGACCACATATGAATCAAAGTTGAAAGGGAGACTCCCTGCATGAGTGATTAAAGAGAAAACCAATAAGTGTAGAGAAATTGTCAGCATGGGAGGCTGAGACGCTTCAATCTCAGCAGCTCCTTTTTCGGCAAATCTTGATCTGTTTTGATTTCTATCATGATTCCATAAGCCCCACCCTCCCCTGAGCGATCTTGCCATTGAACGCAACACTCTTATTAGCAGTATTGAAGTGGCTCTGCTCTTTTAAACCAAGAGATCAGGACTGAAACTGCCAACAAGGTGAGTTTTGCTTAGATATTACTCTTCTTCGATCTGTTTTGGTTTCTATCATGATTCCATAAGCCCCACCCTCCCCCGAGCGATCTTGCCATTGAACGCAACACTCTTATTAGCAGTATTGAAGTGGCTCTGCTCTTTTAAACCAAGAGATCAGGACTGAAACTGCCAACAAGGTGAGTTTTGCTTAGACATTACTCTTCTGTTGGAAGATAATGGCAGTTATGGCAATGGGCCAGGTGGAAAGAAGCTAAACCCAGAGCCTGGTAAAGCCCTACATAATTTTGCAGAATAAGATCTGGAGGAGACGGTTCATTTGCAAAGGCCAACTCTGGATTTTCTTCCAGATATGTGACACGTTGTGTCCCAAGGGTCCGAGAATCTCCATCATCACCCTGAAACAGTGACAAAGCCCAGTAGGGGAAGAGCTGAGAGGAGGCAGACAGATAAAAACAACTGAGTGTGCTGTGTGTATTAAGTCGCTTAGTCCTGGCCAAAGCTCTGTGACCCCATGGGCTGTAGCCCGCCAGTTTCCTTTGTCCATGGGAGTCTCCAGTCAAGGATACTGGAGTGGGTTGCCATTTCCTCCTGCAGGGGATCTTCCCAAACAAGGAATCAAACTCACGTCTCTTGCATCACTTGCATTAGCAGGTGGATTGCTTACCACTACACCACATGGGAAGCCCAAAGTATCTAGTTAAAAGCCTACAAAAATTTTCTCATGGCATTTTTCTAATCGTGAAGTGGGGCTAGTGAGTAGGAGATAGTTTAAGGCAAGAGATATTTAATTGTCTTGATGGTGAAATTCACTTTTGAAGGGAGAACTGGACAGTGAGGCAGAGACCAAGGCAGAAAAAAATGAATCCTATAATCTGAGCTAAAATGGATGAGGTTAAGAGGACAATGTAGGACTAACATGACTGTTCCATTATTAGGAGGCAGCTGGGTTGCCTGGGGCCAAAGTTGTTCATAAAGGATATTATGGAAGCAGCACAGAAGGTTCCCTGAGTCACCCAATTCTAGAGTCCAGTTGGGTAAACCTAATGTTGAGACTCATCCATTTAGAGATCTCTGGCTTTTGTTTCAAAAACTAGGACAAGAATGAGCTTAGAGTGAAGAAAAGGGGAGTTGAGCCATACTCTGGCTGACCAGGAAGGTTTTGAAAAGCTGTTAATATAAGCAGAAGAAAGAGAGCTCTATGTGTCTCAGCGTGCCTTGCCCTTTCTGGAAGATTCTAACAATTCTATAAGAGCTTCAGCTTTTTGTAATTAGAGCACCAACTATCAGAGCAAGAGTGCAGTCAGCTATGCCCATCTGTGGGCAGGACCTGCCCTTTCCTATCTGGAAAACAGTGTTTCTGAGCCCAGAATGCATTTGGATGGATTAGTTTAACTTGCTAAACCTTGGTTCATGAGATTGTGCATTTGAATTCTATAATATGGAAAATTAATTTCTTAAGTTATTAGGAGAGGAAAATTCAATAGGATTAATTTAGCTATGCCCACCTGTGGCCAGGACCTGCCCTTTCCTATCTGGAAAACAGTGTTTCTGAGCCCAGAATGCATTTGGATGGATTAGTTTAACTTGCTAAACCTTGGTTCATGAGATTGTGCATTTGAATTCTATAATATGGAAAATTAATTTCTTAAGTTATTAGGAGAGGAAAATTCAATAGGATTAATTCTCCTGGTTCAAAAATAATCAGAGGTCACCATGGCAACGCACATCAATGGAGCAATACACAATGAAATGAAACATTTTCCTATGTTTGGATGTTTATGCAAGGCCTCTCTTCTCTCTGCCCTGGCAGCATTTGCATGGGTGGCTGAATCCCCCAGGGTCTCTATAACTAATGAGCGTGGGTGGGGTGGTCATATCCAAGAGCCACTGAAATAGAAGTTGAAAGTCTCGCTTGGAAACAGAGCTTCATCTGGCTTACGTCCTCATCTCCAGGGGATTAGAGGGTAAGGCTTGGAGAAAATACCAGCTATTTCTCAAAATTCATGAGGAGGCTATGGAAATGAAACCAGCAATGGCACAACATCAGATCATTTCCTGGATGCCAAATGCGACTCTTTGCAAATTGGAGAAACACAGGCTCAGAACTTACTTAGAGGGATTTCAAGGTTGAGGGCTCCTGGCTGGCTGATATGAGAAGACCAAGGGCCAGTGATCTCCTTTCTGGCTTGGATTGAGCTGGCGCAGGAGAGGGTTTCTCTGGATCCCAAATTCTATTTTCATGAAGTATTTTTTCTATTTTCATGAAGTATTCTATTTTCAAGGCAGTATGGCTGAGTTATTGAAGGCTTCTCCTCAAGAGTTAGCCAGCCTGGGTCCGGATGGTAGCTCCATCACTTCTAACCCTGGACAGTTTGTGTCTCTGATGCTTGTTCTAATCACCTGTAAAATTGGGGTGTGTGTGAGTATTATGCGTGTAAAGTAGGGTAATATGCGTTCAGCTGATAAGGTTATTGTGTATAGTCTATTAAATAATAGAAACACTTAGCATGGTGTCGGACACATGGTAAGCAGTTCTTCTCCTTCAAACAGGAGTGTAAACTAAAGGGATTTCTCCCACTCTGGATCCAAACAAGAAGTATGATTGAGAAGAAGCAGCTGGTCAATGCAAGCATAACTCATGCCGTCTACTCCATGTATAACTGACACATGGACTTCCCTGGTGGCTCAGTGGTAATGAATCCACTTGCAATGCAGGAGACTTGCAGGAGATGTGGGTTGGATCCCTGAGTCGGGAAGATCTTCTGGAGAAGGAAATGGCAACCTACTCCAGTATTCTTGTCTGGAAAATCCAATGGCCAGAGGAGCCAGGGGGCTGTAGTTTGTGGGGTTGCACAAGAGTTGGACATTAATGAGCAACTAAACAACAAAACAATTGTAGTACTATTAGGAAATATGGTTTAGGTGTTATTCACACCTCAGAAACCTGGGTTCCATATTCATACATTAATATAGATTACTTGCTTTTCTCTTTCTGACTTACTTCACTCTTTATAATAGACTCTGTGTTCATCCACCTCACTACAGTAGACGTGAATTAATTCTTTTTTCTGGCTGAGTAATATTCCATGGCATATATGTACCACAACTTCTTTATCCATTCTTCTATTGATAGACATCTAGGTTGATTCCATGTCCTGGCTATTCTAAACAGTGCTGCTATGAACATTGTTGTACAGTGGAAACCAGCACAACATTGTAAAGCCATTATTCTCCAATTAAAAAAAAGAACCTGAAGAGTCTTTGCACCCCTGAACATACTCTGAATCATTAGAGTGATGCTTTGACAAGGCAAACTGCCACAGACATGGACAGACTGCGCTCAGAATGAGAAAGGAGCTCTTCCTCTGCGCTTGTCCCTTGCCCCATCTGAGGGGACATCTTCTTCTCATTCTGTGGCTAGTCCTCCATAACGATTTGGAGCAGGTGAATAAAAAGTGGTGAGGCAACTAGAATCGATATCACTTGAAGAGCAATAGGAAATACTGAATTACATCTCTCAATCAAGCAGTCACTCAATCAACAACCAACCCATGAGTTTGACTTGGCATATATATATGGCTCAAAGAATTGTCATGGAGAAAATGGAACATATAAGGGGAGGGGGATTTTAGAATTTTCTCCCATTGACTCACTTGCCTCTACACAGCTTCTTCTCGCTCCATACCCCTGCTCAAATCAGTAGAAGTTGGTATTCTGATCTATCTGTGGTTGCTCGTAAGTGGACTCGTTGACTCATAATAGGTACTGCGTGTACATGATGCTCTTTCTTCTTTTTCCCATTCCTTAGGTATACATAAATTAAGATCAAGGGCCCCATTGACACCCTGTAATTCTCTTTCTGACTCAATATCAATGAATGGGCAAGTAGAATTCCTTAATTCTTCACTTCAGTGACCTGGCGTGTCTTTCATACAGAAGCTGTGTATGAAACATACTTGTGTATGTTCTCAAGGAACATACTTGAGTTCCTGCAAGTGCCTTTCACTGCTGCTGCTGCTGCTAAATCACTTCAGTCATGTCCAACTCTGTGCGACCCCACAGACGGCAGCCCACCATGCTCCCCCGTCCCTGGGATTCTCCAAGCAAGAATACTGGGTTCCCATTTCCTTCTCCAAGGCATGCATGCATTCTAAGTCGCTTCAGTTGTGTCTGACTCTGCAATCCCATAGACAGCAGCCCACCAGGCTCTGCTGTCCACAGGATTCTCTAGGCAAGAATACTGGAGTGGGTTGCCATTTCCTTCTCCAAGCCTTTCACTAGCTGAACTCAACTGGAAGAGAGTCTGGGTGATGCAGTGTGTAGGTTCAGCCTCTTGAGAGTACCAGATGTAGCCTGGAGAGCTGAAGAATGGTTGGGAAGGACAGTTACAGAACAAACAGCAGAGAGTCTTACTAGAGACCATTGTCTTATTATTTAGATTTAGGGGGAGAAGGGTATGATGGTTAATTTGGTGTGTCAACCTGACTAGGGATACCCACATAGCTGGCAACATTATTTCTGGGAGTGTCTGTGAGGTTGTTTCCAGAAAAGATCAGCATTTGAATCAGTAGATGAGGAAAGATCAGCATTCTCAGTATAGTCAGGCAAAATTCAATCCGCCAAAACCCTACAGAACAAAAAGGCAGAGGAAGGGTAAACTTGCTCTTTGTTTGAGCTGGAACATCCATCTTCTCCTGACTTTGGACATTAGAGCTCCTGGTTCTTAAGATTTCTGACTCAGACTGAGGCTTACACCATCGGTGCCCTAATTTTGGGGCTCAGAGTCAATTACACCACTGACTTTCTTGGTTTTTCAGACTGTAGACTCTGGGACTTAGCCTTCATAATCATTTGAGCCAATTCCTGTAATAATTAATCTCTATTAGTTCTGTTGAGAGTCCTTTGGACTGAAAAAAAGATCAAACCAGTCAATCCTAGGGGAAATCAACCCTGAATATTCACTGGAAGGACGGATGCTGAAGCTGAAACTCCAGTACTTTGACCACTTGATGAGAAGAGCTGACTCATTAGAAAGACCTTGATGCTGTGAAAGATTGAAGACAAGAGGAGAAGGGGAGAACAGAGGAGGAGATGGCTGGATGGCATCACCGAGTCAATGGACATGAGTTTGAGCAAGCTCTGGGAAATGGTGAAGGACAGGGAAGCTTGGCACGCTGCAGTCCATGGGGTCGCAAAGAGACGGACATGACTGAGTGATTCAACAACAACAATAATGATTCTGCTCCTCTGGAGAACCTTGACTAATACAAAAGGACATGGTGTTGGGTTTGGAGAATCAAGGTCTTTATTAGGCTTTAAGTATAAGCTGAGAGGTCCAACTAAGACCTCTTTCAACAGAGCTCTGAATTAGGAGGCAGGCCCTTGTGCAGGTATTTTTTTAAAATGCTGTTTTGATCACATTTATGCATCACTTCCTTAGTGACTAAATGGAGAAACTAGAGGGAATAGCATGTTTATATTTGAGCATCCTTTGAGCCCCTGATCATAAGCCATCATTAAACCTAGTTGTGTGTGTGTGTTAGTTGCTTCAGTCAGGTCCGACTCTTTGAGACCCTATGGCCTGTAGCCCACCAGGCTCCTCTGTCCATGGGATTTCTCAGAAAGAATACTGGAGTGCCTTGCCAGTTCAGTGTTAACATAGTGGTTAGCTAGCCTGCTAACTCTCTGGTAAAAGAGTGGCTTTTCCACTTCCCAGTGGGTGATCCTGGAGAAGTCAACCTCTCAATAACTTACTTAACTTCTTTGAACCTTACTTTCCTCATTTACAGAGTGGCAGTCTTCATTACACCGACCTCATATTGCTGCCATGAGAATCCAAATGAGGTAATGTAGGCAATATCTTAGGACAGTGCCTGACATAGCTGGTACTTGGCAGACAGTGGAATGAGGTGGAAGAGAAGGAAGAGAAATAGGAATAAAAGAGAGAGTGAGAGAATTGGGCTGCTTAATTACATGTGGACCAAAGGATCAAGGCAAGACCAGTGGATTCAAGTTACAAAAAGATAAGATTTGGTTCAACGTAAGGAGTTGGCTCCCAGTTCCTACAAGCTGTCCAGAAATGGGAACGTAATGAGCTCCTTGTCATTGAAGCTCATTTCAGTGGTAGCAGAGAGCTTCTTTGTTACGGATGTGATGGTGGTGAATGGGAAACTGATTAAGGTAAGTTCTCAGTTCAGTTCTCCTGACATGTTTCCCACGAAGCTTGGAGAACCAGATTGAGACAAAATCTTTCCATAAGATGCTGTGTATTCCAGGGAAGGCCATTCTCTGAAGAGCCTAAATATTTTGGTTCTAGGGGAAAAAATAGTAAAAACTTACTTCTCACAGGGCATTTCCCTGGAGGGCTTCAAAGAAGCAGCAGTCACTGTGAATGACACTGTAGGCAGAGGCTGAGGAATTGGGAGAAAAGAAAATGACAGCTCTTCAAGACGCTGGGACTCTGAGAGCTCTGAAAGTGAAAGGGTGGAGAGAGACTCATTGAATTTGACACATGGAGTACTTTCTCACCCGGTCTGTGTTGGTGAGGTTTCCTCCGATGGACAACCTCTTACAAGGAAGGCTTTCTGACTTATGTTTGGAATAATTTGCAAGCTTTTCCTAACATTACTTAGGAAAGGGGCTCAGTGGACATCATATAAGCTACCTTCTCACCCAGGAAGCAGCCTAGACAAGGGTGGGAAGGAATTTATGATAATCACCCAGCTGATAGGTAGAAATTTGGAGGGGAAATAACAAAGGCTGGATGACAGCTCCATTCCATTCATGTAAAATAATCTAACATTTATTAAAGGGCTGCAAACACAAATAAAGAGACCAACAAAGCAACAAAAAACATATATATTACCATATGTGAAACGAATCGCCAGTCCAGGTTCGATGCATGAGACAGGGTGCTCAGGGCTGGTGCACTGGGATGACCCAGAGGGATGGGATGGGGAGGGAAGAGGGAGGCGATTCAGGATGGGGAACACATGTACACCCATGGCGGATTCAGGTCAATGTATGGCAAAACCAATGCAATATTGTAAAAAAAAAAAAAAAAGCTTCAGTGTAGTGATGAAAAGCAGGAGTGAGTAGATCAAAACATCTGGGTTCCAATCCCTGCTAACTCTGACCTTTGGCAAATCTCTAAACCACCTCAGTTTGCTCCTCTGTCAAATGGGTGTAACAATAGCAACCATTTCATGGGGTTGTTAAGATAATTATCTGAGTTAATATTTGCAGTATTCATAGAATAATGCTTGGCACTTAGTAAGTGATGCATATGTGCTTTTTAAATAAGGGCAAAGGATAAAGTATGAAGAGGGTCAGAAGAATGTAATACAGGGAACCTGCAATGAATCTTTGGTGAAGTGAGACAAACAACCACTCACTTGCTCCAGCAATTGGGTATAATGCTAAATTTTTCAAGGTTTCAAAATAAATTGGAAACCCAGATATTTTTCTGGGACTTAGTTTCTTTATCCAACAAATGGGTTTGTTGACTGTTGTATCTTAGTCTAGAATGAAGTTTACGGCAGGGTTGCAGTGAAATGAGTCAAGAAGCAGGGCACCCAGGACACGTCCTTTGCCCTCCTCATAAGAGTAGGCTAGGTTTTTAGGGGCCTCACGGATGGACTTTCTGTTCAAATGCCATGGAAAGTTCTTTCCTGCCTCAGAGAATTCTGAGCCAGAATAATTATCAATAGCCACTCTAACCTGATGGTTCAGATGGTAAAGAACTTGCCTGTAATACAGGAGACCTGGGTTTGATCCCTGGGTTGGGAAGGTCCCCTGGAGAAGGGAATGACAACCTACTCCAGTATTCTTGCCTGGAGAACACCATGGACAAAGCAGTGTGGCAGGCTACAGTCCGTGGGGTCGCAAAGAGTCAGATATGACTTACACTCTAAAAAGCATCTCTCAAGAGCTGAATGACTCAACACAGTGTTTGTTTCTTATTCACTCTCATCTTGGTCCAACTGAAGTCAGTGGAGGAGGGAGTGTCACTCCTTTGGATACTGAACTGTTGACAGAGGCTCTGCCATCTTCAGTTCGTGACTCCAGAGGGCTACATAAGCTGGTGACCCAAGGGGAACAGGGAGGAACACTGGGAGGGCCTGGAAATAGTGAATCACTTCCACCTATACGCCATTGGCTAGGACTCAGTTACGTGGCCCTGCCCCATCTCAGGGGACCAGAGACACAGTCCAGTGATGTGCCCAGGAAAGAGAGACAAAATTCAGATATTGGTAATAACTAGTGTTCTCTGCCAGAGTCTTTGCACACTCTCCACCGCCCTCCCCATCATCTCCTGCCTCCTCATCATTCAGCTCTAAACTTCCTTAAACAGGAGAACTCCTGTAAATAGGTCTTTCCTGCTGATCACTGCCAGGCATCCCTGGTGGCTCAGCTGGTAAAGAACCCACCTACCAATACAGGAGACATGGGTTTGATCTCTGGGTCCGAAAGATCCGCTGGAGAAGGAAATGGCAACCTGCTCCAGTATTCTTACCTGGGAAACCCCATGGACAGAGGAGGCTGAAGGGCTATAGTCCATGGGGCCACAAAGAATCAGACATGACTGAGCATGTACGTTGCACAGCTCACCACCACGTTCTCTACCACTTCAGCTTCTGTCTTCATAGCTCAAAGCACGTTCTGAAATCATCTAATGTATTTATTTATTTCTTATCTGTCCTAGGGTTCTACCTCCTTTCAATCATGGGAGCAGGAACCTGGTGTCTTGTTTGCCGACATATTTGCAGCAGGTACAAGAGTGCAGCTGAGTTCATACATTCAGAGTTTATTCCAATCAAAGACAGCCAGAGCCCCTCTGTTTCTGCAGGGATCAAAGAGCTGCAGGGCAGGAATGGAGGTGCAAACGTAAAGAATGGACTAGACAATGGACTTGTGGACACAGCACAGGAAGGAGACGGTGGGAAGAAGTGAGAGAGTAGCACTGAAACATATACATCCAGTTTAGTTCAGTTCAGTTGCTCGGTCATGTCCGACTCTTCTCAATCCCATGGACTGCAGCACGCCAGGCCTCCCTGTCCATCACCAACTCCCGGATTCACTCAAACTCTCATCTCCATTGAGTCAGTGATGCCATCCAGCCATCTCATTCTCTGTTGTCCCCTTCTCCTCTTGCCTTCAATCTTTCCCAGCATCAGGGTCTTTTCCAATGAGTCAGCTCTTCTCATCAGGTGGCCAAAGGATTGGAGTTTCAGCTTCAGCATCAGTCCTTCCAATGAACACTCAGGACTGATCTCCTTTAGGATGGACTGGTTTGACCTCCTTGCAGTCCAAGGGACTCTCAAGAGTCTTCTCCAAAACCACAGTTCAAAAGCATCAATTCTTTGGTGCTCAACTTTCTTTATAGTCCAAATCTCACATCCATACGTGACCACTGGAAAAACCATAGCCTTGACTAGACGGACTTTTGTTGGCAAGGCAATGTCTCTGCTTTTTAATATGCTGTCTAGGTTGGTCATAACTTTCCTTCCAAGGAGTAAGCGTCTTTTAATTTCATGGCTGCAGTCACCATCTGCAGTGATTTTGGAACCCCCCAAAATAAAGTTTTACCCTATCTAAAATAGAGAGCTAGTGGGGAGTTGCTGTATGACACAGAGAGCTCAACCTAAGGCTCTGTGACAACCTAGAGGGGTGGGATGAGGGGGTGGAGGTGGGAGGGAGGTAACAGAGGGAGGGGATATACGTATACATATGGCTGATTCACAATGCTGTACAACAGAAATGACCACAACTTTGTAAAGCAAGTATATTCCAATTTGAAAGAAAAGATTGAGCAGACCTCTTAGACCCGGTCCCTCCATTGCCCAGGGTCCTTTTCCAGCTTAGATCTGCGTGCTGCAAGCTGACCATGGCAGCCAGTGGTGCCTGCTCTCCTGTTTCCTGAAGCCAGTCTTCCAGGCTGCATAGGTTCATCTGGTTTACAGCACAGTGTTTTCTTCTGTCCATTCTGTCATTCTGGAATCTGCACAGAGGGTTTTGAAATTTTTTTTTTTTTCTATTTTAGGTCTACTTGTTAAGGATCAGGGAAAATGTCAGTGGAGAAGAACTCTAAGGAAGTTGGATGTGTGTGCATGTGTGTGAGGGCATGTGTGTGTCCACTCACAATGTTATATTGGAAAATGACTTATAGGGGTGAATGCAGTGATAAAGGCAAAACAAATCAATTATTTGTGGCTCTGAAAACAAAGAAGCCCCGATTCCACAACAACTCGCTTTTCTTTCTTGCTTAGGCTGTAGGTGGTTGGTGTTCTGAGGGCTATGAAGAGCTCCAAAACCATAGTCCTTTATGTCTCAGCTCAGAAAGAATTCAGTGAGAAGCAAAGTTGATAGATAAGAAGGGATTTGTTAGAATAGGATGCTTGTGAGGCTTACAAGCAGGTAGGCAAGAGAATGTTGTGTCTTGAGAATTTATGGCTACAGTTTTATAATCAAAGGGAAATCGGGGTGGGAGGAAGACCTTCTTTTCTTTCTGGAGTAGATGCCATGCTTCCATCATCAGCTCCTCCCCCAGGAATGGAAAGAAACACAGACCCAGGCTGGGCAGGGGAGTTTTCTTGCCCCTATATGGGCAAACTGGGCTTCCCAGGTGGCTCAGTGGTAAAGAATCTGCCTGCCAATGTAGGAGACATGAGTTGAATTCCTGGACTGTAAAGATCCCCTGGAGTAGGNGATTCACTATTTCCAGGCCCTCCCAGTGTTCCTCCCTGTTCCCCTTGGGTCACCAGCTTATGTAGCCCTCTGGAGTCACGAACTGAAGATGGCAGAGCCTCTGTCAACAGTTCAGTATCCAAAGGAGTGACACTCCCTCCTCCACTGACTTCAGTTGGACCAAGATGAGAGTGAATAAGAAACAAACACTGTGTTGAGTCATTCAGCTCTTGAGAGATGCTTTTTAGAGTGTAAGTCATATCTGACTCTTTGCGACCCCACGGACTGTAGCCTGCCACACTGCTTTGTCCATGGTGTTCTCCAGGCAAGAATACTGGAGTAGGTTGTCATTCCCTTCTCCAGGGGACCTTCCCAACCCAGGGATCAAACCCAGGTCTCCTGTATTACAGGCAAGTTCTTTACCATCTGAACCATCAGGTTAGAGTGGCTATTGATAATTATTCTGGCTCAGAATTCTCTGAGGCAGGAAAGAACTTTCCATGGCATTTGAACAGAAAGTCCATCCGTGAGGCCCCTAAAAACCTAGCCTACTCTTATGAGGAGGGCAAAGGACGTGTCCTGGGTGCCCTGCTTCTTGACTCATTTCACTGCAACCCTGCCGTAAACTTCATTCTAGACTAAGATACAACAGTCAACAAACCCATTTGTTGGATAAAGAAACTAAGTCCCAGAAAAATATCTGGGTTTCCAATTTATTTTGAAACCTTGAAAAATTTAGCATTATACCCAATTGCTGGAGCAAGTGAGTGGTTGTTTGTCTCACTTCACCAAAGATTCATTGCAGGTTCCCTGTATTACATTCTTCTGACCCTCTTCATACTTTATCCTTTGCCCTTATTTAAAAAGCACATATGCATCACTTACTAAGTGCCAAGCATTATTCTATGAATACTGCAAATATTAACTCAGATAATTATCTTAACAACCCCATGAAATGGTTGCTATTGTTACACCCATTTGACAGAGGAGCAAACTGAGGTGGTTTAGAGATTTGCCAAAGGTCAGAGTTAGCAGGGATTGGAACCCAGATGTTTTGATCTACTCACTCCTGCTTTTCATCACTACACTGAAGCTTTTTTTTTTTTTTTTTACAATATTGCATTGGTTTTGCCATACATTGACCTGAATCCGCCATGGGTGTACATGTGTTCCCCATCCTGAATCGCCTCCCTCTTCCCTCCCCATCCCATCCCTCTGGGTCATCCCAGTGCACCAGCCCTGAGCACCCTGTCTCATGCATCGAACCTGGACTGGCGATTCGTTTCACATATGGTAATATATATGTTTTTTGTTGCTTTGTTGGTCTCTTTATTTGTGTTTGCAGCCCTTTAATAAATGTTAGATTATTTTACATGAATGGAATGGAGCTGTCATCCAGCCTTTGTTATTTCCCCTCCAAATTTCTACCTATCAGCTGGGTGATTATCATAAATTCCTTCCCACCCTTGTCTAGGCTGCTTCCTGGGTGAGAAGGTAGCTTATATGATGTCCACTGAGCCCCTTTCCTAAGTAATGTTAGGAAAAGCTTGCAAATTATTCCAAACATAAGTCAGAAAGCCTTCCTTGTAAGAGGTTGTCCATCGGAGGAAACCTCACCAACACAGACCGGGTGAGAAAGTACTCCATGTGTCAAATTCAATGAGTCTCTCTCCACCCTTTCACTTTCAGAGCTCTCAGAGTCCCAGCGTCTTGAAGAGCTGTCATTTTCTTTTCTCCCAATTCCTCAGCCTCTGCCTACAGTGTCATTCACAGTGACTGCTGCTTCTTTGAAGCCCTCCAGGGAAATGCCCTGTGAGAAGTAAGTTTTTACTATTTTTTCCCCTAGAACCAAAATATTTAGGCTCTTCAGAGAATGGCCTTCCCTGGAATACACAGCATCTTATGGAAAGATTTTGTCTCAATCTGGTTCTCCAAGCTTCGTGGGAAACATGTCAGGAGAACTGAACTGAGAACTTACCTTAATCAGTTTCCCATTCACCACCATCACATCCGTAACAAAGAAGCTCTCTGCTACCACTGAAATGAGCTTCAATGACAAGGAGCTCATTACGTTCCCATTTCTGGACAGCTTGTAGGAACTGGGAGCCAACTCCTTACGTTGAACCAAATCTTATCTTTTTGTAACTTGAATCCACTGGTCTTGCCTTGATCCTTTGGTCCACATGTAATTAAGCAGCCCAATTCTCTCACTCTCTCTTTTATTCCTATTTCTCTTCCTTCTCTTCCACCTCATTCCACTGTCTGCCAAGTACCAGCTATGTCAGGCACTGTCCTAAGATATTGCCTACATTACCTCATTTGGATTCTCATGGCAGCAATATGAGGTCGGTGTAATGAAGACTGCCACTCTGTAAATGAGGAAAGTAAGGTTCAAAGAAGTTAAGTAAGTTATTGAGAGGTTGACTTCTCCAGGATCACCCACTGGGAAGTGGAAAAGCCACTCTTTTACCAGAGAGCTAGCAGGCTAGCTAACCACTATGTTAACACTGAACTGGCAAGGCACTCCAGTATTCTTTCTGAGAAATCCCATGGACAGAGGAGCCTGGTGGGCTACAGGCCATAGGGTCTCAAAGAGT
>SJYX01012340.1:185789-241989 GCA_006410675.1 Oreotragus oreotragus
ACTCAACTGGAAGAGAGTCTGGGTGATGCAGTGTGTAGGTTCAGCCTCTTGAGAGTACCAGATGTAGCCTGGAGAGCTGAAGAATGGTTGGGAAGGACAGTTACAGAACAAACAGCAGAGAGTCTTACTAGAGACCATTGTCTTATTATTTAGATTTAGGGGGAGAAGGGTATGATGGTTAATTTGGTGTGTCAACCTGACTAGGGATACCCACATAGCTGGCAACATTATTTCTGGGAGTGTCTGTGAGGTTGTTTCCAGAAAAGATCAGCATTTGAATCAGTAGATGAGGAAAGATCAGCATTCTCAGTATAGTCAGGCAAAATTCAATCCGCCAAAACCCTACAGAACAAAAAGGCAGAGGAAGGGTAAACTTGCTCTTTGTTTGAGCTGGGACATCCATCTTCTCCTGACTTTGGACATTAGAGCTCCTGGTTCTTAAGATTTCTGACTCAGACTGAGGCTTACACCATCGGTGCCCTAATTTTGGGCTCAGAGTCAATTACACCACTGACTTTCTTGGTTTTTCAGACTGTAGACTATGGGACTTAGCCTTCATAATCATTTGAGCCAATTCCTGTAATAATTAATCTCTATTAGTTCTGTTGAGAGTCCTTTGGACTGAAAAAAAGATCAAACCAGTCAATCCTAGGGGAAATCAACCCTGAATATTCACTGGAAGGACGGATGCTGAAGCTGAAACTCCAGTACTTTGACCACTTGATGAGAAGAGCTGACTCATTAGAAAGACCTTGATGCTGTGAAAGATTGAAGACAAGAGGAGAAGGGGAGAACAGAGGAGGAGATGGCTGGATGGCATCACCGAGTCAATGGACATGAGTTTGAGCAAGCTCTGGGAAATGGTGAAGGACAGGGAAGCTTGGCACGCTGCAGTCCATGGGGTCGCAAAGAGACGGACATGACTGAGTGATTCAACAACAACAATAATGATTCTGCTCCTCTGGAGAACCTTGACTAATACAAAAGGACATGGTGTTGGGTTTGGAGAATCAAGGTCTTTATTAGGCTTTAAGTATAAGCTGAGAGGTCCAACTAAGACCTCTTTCAACAGAGCTCTGAATTAGGAGGCAGGCCCTTGTGCAGGTATTTTTTTAAAATGCTGTTTTGATCACATTTATGCATCACTTCCTTAGTGACTAAATGGAGAAACTAGAGGGAATAGCATGTTTATATTTGAGCATCCTTTGAGCCCCTGATCATAAGCCATCATTAAACCTAGTTGTGTGTGTGTGTTAGTTGCTTCAGTCAGGTCCGACTCTTTGAGACCCTATGGCCTGTAGCCCACCAGGCTCCTCTGTCCATGGGATTTCTCAGAAAGAATACTGGAGTGCCTTGCCAGTTCAGTGTTAACATAGTGGTTAGCTAGCCTGCTAGCTCTCTGGTAAAAGAGTGGCTTTTCCACTTCCCAGTGGGTGATCCTGGAGAAGTCAACCTCTCAATAACTTACTTAACTTCTTTGAACCTTACTTTCCTCATTTACAGAGTGGCAGTCTTCATTACACCGACCTCATATTGCTGCCATGAGAATCCAAATGAGGTAATGTAGGCAATATCTTAGGACAGTGCCTGACATAGCCAGTACTTGGTAGACAGTGGGATGAGGTGGAAGAGAAGGAAGAGAAATAGGAATAAAAGAGAGAGTGAGAGAATTGGGCTGCTTAATTACATGTGGACCAAAGGATCAAGGCAAGACCAGTGGATTCAAGTTACAAAAAGATAAGATTTGGTTCAACGTAAGGAGTTGGCTCCCAGTTCCTACAAGCTGTCCAGAAATGGGAACGTAATGAGCTCCTTGTCATTGAAGCTCATTTCAGTGGTAGCAGAGAGCTTCTTTGTTACGGATGTGATGGTGGTGAATGGGAAACTGATTAAGGTAAGTTCTCAGTTCAGTTCTCCTGACATGTTTCCCACGAAGCTTGGAGAACCAGATTGAGACAAAATCTTTCCATAAGATGCTGTGTATTCCAGGGAAGGCCATTCTCTGAAGAGCCTAAATATTTTGGTTCTAGGGGAAAAAATAGTAAAAACTTACTTCTCACAGGGCATTTCCCTGGAGGGCTTCAAAGAAGCAGCAGTCACTGTGAATGACACTGTAGGCAGAGGCTGAGGAATTGGGAGAAAAGAAAATGACAGCTCTTCAAGACGCTGGGACTCTGAGAGCTCTGAAAGTGAAAGGGTGGAGAGAGACTCATTGAATTTGACACATGGAGTACTTTCTCACCCGGTCTGTGTTGGTGAGGTTTCCTCCGATGGACAACCTCTTACAAGGAAGGCTTTCTGACTTATGTTTGGAATAATTTGCAAGCTTTTCCTAACATTACTTAGGAAAGGGGCTCAGTGGACATCATATAAGCTACCTTCTCACCCAGGAAGCAGCCTAGACAAGGGTGGGAAGGAATTTATGATAATCACCCAGCTGATAGGTAGAAATTTGGAGGGGAAATAACAAAGGCTGGATGACAGCTCCATTCCATTCATGTAAAATAATCTAACATTTATTAAAGGGCTGCAAACACAAATAAAGAGACCAACAAAGCAACAAAAAACATATATATTACCATATGTGAAACGAATCGCCAGTCCAGGTTCGATGCATGAGACAGGGTGCTCAGGGCTGGTGCACTGGGATGACCCAGAGGGATGGGATGGGGAGGGAAGAGGGAGGGGGTTCAGGATGGGGAACACATGTACACCCATGGCGGATTCAGGTCAATGTATGGCAAAACCAATGCAATATTGTAAAAAAAAAAAAAAAAAGCTTCAGTGTAGTGATGAAAAGCAGGAGTGAGTAGATCAAAACATCTGGGTTCCAATCCCTGCTAACTCTGACCTTTGGCAAATCTCTAAACCACCTCAGTTTGCTCCTCTGTCAAATGGGTGTAACAATAGCAACCATTTCATGGGGTTGTTAAGATAATTATCTGAGTTAATATTTGCAGTATTCATAGAATAATGCTTGGCACTTAGTAAGTGATGCATATGTGCTTTTTAAATAAGGGCAAAGGATAAAGTATGAAGAGGGTCAGAAGAATGTAATACAGGGAACCTGCAATGAATCTTTGGTGAAGTGAGACAAACAACCACTCACTTGCTCCAGCAATTGGGTATAATGCTAAATTTTTCAAGGTTTCAAAATAAATTGGAAACCCAGATATTTTTCTGGGACTTAGTTTCTTTATCCAACAAATGGGTTTGTTGACTGTTGTATCTTAGTCTAGAATGAAGTTTACGGCAGGGTTGCAGTGAAATGAGTCAAGAAGCAGGGCACCCAGGACACGTCCTTTGCCCTCCTCATAAGAGTAGGCTAGGTTTTTAGGGGCCTCACGGATGGACTTTCTGTTCAAATGCCATGGAAAGTTCTTTCCTGCCTCAGAGAATTCTGAGCCAGAATAATTATCAATAGCCACTCTAACCTGATGGTTCAGATGGTAAAGAACTTGCCTGTAATACAGGAGACCTGGGTTTGATCCCTGGGTTGGGAAGGTCCCCTGGAGAAGGGAATGACAACCTACTCCAGTATTCTTGCCTGGAGAACACCATGGACAAAGCAGTGTGGCAGGCTACAGTCCGTGGGGTCGCAAAGAGTCAGATATGACTTACACTCTAAAAAGCATCTCTCAAGAGCTGAATGACTCAACACAGTGTTTGTTTCTTATTCACTCTCATCTTGGTCCAACTGAAGTCAGTGGAGGAGGGAGTGTCACTCCTTTGGATACTGAACTGTTGACAGAGGCTCTGCCATCTTCAGTTCGTGACTCCAGAGGGCTACATAAGCTGGTGACCCAAGGGGAACAGGGAGGAACACTGGGAGGGCCTGGAAATAGTGAATCACTTCCACCTATACGCCATTGGCTAGGACTCAGTTACGTGGCCCTGCCCCATCTCAGGGGACCAGAGACACAGTCCAGTGATGTGCCCAGGAAAGAGAGACAAAATTCAGATATTGGTAATAACTAGTGTTCTCTGCCAGAGTCTTTGCACACTCTCCACCGCCCTCCCCATCATCTCCTGCCTCCTCATCATTCAGCTCTAAACTTCCTTAAACAGGAGAACTCCTGTAAATAGGTCTTTCCTGCTGATCACTGCCAGGCATCCCTGGTGGCTCAGCTGGTAAAGAACCCACCTACCAATACAGGAGACATGGGTTTGATCTCTGGGTCCGAAAGATCCTATCTCAGGGGACCAGAGACACAGTCCAGTGATGTGCCCAGGAAAGAGAGACAAAATTCAGATATTGGTAATAACTAGTGTTCTCTGCCAGAGTCTTTGCACACTCTCCACCGCCCTCCCCATCATCTCCTGCCTCCTCATCATTCAGCTCTAAACTTCCTTAAACAGGAGAACTCCTGTAAATAGGTCTTTCCTGCTGATCACTGCCAGGCATCCCTGGTGGCTCAGCTGGTAAAGAACCCACCTACCAATACAGGAGACATGGGTTTGATCTCTGGGTCCGAAAGATCCGCTGGAGAAGGAAATGGCAACCTGCTCCAGTATTCTTACCTGGGAAACCCCATGGACAGAGGAGGCTGAAGGGCTATAGTCCATGGGGCCACAAAGAATCAGACATGACTGAGCATGTACGTTGCACAGCTCACCACCACGTTCTCTACCACTTCAGCTTCTGTCTTCATAGCTCAAAGCACGTTCTGAAATCATCTAATGTATTTATTTATTTCTTATCTGTCCTAGGGTTCTACCTCCTTTCAATCATGGGAGCAGGAACCTGGTGTCTTGTTTGCCGACATATTTGCAGCAGGNTTCCAGTCCTGTGGCCACTGCTGAGTTTTCCAGATTTGCTGGCATATTGAGCGCAGCACTTTCACAGCACCATCTTTCAGGATTTGAAATAGTTTAATTGGAATTTCATCACCTCTACTAGCTTTGTTTGTAGTGATGCTTCTAAGGCTCACTTGACTTCACATTCCAGGATGTCTACCTCTAGGTGAGTGATCACACCATCATAGTTATCTGGGTCATAAAGATCTTTTTTTTTTTTTTTGTATATAATGTTAATCAGTCATAATCTAGTTATTATCTTAAAATGTTGTATGTTAAAGAAATTCCCAAATTTCCTTGTCAACTGTATTACAATGAACTCTCATCAGATCTTTAAGCGTAGCCATTTTTAAGTATTTTGTCATTTACACAGAGTTATTGTTTTACACAGATGCTTTTACAAAAGCATTCCTTTAAAAAAAACTGCCTTATCTTCAAGAAGATTCATTGAAAGAACTTTCAACAAATACAGGTTTCTGATAACCTTAAGAATATAAAACTGAACTGGGTAAGAGTTTGCAGAGCTCCAAGGAAAAACTGAATTCATAAAACTACTAAAAAAAGATCAAGATCAATAAGAATTCATTACATGAGACTGAATGAACTAATGAGGATGATACATAATTTTTGTGGCTTTTTGTTTTACTGCTGGTTCTCTAATGTTTTGGTTCTCTAATGTTTTGCTTCTTCAGATCTTAAGAAGCCTTTTTCTCTTTTCTCTTAAGCTATCAAAAATTTGATAAGATATATCTTTGTGAACAAAGACAAAACATTTACTTTTTTCCCTACCTCAGCCCTCCAGCTTTCAGAAACCCTTAAATATTCTTTTCATGGAAATATATTTATTTGCATACATTCAATAAGAATCTGTTGTAATTGTAAGGCAATAGTACTGGAGTGGATTGCTATTTCCTTCTTCAGGGAATCTTCCCGACCCAGGGATCAAACCCAGGTCTCCCACATTGCAAACAGATGCTTTTACCGTCTGAGCCACCAGGGAAGTCCTTAAATATTATTTTCATGGCAATATATTTATTTGCATACATTCAATAAGAATCTGTTGTACTTGAAACAAGACACAATTAGAAACATTTGGTTATATTACCAAGGCTTTGACTGGAATACCATATTTGAGACAAGTATACAGAGATTCAGATATGACATTTTTAAGGAACTCATGCTAACTTTATGGAGTCACTAAAGGACCTTGGAAAAACAGTCTGGTACCATCCCTACACACAAGAGAAGACTCTACACATGGACATCACCAGATGGTCAACACCGAAATCAGACTGATTATATTCTTTGCAGCCAAAGATGGAGAAGCTCTATACAGTCAACAAAAACAAGACCAGGAGCTGACTGTGGCTCAGATCATGAACTCCTTATTTCCAAATTCAGACTTAAATTGAAGAAAGTAGGGAAAACCGATAGACCATTCAGGTATCANGCTTAGATCTGCGTGCTGCAAGCTGACCATGGCAGCCAGTGGTGCCTGCTCTCCTGTTTCCTGAAGCCAGTCTTCCAGGCTGCATAGGTTCATCTGGTTTACAGCACAGTGTTTTCTTCTGTCCATTCTGTCATTCTGGAATCTGCACAGAGGGTTTTGAAATTTTTTTTTTTTTCTATTTTAGGTCTACTTGTTAAGGATCAGGGAAAATGTCAGTGGAGAAGAACTCTAAGGAAGTTGGATGTGTGTGCATGTGTGTGAGGGCATGTGTGTGTCCACTCACAATGTTATATTGGAAAATGACTTATAGGGGTGAATGCAGTGATAAAGGCAAAACAAATCAATTATTTGTGGCTCTGAAAACAAAGAAGCCCCGATTCCACAACAACTCGCTTTTCTTTCTTGCTTAGGCTGTAGGTGGTTGGTGTTCTGAGGGCTATGAAGAGCTCCAAAACCATAGTCCTTTATGTCTCAGCTCAGAAAGAATTCAGTGAGAAGCAAAGTTGATAGATAAGAAGGGATTTGTTAGAATAGGATGCTTGTGAGGCTTACAAGCAGGTAGGCAAGAGAATGTTGTGTCTTGAGAATTTATGGCTACAGTTTTATAATCAAAGGGAAATCGGGGTGGGAGGAAGACCTTCTTTTCTTTCTGGAGTAGATGCCATGCTTCCATCATCAGCTCCTCCCCCAGGAATGGAAAGAAACACAGACCCAGGCTGGGCAGGGGAGTTTTCTTGCCCCTATATGGGCAAACTGGGCTTCCCAGGTGGCTCAGTGGTAAAGAATCTGCCTGCCAATGTAGGAGACATGAGTTGAATTCCTGGACTGTAAAGATCCCCTGGAGTAGGAAATTTGGCAAACCACTCCAGAAATCCAATGGACAGAGGAGACTTGTGGGTGGGCTACAGTCCATGGTGTTGCAAGAGTCAGACACAATTTAGTGACTAACATAACAACAAAATGGTCAAGCTAGTTTCACAAATTATTGTCTTCTACACTTGTATGCAGAGAGCATGTCCTAGGGAGCATTAAATTACTAAGCTCACTAGGCATGATGTGAGGCTCATGCCACCATTGTATTACTATTTGGGGGCGTGTCTCATTCTCTGTTGTGTGGTTTTGTTGCTAAGCAAACCTGCTTTCTTGAGAAGTCATGAATTTACAGGGGTCTCCCATATATTTTCCACTTACAATCCCCTGGTGGGATTAACTACTTTAATCACCTACTTTTCCCTTTACTCTGTCCCTATCATTATGACCAACCCTGAAATCCAAGGCATGGTGAAGTAGAAGGCAAACAGGCACATCAAGTGTCAAGGGGTGGAGAGGTACCACTCTCTCACAGGGAGGAAAAGTGAATAGTTGAGAAGAACCATATGCAAGTGCCGCAAGACCCATCTCACAGAGATTTTAACATGGCTGTGTTTGCCAGGCTACTCTCTTGTTTCAGCTGTACCAAACAATAGCCGCTCAAACGGGCTTGATTTTGAAAAAGAAACTCTGCCTAGGTCCGGCCATGGCTGGTTGTGGAATTGCATGAACTGTATGAATTCACTCTGTTCCTTGGGTCCATGTTTCTTTGTGTGATGCTGTCTTCGGATGGGCTCTCCCCATGATATGGCCTGCTGGGACTCCAGTCTTACCATCTTCTGAAGAAAGTCTCCCAGATTTCAGCCCAGATTCCAGAATTAGCTCTCATTGGATCACCCAGAGAGACTTGACTTGATCTGAACTATCGAGTCACCGTGGATAGGGAATGGAGGGTGAGGACTGGCCACTGACGGATTATGGACTCCTAGGGCCTGGGAGAGGCAAGGTCCTCCAAATCTGACCAATATGGACTGAGAATGAGGGACCGATGTCTCCCCTATATTAAACTAACATGCTTGCAGTAGAAAACAGGAAATTGAAAACAACAGATTCTATTAGAGAGGCTTTGAACAAACCTTATACATAAGTATGTTTCTGATCCAGGGAAAATATAAATTGGGATAGAAAGTCAAGATCAATGTTAAAAATAGAAAACAAATAAGCAGCCCATGGGGGCTAATTAACTTGCCTTGCTAGTGTTGAAAGTTTGACTCTGAACCTCCTGATGGTCACAGTAGCTTGACAAAAATACACTGTCATCATCTAATTCTTTCTGTTACCAGAAGCTTAGCATAAATTATCTAAATCAGGGATCTCCAAGCATTTTAGGGTATGACCCAGAACATAATCACCTTCCCACACACACATGTGTATTTGTACATATTATATTGGCACTTATGTTTATAATGTGACACAATATATATCTGTCACATATATATATCAATCAATATATATATCAGTACAATATATATTAAAAAATAATACTTAACCTTCTCTGTGACGTGCACACTGACATTTCCTATCCTATGCTGCCCTGATCTAGCCTAATTTAGTTATGCCATTTTATTCTATTCAATCTAGGTATACCATTCTATTCTATTCCATATTTCTCTGTTTTACTTTTTTCTCTTAGCACAACTTGCACCTTATTAAAATGATCTCATCACCTATATTGAGTTGCAATCCACCTTTTGAAAATCTTTGAACCAAACATTGAAGATAAACTTCTTTACAGCCTCTTTTAAATATCAGCTGAGTAAGAGATGAAGAAGTCAATTCAGTCCAGTCTGGAATTATTGTGTACGTATTCTATTAGTATGTGTAATTATTATACAAGGTTCGGGGGTTGCAGTTATGGATAAAACTCAGTCCCTTGCGTTGAGGCCACCCCTCAGCAAAGGAGAGGAAGAGCCCGCCAAGCAGGGACAATGGAGCGTGATAACCCTTCTGCAGAGGTGAGCCAGGTGCCATGGGCATACATGTAAAAAGCCACGGGCACTCGCAGAACGAAAGGTGGGAGAGAGAAAAATACACTGAGGAGGTAGCAGAGAAAGAATGTGAAATCCAAGAGGGCTTCTTCACCGCTGGAGGCTGGAAACCCTTCAGACTGGAGCAAGCAGGGAAGGGAGAGGCAGAATGAGGTCAAGGCGCAGAGGGGCTATCTGAGGCTGGAAACACTGAGTGAATCAAAGCTTCTTTGACTTGGGCTCAGATTCCGTGCTTTGCTTGTTTTGTTTTCTCTCCATTACCTGAGGCTTATGTTGAGATTAGGCAAGCACCACGGTATGTGCTAACCAGCCACAATTTGAGAGCAGTTGTGGAAAGTTGCAGTGTGTATTTGAGCTGGGAAAGAGTTCTTCCAACAGCCTATTACACCCATAAATATAGAGCAATTTTCTTCCTTTTCTTAACCTTTTTTCTTTTCATCATCTAAGGGCATCACTTCTCACATTTTTACTTCCAGCTATCTATTTTTTACTGTTTTTCTAAGTCGTATATTTAATGTAGAAATTCTAGGACACAATGCCCTAGAAATTGTCATCGAATATGAAAAAAAATCAGATCTCCCTTCTGCTTTAAGAATGTAGGGACACACAGACAAGAGAGATTTTTCTGAGCACGTGGAATTTGATATATGGAATGAAGACCATTGTGTCTGATTGTATCTGTAATGAACTCCCATCATTTTAGATTAGGGTTGTGTGGACGTCCCAACTATTGGGCAGTAGATAGTGTGGCTATAATTCTAGTCTATCCTACTTTTTCTTCAACATCAATTACTTCAAATGCTTAAATGTCCAATTTCCTGAGATTTTTATTGTTCAATTTTCTTGGTAAGTGACCCTCCCTTCCAAGTTAGAGTTACTAAAGCAGTGAGGTATGAGTCCTGGCAACCTGAAGGGACTGGTGCCGGGGAGCTCATGTTCAGTGAGGCGATGGTTTATGATTCCAAACGCCTGAAATATTCCACAACAAATGCCACCAGAGATGAGAGACTCAGATCTTTTTCCCAGTGCTCAGACAGAATTAGAAAAATAAAAAATTAAAGACAGGTTTAATTAACCTGCCAAAAAGAAAAGGAAATCACAGAATGTCTGTGTGTGAGCTTAAGAACAAATCTAATGATCAAAGAGATCAGAAAGAGGGATGGTTTTAGAAGGCACGTTTCTCATCCAGTCAACTAATATCCCTGAATCACCTTAGAATCTGGTCATCAGATTATTTCTGCTTTGGGTACGGCAACTTCTGCAGGTGGAATTTGACTGAGATGAAGACCCAAGGTCCTCACGCTTTGCCTCCAGGCCCCACGGGAATGCTCAGCTTGTGTAACTGTGATCCAGAGGTCTCCCACAAAGTTCCCTCTGCCCACAGGGGAAGTCCAGGTAGAGGTCAGAGTAGAGATACAGCACAAAACTGGGGGTGAGGCAAAGAGAGTTTGAATAATGCCCAGGTGAAAGTGAAGTGAAGTGAAGTCGCTCAGTCGTGTCCGACTCTTTGCAACCCCATGGACTGTAGCCTATTAGGTTCCACTGTCCATGGAATTTTCCAGGCAAGAGTACTGGAGTGGGTTGCCATTTCCTTCTCCAGGGGATCTTCCCCACCCAGAGATCGAACCCAGGTCTCCCGCATTGCAGCCAGACGCTTTACCATCTGAGCCACCAGGGAAAAGACAAGTGTAAGTGCTTGAGTGTGCTTGCATGAGGGTGGTGTGGTTGTGACTTGTGCATGACTGTGTGGGAGATTAAGAACAAATCTAAGGATTAAAGAGGTTGGAAAGAGGGATGGTTTAAGAAGAAGGGGCGTCATAAGTGTCTGTGAACACATGACTGTCGCAGCAACAATACCTAAGGTGCCGTGTCCTTGACCCACAGAGAGACTGTATTCCCAGCTGTCCTTAGATCTAGGTGGGGCTTCCTGACTAATCCTATTAGTGGTACGTGAGCAGCAGTGAGGTGCCCCCTACACATCACGCCAGTTAAGAGCCAGTGGACTTTCTCCATGTTCTTTCTTTCCTCATCTACTGGATGACGTAAAGCAGGACTTGGCCTTAGAAGAGAGAAATAGCTCCACAGTGGGAGCAACCTTGATGCCTGGACTGTATGTAAGAGAACCTGATCTACCCAGCCACACCGGACTTGAGCAAAAAGTCATCTGTTTGCACCCTGATTTTGGGGGTCGTTTGTTACAGTCTAGATTAACTAGTCCAATGACTTTGAACACGTAATCTCTTTGAGCTTCATTTGCAAAATTGAGATAATGAAAGCTTTGCTGTTACAGGATTGTAGTAAGGATTAAATGAGATGCTATAAATTAAGCGCTTAGCACAGTGCTCGGCACATTGAAATCACTTGGTACATATTCATCAATTATTATATAGCAGATGGTTGCTTCTTTTGAATGTCTGGCTTAGTTTACTGTTTATACAGGACTGTTCTTATATCATATTAGTAGAAGTAGTAGTTGTTGTTATGGTATACTTTTAGTCATTATTTTGCAAATATTTATGGAATACCTACCATATGCGAGATACAAAGACAGGTCCTAGGGATATGGTGCTAAATAGGATACGTTCTCACATGTATCCTGCAAAGTTATTCTAAGATTTACAATCCGTCTCCTGACTCAGATCCTAATTTTCACTTTGCCCCAGATACTAGAATTTCAGACCACAGCCTTCTTCCCTGAAGATATTAGAACACCAGTTATCCTGTAAGGAACTAACCAACCTCAGTTTATGACTGTATCTTTCTTGTGGGATTGGCTTCCCTGGTGGCTCAGCAGTAGGGAATCTGCCTGTTAATGCAGACTTGATTTCTATCCCTGGGTCAGGACGATCCCGTAGAGAAGGAAATGGCAACCCACTCCAGTGTTTTTCCCTGGGAAATCCCATCGACAGAGGAGCCTGGAAAACCACAATTCATGGGGTTACAAAATAGTCAGACACAACTTAGCAACTGAAGCAAAAACAAAGAAAACCCAAACACACAAGTTCTAGCTCTTGGGGCAAGCACTTGACCCAAGCTGGCCAATCAGATCCCAGCACAATCCCTTACAACAATAACTAGGGGATATGCATGTGATGAAGAATTGATGCTTTTGAACTGTGTTGCTAGAGAAGACTCTTGAGAATCCCTTGGAAGGTAAGAGATCAAACCAGTCCATCCTAAAGGAAATCAACCCTGAATATTCATTGAAAGGACTGATGCTGAAGCTGCAATACGTTGGCCCCAGATGCAAAGAGCTGAATCGTTGGTAAAGACCCTGATGCTGGAAAGATCGAGAGCAAGAGGAGAAGGGAGTGACAGAGGATAAGATGGTTTCATGGCATCACTGACTCACTGGACATGAGTTTGAGCAAACTCCAGGAGATAGTGAAGGACGGGGAAGCCTGGCATGCTGCAGTCCACGGGATCACAAAGTGTCAGACACGACTTAGTGACTGAACTAACAACAAAGGCATGTGCCCCAAGCTGGGCCAATAAAATGATACTCAGAACTACCACAAGAATATGGACCAAGATATGTTCTCCTCATGCTGGAATTATTAGGCTGATACGATATAAGCTTGAAGCTCTGGAATTGCTTGTGACCAACTTCATGACCATATGGCAGGAACCTGCCTGAGATTAAAGCCAGTGCTGCGAAAACCAAAGAAAGAGAATAAAGGGCAGAGTTCTTGAGGGCCTCATCTGACCCCTGGATCCAGCTATTCCTGAAACCTTACCCTTGACCTTTTCCGTCATGTGTTAGTCATTCACGCGTGTCCGATCCTTTGCGACCCCATGGACTGTAGCCCACCAGGCTCCTCTGTCCATGGAATTCTCCAGGCAAGAATGCTGCAGTGGGATGCCATTCGCTTCTCCAGGGGATCTTCCCAACCCAGGGATCGAGCCCAGGACTCCTGCATTGCAGGCGGGTTCTCCCCCATTTCAGCCACCAGGGAAGCCCTGTTGATTCAGTCAAATACTCTATTGCCTAAGGCAGTTTGATTTGGTGCTTGAGTGCTTGGAACCAAAGCCTTTCTGAGTACTGTCTGGTGTTAACTTTGGAGACTGAAGGGTCCGAAGCATCATTCACCCACTGAAGAAGAAACTTTACCTATCCTTTAGATAATGAGGACTGTCCTTCCACCGCATTGCTCCTGTACTAGATCTGTCTCTTATCTCCCATGGACTGTAGCCCACCAGGCTCCTCTGTCCATGGAATTCTCCAGGCAAGAATGCTGCAGTGGGATGCCATTCGCTTCTCCAGGGGATCTTCCCAACCCAGGGATCGAGCCCAGGACTCCTGCATTGCAGGCGGGTTCTCCCCCATTTCAGCCACCAGGGAAGCCCTGTTGATTCAGTCAAATACTCTATTGCCTAAGGCAGTTTGATTTGGTGCTTGAGTGCTTGGAACCAAAGCCTTTCTGAGTACTGTCTGGTGTTAACTTTGGAGACTGAAGGGTCCGAAGCATCATTCACCCACTGAAGAAGAAACTTTACCTATCCTTTAGATAATGAGGACTGTCCTTCCACCGCATTGCTCCTGTACTAGATCACCTTCAGAAATAAGCCAAATTCTCAGGCTTGTATATGCTACTATAGACCTTCCGAGGGGCTCTACTTGTAGCTGTCCTGCCAAGCCCTGACTTCCTCCTACTTATCAGCCCATTTTTTCTCATGTCCTGTCCTGTCTTTAAGTGACATTTTCCCATTTATGACAAGCTCACCATTTCTGTGTAGAAGATAATCCTTTTTAAACTTCCTGCTCTGTAAGTCAGTGAATTCTAAACTCTGGGGAAATTAAGGAGGCCTCTGTCTCCTTTCTGGCCTTCTACTTCCTGAACCTGCATAGAAACACTATTTTTTTCCTAGACACAGGAATCACTCTGGCTTAGGTTTTTTTTTCATTAAAATTCAAATTAATTTAATAAAACTCAGAATTGTGAATTAATGACCCACTTGCAGAATCTACACAATGCAAGCCTCTGATACAACTATCAAATTTCTTCTATTAATGATGTTTGGGGCTCCCGAGGGAACTCAATCGACTGGAATTACCCTGGTCAGTTAAGCTCAGTTAATAGAAAACAAATCTCTTTACTCAAATGCAGATTGGTAAACACTTCCTGAGCATCTACAAGGTACGGAATCCTATACCTGGCTTGTCCACCACTATTACCTTCTGGAATCGACAGTGACTCTAGATGGAGGTTGTGTGAGAATAATCTATACAAATATGATCTTGATTCTTTTACTGTACAGAGTACATAGACCCATTTAGAACCCTGCTTACTCCTACCTCACCAAAGTAGGATCATTTTGCATGCTCTAGGATGCAAAGATGGAGAAGGCAATGGTACCCCACTCCAGTACTCTTGCCTGGAAAATCCCATGGATGGAGGAGCCTGGTAGGCTGCAGTCCACGGGGTCGTGAAGAGTCGGACATGACTGAGCGACTTCACTGTCACTTTTCACTTTCATGCATTGGAGAAGGAAATGGCAACCCACTCCAGTGTTCTTACCTGTAGAATCACAGGGACGGGGGAGCCTGGTGGGCTGCCGTCTATGGGGTCACACAGAGTCGGACACGACTGGAGCACCTTAGCAGCAGGATGCAAAGAAACAGTAGGGTGCATGAATTCATGCATGAGAGGATGCATGAATGTAAATGATACATTCATGTGGCTGTGTTACACCTTCCATTTCTAATGTTTTAAATTAATTTTTATTACTTTTCATTGGCGTATAGTTGCTTTACAATGTTGTGTTAATTTCTACTGTACAGCAAAATGAACCAGTCTTACATAAACATATATCTCCTTCCTTTTGGACTTCCTTCCCATACAGGTCACCACAGTGAAATAGAGTTCCCTAGGCTTCCCTGTTGGCTCAGATGGTAAAGAATCTGCCTGCAACCTGGGAGACCTGGGTTCGATCCCTGGTTCGGGAAGCTCTCCTGGAGAAGGAAATGGCAACCCACTCGAATATTCTTGCCTGGAAAATCACATTTTTGAAGAGCCTGGGGGGCCAGGTGGATATGACTGAGTGACTAACACTTTTACTTTTCACTTTCCCTGTGCTACACAGTATGTTCTTGTTAATTATCTATTTAATGTGTGCGTGCTAAGTCGCTTCAGTTGTGTCAGACTCTTTGCAACCCTATGGACTGTAGCCCACCAAGCTCCTCTGTCCATGGGGTTCTCCAGGCCAGAATACTGGAGAGGGTGGCAAATGTTTTGTGCAGAACATTTAGATTTTTCATTTCAATCCACCCTCTCATTACGTCATGTTTATCTGTACATCCTTATCACCCAGCACAAAGTTTAGCATAGTGAGTGCTCTGTAAACGTTTCTTGAATGAATTAATGAATAAACTGATATCCTCCTGCAAGCCTCCTCCATTTTCTCTACTGCATTATTAGAATAGGACACTTTGGGCTGAAGACAAAGTATTTCAAATTTAATCCGATTATTTAAGGGTGGAATTATTGCCTCCTTCAGTCTAAACATTATGATTCTAGTAATCTGATCTAAGATTTGCATTTGAGGATGTCTGTGTTGTATGTTCATTTCATGACAACAGGTCTGAGAGATGACATGTTGTTGCTAGGACTAGGGAGTTTGGAGTCTCCCAGATCAAGACAGGAGGAACAATTCAGTGAATGATTCAATTCAGTGAAGCAGTGCTCTGACTGGTCTTAAAGAGGCCAGCTGTGTGAAAACTAAGGACACATATGCTGTCTGTGTAAGTAAACGTACCCTAACAGTACAATGGTGGTACGGGGTGTCCAGTGGTGTGGGTGAAACATGGAGATAAGAAACCATATCATCCAGCAATCCCACTTCTGGGCATATATCCAGAGAAAACTTTAATTCAAGAAGATACATGCACCCCTATGTTCACAGCAGCACTATTTATAGTAGCCAAGACATGGAAGCAACCTAAGTGTCCACTGGCAGATGAATGGATAAAGAAGATGTGATATATATATACGTACATATACATACAATGGAACACTGCTGCTGCTAAGTCGCTTCAGTCATGTCCGACTCTGTGCGACCCCAGAGATGGCAGCCCACCAGGCTCCACCATCTCTGGCATTCTCNAAGTGTCCACTGGCAGATGAATGGATAAAGAAGATGTGATATATATATACGTACATATACATACAATGGAACACTGCTGCTGCTAAGTCGCTTCAGTCATGTCCGACTCTGTGCGACCCCAGAGATGGCAGCCCACCAGGCTCCACCATCTCTGGCATTCTCCAGGCAAGAACACTGGAGTGGGTTGCCATTGCAATGGAATACTACTCAGCCATAAAAAGAATGAAATAATACAATTTGCAGCAACATGGGTGGACTAAGCGAAGTGAGTCAGAAAAAGAAAGACAAATATCCATAATATCCTTACAAGTGGAACCTATTATATAAATTATTTTATCTACAAAACAAAAACAGATTCACAGCCTTAGAAAACAAACGGTTGCCAGGGGGTAAGGAAGGGAGAGCGCTAAATTAGGAGCTTGAGATGAGCAGATGCAGACTATAAATAACGCTATATTCAATAGTTAAACAATGAGGAACTATCGTATAGCACGTGCGTGCCTATGCGCTCAATGGTGTCCGATTCGTTGAAACCCCGTGGACTGCAGTCTGCTAGTCTCCCCTGTCCATGGGATTTCTCAGGCAAGGATACTGGAGAGGATTACCATTTCCTCCTCTGGGGATCTTCCTGACCCGGGAATCAAACCTTCATCTCCCACGTTTCCTGCATTGCAGATGAATTCTTTACCTGCTGAGCCATCAGGGAAGCCCACCAGAAACTAAATATATAAAACTGAAAACTGAATATATATATATATATATATATATAACTGAGTCATTTTGCTGTTCACCAGAAACTAATGCAACATATCAATGTGAATCAACTATACTTCAATGAAAGAAAAAAGATCCAGGTGGTGGGGACCCAGGGGTCAGATGGCTGGTCACCATTATGCTGACAGATTGAGGAATGAGGGAGAAATGGGTCCATACAGGAAAAGGTTAGGAGCACCATGATATGAAAGATTTACCTAGGCATTCAGAGCTCAGTCCTGGATTATTGAGTCTTGGGTCTGCTTGGATATAAAAGGAAACTTTGGAGTAAATGGATGTGTCAATAGGGATGAATTTCTTCCAAGTTATATTAATTATGATATAAGCTAAATGGCCATAACTTGAGGGTGGGGACAAAGTGCAGCTTATCAAATAAAACAGAAGTCTTTTTGGTTGTTTGCCACAGTCTGGAGGTAAGTTGGTCCAATGCAGACAGAGGCTTCTGTCCCATGAATTTGTCAAAGGCCACGGTGCTTCTGTTTCATCATGCTGCTCTGATCTGCAAGTCAAAGATTGCCCAGCACCATCACATCTACACCATAGATTCTAAACAGAGAGAAAGAGTGGAGGGCAGGCAATTAGCTTTTAAGAAATGATAGAAGCTTTATACATCATTTCCATGGACAAGAACTTACTCAGCTGGTCACATCCAGCTGCAAGGGATGAAGGGTAATGTCAGGTTTTCTGAGTGTTGCTACAGTTTCAGTTCAGTTCAGTTCAGTCGCTCAGCCATGTCCAACTTTTTGCCACCCCATGTACTGCAGCACGCCAGGCCTCCCTGTCCATCACCAACTCTTGGAGTTTACCCAAACTCACGTCCATTGAGTCGGTGATGCCATCCACCTATCTCATTCTCTGTCATCCCCTTCTCCTCCTGGCCTCAATCTTTCCCAACATCAGGGTCTTTTCAAATGAGTCAGCTCTTCGTATCAGGTGGCCAAATTATTGGAGTTTCAGCTTCAGCATCAGTCCTTCCAGTGAATATTCAGGACTAATTTCCTTTAGGATAGACTGGTTGGATCTCCTGGCAGTCCAAGGGACTCTCAAGAGTCTTCTCCAACACCACAGCTCCAGCTTTACAGTCCAACTCTCACATCCATACATGACTACTGGAAAAACCGTAGCTTTGACTAGACGAATCTTTGTTGGCCAAGCAATGTCTCTGCTTTTTAATATGCTGTCGAGGTTGGTCATAACTTTCCTTCTGAGGAGTAAGCGTCTTTTAATTTCATAGTTGCAGTCACTATCTGCAGTGATTTTGGAGCCCCCCAAAATAAAGTTACAGTTTATTTTGGTACAGTTTGGGTCCTCCAATAGCAGGGACTAGACCTGTGGGTTGGAGAAGGCAATGGCAACCCACTCGAGTACTCTTGCCTGGCAAATCCCATGGATGGAGGAGCTTGGTAGGCTGCAGTCCATGAGGTCGCTAGGAGTCGGACACAACTTAGCAACTTCACTTTCACTTTTCACTTTCATGCATTGGAGAAGGCAATGGCAACCCACTCCAGCGTTCTTGCCTGGAGAATTCCAAGGACGGGGGAGCCTGGTGGCCTGCCGTCTATGGGGTCGCTCAGAGTCGGACACGACTGAAGCGACTTAGCAGCAGCAGCAGCAGACCTGTGGGTAGGGTAGATGGGTATTGGGAATCAGGACCTGTAGAAGGAAGTATGAAGCAGGATTAGGCAGAGAGAAGTTAAATTGTGATGCCTCAGAAAACCTGATAGGAAATTCTAGAGTAAGAATCCCCCATCAGAACTGACCCATGATGGGCTGAGATGTCTGCATCTTTTTACCTCTACATCCCTCAGTTGCTAGATGCAAGCTACCCAGGAAGGGCACCAACTCAGATGATGACAAGGAGACACTGAAGGAGCTGATATAAAACCCGTCTGCAGAACACCCTCCCCACAACTGGACAGCAAGTCCCTCTTTGAAAAGGGATCCCACAAACACATTTCAGTGTCTACCCAGGTGGTACATGCCTTGAAGCAGACTCGGGAAGAACGGGTAATGGTGTTCAGTGAGCCACCTCTGGTTGGGGTGTGAGGTAGGAATTCATTTGTTGAATAACTACTCGGATTCAGCAGTGAGCAAGAGCCCTGTGCTCCCGATCTTATGGACTTTATAGTTAATTGAGAGAGACAGAAATAAGCAAGTAAAGAAACCTATAAGAGAATTTCAGATAATGAAAAACACTATCCAGGGGAACAGGGAATGAATGTAGGAGTTATTTTAGGTGGGCTTTTCCGAGAAGGCTTCTCTGAGCAGGGGATGTTTGCACCGGGAACACAGTGAGGACAAGGAACAGCATTCCAGGCAGAGGGAAGAGCATGTATGAAGGAACAGGAACAAGCTTGACTCTTAAGGAACAAAAGGAGGCTGTCGTGACTTGAGGTTATCTAGGCAGAAGGCGAATATAAACCACATCATCGGCAAGAACCTGACTGCGTACTATTTAGATAAGAGCTCAGAACTCATTCTAAGAGTGATTGAAACCATTGTAGGTATTAAGACAGAGAGATGATTTAACTATTTTAATCAAGATTCTAATATAGTTGCTATATTTTCAAGGAGAAATTATTTCTGAAACGAACTCTTCAAACCCATTTAACTCTAGGATCAATTTTCTGTACAATACAAATGGCTCTCAATTTTTTTTCAGTTTTCATTTGGATTATTTCATATGCATCAATTTCACAGGAAAAGCTTTGCTCTTATTAAAGTTCTAAGCCTAGATTCCGACAAGAATGACACAGGAAATGAGACATGGCCAGACTAGCCCTTTATCTACAAGCAAGAGATTCTAGATTCATGCCCCAAACCAGCACCCTGTACAAACAGTTCTTCATTCCCCTGATATGTCCTGACCCACTTCTCCTTGAGCTTATTTATGCTGTTTTCCTAGTATTTGTGGTTTCCACTCAGATTTCATATAAATCAAGGTTTTTATTACTTTATCTTATTTTAATTAATTTATTTATTTGGCTGTGATGGGTCTTAGTTGCTACATGTGGGATCTAGTCCTCATGCCCCAAACCAGCACCCTGTACAAACAGTTCTTCATTCCCCTGATATGTCCTGACCCACTTCTCCTTGAGCTTATTTATGCTGTTTTCCTAGTATTTGTGGTTTCCACTCAGATTTCATATAAATCAAGGTTTTTATTACTTTATCTTATTTTAATTAATTTATTTATTTGGCTGTGATGGGTCTTAGTTGCTACATGTGGGATCTAGTCCCCCAACCAGGGATCTAACCCAGGCCTCCTGCACTGGCAGCATGGAGTCTTTGCCAAGTCTTGCCACAAAAACTTTGCCAAGTCATCTTTCTTTTTTTAAAGGAAACAAAGCCAGCTCAAAATGGTTTAAGAAAAATTGCAACGTATTCATTTATAGCTAGCTTCAGGTATGGCTGGATCCAGGAACTCAAATAATGTCATAAACATTCAGCATTCCCCTCTATTTCTCTGAGATATGCTTTACTTGCTCTTGATCAGCTATTTTATGACCAGAGTCCTCTCCGTGTGATGGTCCACAAGAGCACCATAGATGTTTGTTCTACTATATTCTACCACTTAGCACCTGCAGAGAGAGAGAGAGAGAGAGCATCTTCTTTCCATAATTTTTGGCAAACACCCAGCGACTGATTCTAGTTTTGGTTAAAACACCCACACCTGAGTCAATTATCTAGCCAAAGGGAAATAAGGCTGATTGGAGAGTCCACTCTTTGAGGTGGAGGGAGGGGGCAGTCAATCCCTCCTTGGATCATATCATTTTGAAACAGAGAAGTGATTTTCCTATAAGAAAAAAATCATGCAACTGATAACAGATTAAAGCAGACAGGAAATGCTGGCTGGGCACTGACAGCCCCAGTCCCTGCGTCCCCGAAAACCTTTCTATTTGCAGCTCCATATTTTCCCTTCGAACTGTACTTCTTCAGCTAGGACTGATCTTGATCTTTAGGTTATCCTTCTTCCTAGAGCTCTAGCTTTATTCCTCACCTGCTCAGCATGTTCTTTGTTCTCTGACCCTAACGTAGGGCCTCATCCCTGGGTTCACCCGAGAGACCTAGACATACGATCCAGACGGAGCTAATTTCCAAAACAGCCACCTCCAAGTCCCCAGCTGGAGGGACATATCTCTCTCTCCTGCAGCGTCAAGTTGCTGAGCCAATGCTTAATTCAAAGGCTAGAATCCATCAAAAGCCAAAGCAAGGAACAGAAACGAAATCCCCTCATTAAAACTGTTCAGTGGGGTGTGTGCATAATTCATCCCGACACCATCAAATATAAATGTCCCAGCATCGGGAGGAACGGAGCCAGCAACAGTCTGAGCCCAGGTGGAAGGAGGGGTCGGGGAAGGAGCAACCCATGCAAGGACCTTCTCAGAGCAGTAATGAGATCCGGCACCAGGGTGTCAGCAGCAAGGAACCAAGAACAGGGCACGCTTGGCAACAGCATTTCTCTGCCAGCCTCTCTGTGGGCACCTGCATGTTTATAAACTCAGCCCCGGGTTCCCTCTGAGCTGGTGCTGAGCTGCCAGAGCTTCTGAAGGGTATAGCATGAAGCGTCCCTGGGCTATGGATTAGACTGGTAAATCGAGTGCAGGAAGTATGGGCTCCTGCTGCCCCAGCTCTGCTCAATTGCAGACAGTATCACCTCCAACCTGCAGCTTCAACTCCACCTGGTTTCAGAGCCAGAACTTACCAGAAGGAGAAGATTTATGAAGATCCCCTTTGTCCCCCAATCCTGTGGTTCAAAGATAACTGTCTGATGACCTCAGGAAAAGCTTTCCTACCAAGTGGAAGCTTTACTCTCTCACCAAGTTTGTCTATAGCATCTGCTCTGGATAACAGTACATACAGCCTGGTACTTGCCGGTCTCTTCCTAGAGTGATCGGCTCCTGCAGCCAATCTCTGGCCAGACTCTAGTGATACTCCGTAACGCTCTCCCCCTCTCCTCCTTCTCATCTTCATCCTCATCATTATCACAGCTACTATTCATCTCATATTTAATGTCCTGGGCACTGTACTAAATATTCTCTATGCATAATTTCATTTAATCCTAAAACATACTAATTCTTCTGCAGTCAGAACATTTGCACCAGATTCCTAGAATGTTCTTTACCCACCTCTTCAAAGAGCTGCCTTCTTCTTATCATCCTAGCCTCAAGCTAAATACCATCTCTTCAGAGAAGACTTCTCTGATGATCCCAATTTTACTGGGACATCATCCAGCCAGTCACAATCACATTCTCTTCTTCTATTGCCTTTAATAGTACTTAACACTCTATAACACAGTCAAGTTTATTCATTCACTTCTACCTGTCTCCCAGAGTGGGATGTAAGCAACTGGGGGTGGGAAGTAAGGAATCATTCTACCTTGCTCTTTCAAGTCTTCACTGCCAGGAAGAGCACTATGAACAGAGTCAGCGCTCAGAACCATTTGTGGGATGAACAAGTCTCCGGGGTCAGCAATATTATAATGCCCATTGTACTGATAAGGAGACTGAGGACCACACTGTGTATCTAGTTTTATGTTCCCAAGGTCACGTGGTACTGAGTTGGGTGCTATTTATCACGTCTGCTTCAACAGTGGAAACTTGGGCCACGATGCAGTCAAAGCACATGTTCCCACTCCATTCTATTATCAGCCCTAACTGGGAGCAAGGTCAAATTCACCAGAATCTACTGGACTGTGACCCGGGCAGTAGTTTATTAGAGGTCAGCTATCTCAGACCAGATTTGTTTTTCCCTCTTCTCTCATTCCTTCCTCGACCGTGTCTCCAATTCACTCATGGTCATGCATTCATTATACTTTATAGCAGCTATGATGCATGAGGCACTGGCCTGGTATACTCTCCTTTCTGGATATATCCATGGCACCAGACTTCCTTACTGGGAAAGCAAAGGGATAGCCAGTGCTCTGGTGGTCGACAAGCATGGAAAATTGAGTTGCATTAGGAAGGAGAGGCACTGTGTGAGTCTCTGTCATCCCCTCTGGTCCTGAGCATCACTGGTTTCAAAAATATTGGGGAAATCAAATTGAATTAACTTAACCTCAATTAATTCCAGCTGATCTCCTCCCTCTGCACTGGGTGAGGAATTTGGTGTGCAAGAGATCTGGTATTCACCCCACTGTTAAGAATCAGAAGCTGAGAGTAATGAACTGTAAACTGTCTGCCTAGTATCTAAAATGGGGGGCTTCCCTGGTGGCTCAGTAATAAAGAACCCACCTGCCTATGCAGGAGACGTGCGTTTGATGCTTGGGACAGGGAGATCGCCCAGAGAATGAGATGGCAACCCACCCCAGTGTTCTTGCCTGAGAAATTCCACGATCAGAGGCGCCTGGAAGGCTACAGCCCATGGGATCTCGAAAGAGTCAGACATGACACAGTGACTAAACAACGATCTAAGATGGACTATAATTAGTCAATTCCATCGTAGGTTAAAAGAAACACATGTGAGTTTAACTCCAAGTTACAATATTGTTCTGTGAGAAAGTCTGCTCTTGTTTCAGAGAGTGGCCTGCCAAGAAAGCTCAGTGATTATAATGATCCAGGAGGTCTGTCTCCTAAGATTTAAAGAAGGGACATTCAAAGATCACTTAGCTTGTTGTAAATGGCTTTTAAGAATATACAGGATTATAAAGTGCAAGAGAAATTCATCCATCACCCAAGGACTCACACAATTTCCCAGCCTCCCAAGTTCTCGGATGCACAGCAGGCTTCCTAAGAAGCCGGGGAAGATTGCCAAACCCTGCTAAGGAAGGTAAGTGAGTGATCTTGGAGACCCACCTCTTTCTTGTGCTCCCTGCATTTGCAGCTCGCCAGGGAGGAGTGACTGGGTTGAGCTGGTGTTGTTTGGTGCAGAACGTCTCCTCTGGGCTGAGTCTGCACCGGCACATTGGAGGCTGCTGAGCTCCGGCCACAGAAGCATGACCTTAGGTGAGACACTGTGTACTTCCCAAGGTCGTCATGAGGATCAGTGAGGTAGCATCTGTGAGTGTCCTAAACTGTGCTCACAAGAGCCAGGCCTTAATTATTTTTTTTTAATCTTTAAAATTTTTGTTTACAATTCTTTTTTTTTTTATTGAAGCATAGTGGGTTTACAATGTTGTTAGTTTCAGGTGTACAGTCAAGTGATTCAGGTGTATACAATCCTGCACTGCAGGCAGAGTTTTTATTGCCTGAGCCACCAGGGAAACCCATATATATGTATATACAGACATATATAGACATACATATACATACATATGGGATTCCCAGATGGTGCTAGTGGTAAAGAGCCTATCTGCAAATGCAGGACTTAAGTCCCTTAAGGGATTCAGGTTTGAGCCCTGGGTTGGGACTACCCTTTGGAGAAGGAAATGGCAACCCACTCCAGTATTTTGTCAGGAGAATCCCACGGACAGAGAAGGCTAGTGGGTTCCAGTCCACGGGATCACAAAGAGTCGGACACAACTGAAGTGACTTAGCATGCACACAGCACACACACATGCACACACGCACACACATAAGTATATATATTATTTTTTAGATTCTTTTCCTTTATAGGTTACTACGATGTTTTGAGTATAGCTTCCTGTGCTATACAGCAGGTCCTCATTGTTTATCTAGTTTATATATAGTAGTACTTGTTGTTTAGTCACTAAGTCATGTCCAACTCTTTTGGGATCCCAGGACTGTGGCCACCAGGCTCCTCTGTCTGTGGAATTTCCCAGGCAAGAACACTGCAGTGGGTTGCCATTCCCTTCTCCAGGGAATCTTCCTGATCTAAAGACTGAACCCACATCTCCTATACTGGCAGGCAGATTCTTTACCACTGAGCCATGTAATAGTATATGTTCATCTTAAACTCCTAATTTATCCCTCTCCTGCTCTATCCCCTTTGGTAACCACACATTTGGTGGTGGTTTGTTGTTGTTTTTTTTTTTTGTCTCTGGATCTATTTCTGTTTTTTGTTTTCATGCAATTTTTCAAGGTACTTTCCATTTACAGTTGTGACATAATATTGGCTATAATCCCTGTGTTGTACAATACATCCTTGGTGCTGCTGCTGCTGCTGCTAAGTCACTTCAGTCGTGTCCGACTGTGTGACCTCATAGACGGCAGCCCACCAGGCTCCCCTGTCCCTGGGATTCTCTAGACAAGAACACTGGAATGGGTTGCCATTCCCTTCTCCAATGCATGAAAGTTAAAAGTGAAAGGGAAGTCACTCAGTCATTTCTGACCCTCAGTGCCCCCATGGACTGCAGTCTACTAGGCTCCTCTGTCCCTGGGATTCTCCAGGCAAGAACACTGCAGTGGGTTGCCATTTCCTTCTCCAATGCATGAAAGTGAAAAGTGAAAGGGAAGTCGCTCAGTTGTGTCTGACCCTCAGTGCCCCCATGGACGGGCAGCCCACCAGGCTTCCCTGTCCCCGGGATTCTCCAGGCAGGAACACTGGAGTGGGGTGCCATTGCCTTCTCCAGTGCATCCTGGAGGCCTCCTGATGTACAGTAGTCGGTATCTCCTGCTCCTCGGCCCACGTCTTGTCCCATCCCACCTCCCGTCTTCCCCCTGTTAACCACTAGCTTGTTCTTTATATCTGTGAGTCTGCTTCTTGTTTGTTGGATTCACTAGTTTGTTGTACCTTTTAGATTCCACATGTAAGGGGTATCGTACAATATCCATGTTTCTCTGTCTGACTTATTTCACTTAGAAGCAATGCCTTCATCTTGCTGAGAACAGCCTTGGACAGAATCTAGCCTCCTTTTACCTCTTCACCTCCCAGCATCCCCTTCCTACCACCTACAGTCCATTCATATCAAAAGGACTCCTACGTCTTGAATATGCCACGCTGGCTCTCCTTTCCACCAAATTGTGCACGAGTTTCTTGTTGCTTTGTTCACGAGCCACTCCTGCTCTGTACTTACACCTGCCATCACCCTTCCCCTGGACAAGTCGCCTCTAATGGCTCTCCCTTCAGTGTCTTCCCTGACTCTCCCAGACCATTTTAGATGCCTTTGCAGCAATTCCTTCAAGACCCATACAAGCTTAAGGCATGCCCAGTCACTTCAGCTGTCTCTGACTCCTTGCGACCCCATGGACCGTAGTCCTGCAGGCTCCTCTGTCCATGGGATTCTCCAGGCAAGAATACTGGAGTGGGTTGCCATGCCCTCCTCCAGGGGATCTTTCCGACCCAGGGACTGAACCCGTGTCTGCCTGCATCTCCCGCATTGCAAGTGGATGCTTTACTCACTGGGAAGTCCCACATCAGTTTGGTGCCTGTTCCCCAGATCTTCAGGCTTACGTTTCTTAGGGTCCTTCTCCTCCTGGAGTTAGGATTTCTAGATTTACCAAACAAAATTTCAAAACAACCATTGAAATTTGAATTTCAAGTAAACAGTATTTTTTTTTTTAGTATAAGTGTACTAATCACTAAAAAATGCTCTCATTTACCCGAAATTCAAATTTAACTGCAAATTCTGTATTGTATCTGGCAGCCTTACCTGAAATTCTTACTCATCTTCAAAGAAGCTGTTTTTTGCATTCCCAGAGATGGATCTCACATGCCTTAGAAATTCAGGTTGAAGTTCTTAAACACAACCGAAAACTGGTTCTTCTTGGAAGCAACATTACATCATTGTTGATCATAAAACCAGAGGTCCAGTATTGCCACCTACTGAAATCTCTGCCATTCAGAAGATAAGGATGCTGCTTATTGCCAAGATCCAGCCACTCACACTTCCAGAATGCACTTCTGAGGCCGTATTGGTTCAAGGTTTAAGCAAGACAATCGTTCCCTCAGTGCTAATCTCAGCTAAATATGCTCCACAGCAAAACTGCCTTGAAAACACTTCCCAGATATCAAGTCTGCACTAGAAGGATAAGTGGAGATAAATCACTATAGTTAGAACCTTAGGGACCCAAACTCACCATGCTCCTTCACACTGGACAGAGGTTTTGCAATTTTTATCTCCAAAGTAATTTTATCTCAAGAGCACCATTGCCTTTTCCTGCTACCTTGCCACGACGTGGAACATCTTGACAGGTTTAATTAAATCTGAATTTCAGGAGGAGTGTCTGAGTGTTGCAAAACCATTCTTCACCAAAAGACAGATTATTCTTTAAATTTCTCACTTTCCCCCCAACATTCTGAAGCTTTGCATAACAATAGTTTTTTTTTTTAGATTCCATGTTAATGGAGCACACTATAGATATATGTTAAATGAATATATAAGTTGCCAAAAATCTATAAATAAACATCTACCATCAGGCTGGAGAAGGAAGTGGCAACCCACTCCAGTATTCTTGCCTGGAGAATTCCTTGGACAGAGGAGCCTGGGGGGCTACAGTCCATGGGGTGGCAAAGGGTCGGACATGACTAAGCGACTAAACCCGAACCACCACCAGGCGGTGGGCTAAGAGCTTTGCTATCTTTAACTCACTTGCTGCTGCTACTGCTAAGTCACTTCAGTCGTGTCCGACTCTGTGTGACCCCATAGACAGCAGCCCACCAGGCTCCCCCATCCCTGGGATTCTCCAGGCAAGAATACTGGAGTGGGTTGCCATTTCCTTCTCCAATGCATGAAAGAGAAAAGTGAAAGTGAAGTCGCTCAGTCTGTCCGACTGTTAGCGACCCCATGGACTGCAGCCTACCAGGCTCCTCCGTCCAATTACATAAATAATATTGGGTCAGAGATAACACATTTTAGAGGAGGAAATTAGGCTCAAATATTAAGTAAATAATCTAAGTCCACATAGGTAGTAGAAGAGTTTGGATTACTTTAGGCACTACAGGAGTTGTATAGTTCCCCAAACCATTGACTTAGGATTCAGCTCTATGACTTGCTTTGCCCAAAGAGTTACACGACACACAAAGAGTCCTTAAGCATGCACATGTGCTTTGGCCTGACTCTGTGCTCCGGTGACCTTAAGCAAGCTCTACTCAGGATCCCCTGAACTTTTTAACTAGTCCTCAGCTTTTGCACATCTGTGTTTCAACTTTAGCGGGAACTCTGCTCTCAGTTTAGCCAGAATCCCCCATTCTCTTTATCTGATCACCTTCCATATTTGCTTGGGTTCCTTATCCTCCAACATCACCCAAGTGATATTTAATCACACTGAGCTGCCTTCAGCAAGAAGTCTATTAGTCTGATTTAACCAGAATCCCCCCTACCACACTTCTCAACCTTGATATTTCCTCTTAGTAATTTTCTATCCACTGACTTCCACCAACACTGTGCTCCTTGGCGGTAAGTTCACACTTTTCCCTGTTGTATTCAGAGTTGCTTCGGTGTCTCTCCCCCACTGCAAGATCCCATTGCAGGTGTTCCTACTCCTGGCACAGAGATAAAGAATCCTCTTGCGATGCAGGAGACCCAGGTTCGATCCCCAGATCAGGAAGATCCCCTGGAGAAGGAAATGGCTATCTTCTCCAGTGTTCTTGCCTGGGAAGTCCCATGGACAGAGGAGCCTGGTGGGGCTACAGGCCATGGAGTCACAAGAGTCAGACACAGCTTAGCTAGTAAACCTCCACCACCACCTACATCCATCACAGTGGCCCCTCCTGGAGAAAGGACACTTGACCATCTTCAGCAAGTGTTGTGAATGTATCTTCCTTTAGCACGTACCACTGGTAGCTGCTGGTGCAAAAGGGTAAGATACTGAAGGGAACTCAGTCCTCACCTGGTTGCCTGGCAACTTAGAGCCGAGTAACACAGCTGAACCCGTCCGGGTCAGCTGGACTGCAGTTGGCTTGCAGACCCAGGAGCCTTTAAGATTTCAATTTGGTTTTGTAAGCAGCAAAAGCTGCCTATAGGAGGTCACGTGTCTCATCTGTTACAGATGGGTTTCATGCCTGCCTCAAGTGGCTGCTGGTCATGGTCTTGGACGCACTGAGAGCTTAAGGCATAGATGGCTTCTTCAAGTGTTCTGGCTCCAGCCCTGGAGCTTGGCAGGTCCTATAAACTTGAGACACTGAAGGAGTCCTGTGATAAAGTACTAGAGGTCCATGGAGCAAATCCCATCAGTGACTACGGACTCTCCTTAGGTCTAGGGAACATCCAGGGATTCTCACCTGATATGCTTGCCCTGTCCTGTGCTCAGTCGCTCAGTCTTGTCCGGCTCTTTGCGACCCCATGGACTCTAGCTTACCAGGCTCCTCTGTCTGTGGAATTTCCCAGGCGAGAACACTGGAGTGAGTTGCCATTTCTTCCTATAGGGGATCTTCGCGACCCAGGGATTAAACCCAGATCTTCTGCATTGCAGGACGATTCTTTACCACTGAGCTACTGGGAAGCCCTATCCTGTAGTCACGAATCTCTAAATTTTGATTGATTCTTACTTTCTTCAGTGATCACTGCTCCTTCTTGGTCGTGCTCTGCCAAAGATGTAATCATTTGTGGATTCCATCTCTTCTCCATGGGGCTTGTTGACTTTTGGAATTCAGTAACTCTGTGTTTTCCTTATAACCTTAGCTCTCTGTTGGCCTTCCAAAACTATGAGGTTGAAGATAATCTGGGTTGCTGTTTTGATTCTCTTTGTTAGCATAGGAGTCACATTCTCTTGCAGCTTTAACATCCCCAGGGAACTACTGCTTGATACACACAGGCTCAGACAAATTTCATCTCGCTTCTCCTGGGTGTTTTGTTCACTGGCGCTTCGAAGCAGCTTTTATATGCACCTCTGAATTGCCCCAAATCATTAACCTAATTGCATGTGTACAGAAGATTTTTCATGACGGTTTGAGGAGAAAGTAGAAGTTACACTGCAGAAATGCCAATAACTGGAATCTTAGCATCGTCAGACTTGGGTCTAAAGTATTTTCCATTTACTCCAAAATTACCAGGATCACTGTCATTTGGAAAACATTCTTCACGATTCTGCCATGTTTGCTTAGCTCCCACCCGCCTCCGAATTTCTGGCTCATTCCCTGCTTTCTCATATCCTGTATTCTCTCATTTTAGGAATGGTATCTTAGGGATCTTTGGACGTAAGCAATGGAAACTCAGGTTAGTCAGCCTTCAGTTGAAATAGAAGTGTACCAGTGGCTCAGCAATCGGGTGGGCTTCCCTGATGGCTCAGATCATCAGTGGTTAATGCCACTGAGATGCTCCTACTACTTCTGGCTGTCCTGTGCCAGCATTGCTATCGTCAGATCATCTTCATTTCTACTAACTACTCAAGCCTGAATGGAGAAACACAACACCAGGAAAGTAGATCTGTACTTCATTTTTTTCCTTCTATGAATATTACTGGTAGATAGAAAAGATATGTAGCAAACAATTTACAAATAACATTAAAAAAAAAAAAAGAATCCATCTGCAATGTGGGAGACCTGGGTTTGATCCCTGGGTCTGGAAGATCCCCTGGAGAAGGGAATGGCTACCCGCTCCAGTATCCCTGCCTGGAGAATCTCAGGGATGGAGAAACCTGGCTGGCTACCGCTTATGGTGTCTGTCGCAGAGCTGGACATGAATGAACGACTAAGCACACAGGCATGCAGCGATTGGGCACATTCAAGGCTGGCACAACTGGATCCCAAAATTCTGTGTTAATAAGTCTCTTTCTGATACATGGATCTGCTTCCTTCTTTATTGGCTTCATTCTCAGATTGGTTTCTTCCCAGTAGAGACACAGATGGTCACTGGTAACTTTAGATCCGGATTCTCCGTGAAGTCAGAATTGTAGGAAAAAGAGATACCTTCTTTGCTCATGGTTCCAGCCATGTTCAAGATCACAGACTTTACGGGCTCAACACTCAGTCATGTGCCCATTCTCTGAATCAGGGGAAAGGTTCAGCACCACTGAAATCATAAGAACAGAGGATGGGAACGGACTGGTTTCCCAGAAGGGAACCATTAGAAGAGACGAAGCAAGTTTAAGATGTTATTGTCATCAATTCTCTTCTCTAAGAGGCTTCCCTGGTGGCTCAGAGGTTAAAGCGTCTGCCTCCAATGCGGGAGACCCTGGTTCGATCCCTGTGTCGGGAAGATCCCCTGGAGAAGGAAATGGCAATCCACTCCAGTATTCTTGCCTGGAGAATCCCATGGACGGAGAAGCTTAGTAGGTTACACTCCACGGGGTCGCAAAGGGTCAGACACGACTGAGCGACTTCACCAAGAGGCAGCAGTAAGGAGTGATTATTACTCACAAGCCATCACGAACACTTTTAGGAATTATGAATTCTTTTTGTGCTTCACTTACCTGCTTTTCTAAACATCAGTTCAGTTCATTTCAGTCACTCAGTCATGTCCGACTCTTTGCGACTCCATGAATCGCAGCACGCCAGGCCTCCCTGTCCATCACCAACTCCCGGGGTTCACTCAAATTCACGTCCACTGAGTCCGTGATGCCATCCAGCCATCTCGTCCTCTGTCATCCCCTTTTTCTCCTGCCCCCAATCCCTCCCAGCATCAGAGTCTTTTCTAAACATAGGGACAATTAAAAATCTGTGTATGTCCAAAGGGTTGTATTACACCAAGGAATGCCTGAGGCTGAGGCGGTCAGTGACCTTGGGCGGTATGATATTTGCTGGCTAGAAACTCCCCTCCTGTCCGTCTAGCCTGGGCCTCTGCCTCCCCTCCCTGGGTCTCCAGCACACTGTCCTTTCTACACCATCACCTGCATGGGTGCGCAATTTATTGCTGTCTTCCCTATACCCTGGGCCTCCTCCCAGATGATGCTCTGGGAAGAAATCCTGCACAGTTCCCAGCTGGTGTCTGAACTCCGATTAGGAGCCACACGACCTCAATTTCACAAGCACTGGACGGGACCAAGCAAACACCCCTTGTTCAGCACAAATAGCTATTAATCTGAGAAGACTGGATGGGCGCTGGCCACATGGTTTGGAAGTGGGGGAGCAGTGAGGGACAAGTCTTCATGGGCTTGGAAACACAATCTTAACAGACTCCCAAGTCAAAATTGGTCTTTTTGAAACCTTTAAGCAGGGGGGCCTCTCATTACTTCATCGTATGAGATGAATATGACCCTGGAGTTGTGCACCTTCTTCCATGTCTGCTCCGGTGTTGCCATGGGGAGAAAGTGACTCACTGATTGTTCCCTCCCCTACCCACCCAACAAATATGCAGGGAATTAAGATCGAAAGCCAAGATTCAGTGGGACAACCAGGTGGGTGAGATCCCTCGAAGCTAGAAGAAAGGCTTCCCTGGTGGTTCAGTGGTTAAGAATCCATGCTGCAATGCAAGGGACACCAGATTGATTACTGGTCCAGGAAGATCCCACATGTCCTGGAGCAACAAAGTGCAGGGGCCACAACTGCTGAGTCTGGATGCCTAGAGCCTATCCTTGGAAAAAAGAGAAGCTACTGCAATGAGAGGCCCACACACCACCACAAAGAGTAGCCCACAACTAGGGAAAAGCCTGTGTATCAACGAGGACCCAGCACAGTCAAAAAAATTAAATAGATCTTTTTTAAAAAGAGCTATAATGAGCTAAAACGAATGCTTGGAGGAATTGGACACTTTGGCCTGGAGAGAAGGGACTTAGAGGGAACCAGTTCTGAGTTTAGATGGCAGAAAGATGGTTCTAGAAAGGAGGTCTTATATGTTCTGAGTGGTATGAGGGGCTGCAAATGGGAACTTGGCAGCATGAGTAGCAAGCGTCAGATTTTGAGTCAAATGTGGGAAGGTGGTTTTAATTATGCAGGGTATCCAGAGGATCCTGCTGGTTGATGGGTTGCCTGACACGTGTTCTCTCTAGCCTATAAGCCTTTGCAGGTCCTCTCCCTGCTTAGGAAATTTNGCTGCAAATGGGAACTTGGCAGCATGAGTAGCAAGCGTCAGATTTTGAGTCAAATGTGGGAAGGTGGTTTTAATTATGCAGGGTATCCAGAGGATCCTGCTGGTTGATGGGTTGCCTGACACGTGTTCTCTCTAGCCTATAAGCCTTTGCAGGTCCTCTCCCTGCTTAGGAAATTCCTTTGACTCCTGACCCAGCTTTTTTCCTCAATCCCTTTGTTGTTCTTAGGTTATTTTTCAGTCATTTAAAGGATCATTTCTCCTGGGACATTTGCACCAAGCATCTCTCTGCTACTCCCAAACCAGACATATACACGTTTTACATGCTACTTCTCTAATGGCTCGGCAGGTAAAAAATTCACCTGCAAATGCAGGAGACAGGAGATGGATGGTCAGTCCTTGAGATGGGAAGATCCCCTGGAAGTGGAAATGGCAACCCATTCCAACGTTCTGTCCTGAAAAATCCCATGGACAGAGGAGCCTGGTGGGCTACCGTCCAAGGGATATCAAAAGAGTCAGACACAACTGAGCAGCTACACATGCAAGCACGCATGTGTCATTTACAAAGTTCTCTATATGATTCCATCCGTCTTCACCACTATCATCACCATCATCTTCATAACAATCTATTATTATTGCTGTTGTTATTGCAGTTATTACATATAACAATGTCATTGTGCCTGTGCGCTTATTTGTGTCTGNGTGTCATTTACAAAGTTCTCTGTATGATTCCATCCGTCTTCACCACTATCATCACCATCATCTTCATAACAATCTATTATTATTGCTGTTGTTATTGCAGTTATTACATATAACAATGTCATTGTGCCTGTGCGCTTATTTGTGTCTGACTGTTTGTGACCCTTTGGACTGTAACCCACCAGGCTCCCCTGTCCTTGGGATTTCCCAGGCAAGAATGCTGGAATGGGTTGCCATTTCCTCCTCGAGGGGATCTTCCCAACCCATGGATCAAACCCATGTCTCCTGAAGCTCCTGCTTCAGGAGAATTTTTACCCAGGGGAATTTTTTACCCACTGAGCCATCAGGGCTTCCCCCAAGTGTTATTACATAATATAATTATTACAGTTAGAACATTAAGCAGTATTATTATTGAGGTCTGTGTGCCTGTTCCTAGGGTGGGCAGTTTTGCATGCATATTCTCTTAACTAGCCTGCAACGTAAATGTTATCTCCATGCTTTCCTGTGCTTCTCCACTCCTGCATGAGGACACTGAGAGATACGCAGGTTAATCTGTGAGTGGACAGGGACGTTCAGGGGCTTCCCAGGTGGCATTCGTGGTAAAGAACCTGCCTGCCAGTGCAGGAGACGTAAGAGATGCGATTTGGATCCCGGGGTCAGGAAGATTCTCTGGAGGAGGGCATGGCAACCCACGCCAGTATTCTTGCCTCGAGAACTCCCATGGACAGAGGAGCCGGGTGGGTGATGGCTCACAGGGTCTCAAAGAGCTGGACACGACTAAAGTGACTTGGCACGCATGCACAGGGAAGCTCAGATTTGAACTCAGGTTTCTCGGACACTTACCACGCTGTTTGCAGTTGTCCATTCTCCTGCTGTCCTCCCCTTCTCTGCCAGGACTGGCCTGCTGGAGGGTGGGTAACAGACTAGGGACTCCATAAAGCTCAACCCTTTTTTTTTTTTTGGGTTTTTTTTTGCTGATTGAATGTGCTGAATGAATAAAAAAGAAGTGACACGTTCCATTGTTTAAGGGCAGGAAACACGGAGAAGAGGGAGGAATGAGATGATTTCCCCAGCTTGAAATAAAGGCTCAGGTACTAATTGTCTTCCATTGACCATGCCAGAGAACAAACCAGTGGCAAGGGCAATGGGCTGGACCTCTGTGAGCTTCTGGAAACTTGGTCAAGATTGTCACGGTCAATCATCAGATAAATGGCAAGGTGGGTCTCTGAAAGTGTGAACATGTTAATCACTCAGTCGTGTCCGATTCTTTGTGACCCCATGGACTCTAGCCCCCCAGGCTCCTCTGTCCATGGAATTCTCCAGGCAAGAATACTGGAGCAGGTTGCCATTCCCTTCTCCAGGGGATCTTCCCAACCCAGGGATCAAACCCAGGTCTCCTGCATTGCAGGCAGAGTCTTAACTGTTCATCTGAGCCATCAGAGAAGCCCAAGGTGAGACTTTAAGCCTACGCATAGCACACTCTGCAATCCTTGCTCTCGTTCACGTCTGCCTGGACCTGTGCAGGTATATCCGGGGTAAGTGGCCACTGCCAGCCTCCCCAGGCTGGCATAACGCAGGGGTTTCCCCCAGTTGCCTACACATTATTCCCCCTGCCCAGGAAGGATATTTAGATGGGAGTCTGGGCAGCCTTGGGGAACCTCTGCTTGCCAGGTCTTTGCTGAAGCCTGCCTACCTCCCTCCTAGAAGGTACAATATTGAAAATCAATGGGAAGAAAGTGTTTGAAAGGAGAGCTAAATCAAATATCCCAATATGGAGGAGTTAATCATCCAAAATTAACCTTATAACGTCTAGTATAAAACTGATCTATAAAGAAAATCAATGAGAGCAAATCAAACCCTGAAGCCTTTTGCCCCCACCCTGGATTCCGCCGTGACCAGAGAGTGGCGACTGTGCTCCATTACCTGGAAACCGTTCCTCAGCAGTTGATGCATTTAGCCGAGGGGCTCCCAATAGGGAGTTTTCATATACATTTCTCCTCCTGCATTTGCTTAACTGCCATTCTTAGAGCCTTAAATAAGATGCACTTAGCTGAAAATTGTCCTTCACCGAGGAGACACGATGTTCCCGCTGAGATAGATAATCCAGCATTGTATATTTTCATGCTCAGAGGAAAGCAAGATGCTTATTAGAGATGCAGCTATTCCTCCATTCCAAAGCAGCCTAGAGGGATTTACAGGGCCAGTAGGGCACCCTGGGGGACAGAGGGAGCAGGACAGAAGGGAATCTCTATGGGCAGATCCAGGAAGGTATTTTTGGCCAAGCCTGATGTGAGGATGGGGGCTTCCCTGGTGGTTCAGTGGTTAGAATCCACCTGCCAAGGCAGGAGACGCAGGTTTGATCCCTGAATGGGGAAGATCCAGTGGAGGAGGAAATGGCAACCCACTCCAGTATTCTTGCCTGGGAAATCCCATGGACAGAGGAGCCTGGTGGGCTACAGTCCATGGAGTCACAAAGAATCAGACATGACATCGCAACTGAGCACCCGTGATGTGAAGGGTGCTGGGGGCACTGGCCTCATGATTTGGCAGAACCAGGAAAGATGCCGGAAGTGGTGAGGATAGGGCCTGGGCCCCTGAACTCCAATGTTTCCAACCACTCCGAGGCACCAATATGTAAAATGGGTATCTTTTTTCCTAGATAAAAGTGTTGGTGTGAGGTTGCTTATTGTCTATTTCTCTCACTGGATGTAACCCCCATGAGAGCAGAGTCTATGCCCATTGTGTTCACTAATGAACTTTTGGAGTCCACAATAATACCTAGCTAACACATAGCAGGCATTCTCTCTATATGGGTGAATTAATGCATGGAAATAGCTCAGCAAAGTTCAACCCCTGATTTCCAGTAAAAGCTCATGTATAATAAATGGTAGTAAGGTGATATTAGTGGTAGTAATATTAATAACACTTCATAGGTGTGATAGTGCTATATATGCTATGTTCATCAGCATGCATTTTTTTAAAATTATTACTTAAAAAAATACTAATTCATTTATTTTTGGCTGTGTTGGCGCTTCGTTGCCATGCAGGGGCTTCTGGGTTCAATAGCTGCAGGGTACAGACTTAGTTGTCCTGCAGCACGTGGCATCTTAGTTCCCCAACAAGAAATCAAACTTGTGTCTTCTGCACTGGAAGACAGCTTCTTAACCACTGGACCACCAGAGAAATCCCTGGCATTCGTTTCTTACTGGATCCTCAAAGTGATACTTCTTATTATCGTCATTACTTTGTAGATTAGGAAATAAGGCTCCAATAGGCTGGGTGATAAAGCCAAGTTTATAGAGCTGGTGGTGGAGCAAGATTTGAATGTAAAGAAGGAAAAAGTTCTTAACCTCTGTGCTGTACAGATAACAAAGACGATGGTGACAGTTGCCATGATATTGGTGAAGGCGATGGTTGTGTTTACAGTGATGACGGTAATGATGAACTTCCCTGGTGGCTCAGATGGTAAAGAATCTGCCTGCAATGCGCGAGACCTGGGTTCAGTCCCTGGATCAGAAAGATCCCCTGGAGACGGGAATGACTACCCACTCCAGTATTCTTGCCCAGAGAATTCCATGGACAGAGGGGACTTGTGTGCCATAGTCCATGGGGTCTCAAAGAGTGGGACACAACTGAGTGACTAACACTTTCACTTTCACATAGTGTTGAAGAAGAAAGAAGAAAGAAGACATGCTTCTGTGCCTATGACCGGCCATATCCACACAGACATGCAGTGTCCAGACTCGAGTGCACTTTCTGGCCATAGCTTTCCTCTGTCTGGGAACAGGAATCAGACAAGTCACTGGTCTCAAAGAGTGGGACACAACTGAGTGACTAATACTTACACTTTCACATAGTGTTGAAGAAGAAAGAAGAAAGAAGACATGCTTCTGTGCCTATGACCGGCCATATCCACACAGACATGCAGTGTCCAGACTCGAGTGCACTTTCTGGCCATAGCTTTCCTCTGTCTGGGAACAGGAATCAGATGAGTCACAGATACAAGCACTCAAGAGGACACCAGGCTGTTTTACTTAGTCACTGCAGCTGCTGCAGGATTCCAGACAGTGATGAGCGTTCAGGGCTCAGGAACCAGCTCCTTAAAGGAAGACTAAGTCATAAGCAAAGATCTCTGTGAGGAAGTGAGAATTTGGGTCTAGAGAGAATTAAGACTAGTTTCAGATGTTACTGACTAGTAGCCTGAAGCCTGTCTGGCCCAAACCAGGGTAGTTTTAAGAAGGTCAAAGGTGTCAGTGTCCCCTGAAGGGAAACACTGAAGAAAGGAAGAGATGGGGCTCATCAGATCCCACGTGTTGCACACTCCAGATTTGTTGCCTAATTAACCCACACTCCCATGCAACCCTATGAGGTGGGCCCCACTGCTCTTTTACATATGAGGATATGAGCTGCAAAGGGGTCATCTATTCACATAACTCTTAAACAAAAGTTAAGACCAAATGATTCCAACAGTAATTCCCTCTTCATTGTGCCATAGGAACACTAACTCCCCTAGCTGAGTCCAAGGGGGATTTTATTCTCAGGATTTTTTGCAGAGTGGGGTTGTTTTTGTGACCCTTTTAGCAGGGGAGGTTTATAGGACCTCACAGTCAAGGAAAAAATGGTACTAGAGGTATGAATGAAAGGAACATTTTTATGACTGTCTCAGAGAAGGAGTAAAATCGGATACAACTTAGCAACGGAACAACAACAGTTTCTTGCCTATCCTTTTGCCTCTTGCTGGATTCCTTCTGCACTGAAACACAAAAAACCTGGGCCTAAGTAGGTCTAGATACCAGGGGAGTGATTCTAATTAAGAGACCATGGGTTGGAATCCCACACTGGGTTTTGGCTGGATTCAAGTTCTGGCACATGAGTTCAACTCCCAATCTGAAGTGAACAGTTTCAGAATTAGTCTTAATTTTCTGGACTTGGTTTCCAGAGTCCCCGGCTATAGCTCAAATTCTCATCTCCTCCAAGAGATCTTTACCAGGGACTCTACCTACAGTGCCTGCTACGTGATTTCATCTATTTGCTTCATAAGCTGTATCACAACCCAGCATTACCTTACTTACTTGTTTGTTTGGCCAATGTCTATCAATATCACTAGAATAAGTCCATGAGGGCACATGTTTGGGTATGTACCGGGGCAGTGTCTCTCATGCTGGTCCCTTTGTTCCAGCTGCTTACTCCACATGCAGTCCCATCCCTCTGTATCTTTTCATGGCTGAATCCTTGCTGTTGTTATGTTGTACAGTTGCTAGGTGATGTCTGACTCCTTGAAACCCCATGGACTAAAGCACGCCAGGCTCCCCTGTCCTTCACTATCTCCCAGAGTTTGCTCAGATTCATGTCCATTGAGTCGGTGATGCCATCCAACCATCTCGTCCTCTGTTGTCCCCTTCTCCTCTTGCCCTCAATCTTTCCCAGCATCAGGGNAGGTGATGTCTGACTCCTTGAAACCCCATGGACTAAAGCACGCCAGGCTCCCCTGTCCTTCACTATCTCCCAGAGTTTGCTCAGATTCATGTCCATTGAGTCGGTGATGCCATCCAACCATCTCGTCCTCTGTTGTCCCCTTCTCCTCTTGCCCTCAATCTTTCCCAGCATCAGGGTCTTTTCTAATGAGTTGGCTCTTCGAATCAGGGAACCAAGGTATTGGAGCTTCAGTTTCAGCATCAGTGCTTCCAGTGAATACTCAGGGTTGATTTCCTTTAAGATTGACTGATTTGATCTCCTTGCTGTCCAAGGCTGTCATTCAAATCTCAGTCTAATCTCACCTCCTCGGGTACGCTTTCCTTGGCCACCCTTTCCAAAAGAGCCAACCAATCACTCCCAGCCTGTTCCTCTAGTTTACTTGTCTACAGAGCACTCCTCAGTGACTGGAATTCCTGATGGATATTTATTTGCTGCTCTGTTCGTCTGCCCTCTGTAATCTATCTTTATGTACCAGAATGCCAGTTCCATGAACATAAGATGTTTTCTGTACCACAGCACCTAGAACGTGAGCTAACACGTAGTGATGGTTAACAAAGAGTTGTGGAATGAATGAACTAACTCAACAGAATTAAATAAAGCTGCACAGAGAGAGACTCATTGATCTGTGGGGACCTGCACTGTATTGCTGTTCAGCTTCCTGGAGGCTTTGCTTCTCTTTGGGAAGAAGTTATGTCGCCAGAAGGATTTCCCAAGGAGGCTGGTTAACAGAAGCCTACGTGACTGTGGTTTCAGAATCTGGATAAGGGAGACGAGAGAGCTTCTCTTGCACACATCCTACAGAGGGGGAGTTTAGAAGTTGGGGATAAAGGAGATATTCAGAGAGAAAATTTAGTCAGTCTTCTACTGCCAATTATTCTTTTTCAAATTTTTTTTTTATTTTGTATTGGAGCATAGTTGATTTACAATGTTGTATTAGTTTCAGGTGTACAGAAAATTGATTTATGTGTAGATACAGATATATTATTTTTCAAATTCGCTTCCCACTTAGTTTTTTACAGAATAGCAAGTAGAGATGCCTGTGCTATACGCTAGGTGCTTGTTGGTTATCTATTTTAAATAAAGGTGATGATTCATGCTCACTCAGTGACTTCCGACTCTCTGTGACCCCATGGACTGCAGCTCACCAGGCTCTTCTGCCCATGGGATTCCTCAGGCAAGAATACTGGAGTGGGTTGCCATTTCCTACTCTAGGGCATCTTCCCCACCCAAGGACCAAAACAATATCTCTTGCATCTCCTGCATAGGCAGGCAAGTTCTTTAACACTATGCCACCTGGGAAGCCTATATTAGATAATAATAGTGTGTATAAGTCAATCCCAGACTCCCAATTTGTTGCTCTCCCCACTCTTCCCCCTGGTAACCATAACTTTTTTCTCTAAATCTTTTTGTGAGTCTGTTTTATAAATAAGTTCATTTGTATCGTTTTATTACAAAGCCCCTAGAGGAGCTCCTGGAGACTTTTGCTAGCCCCCTTCTCAAATACAACGAAATCCAGTCACAGTAAAGTTAAGTAACTTGCCTGTGGAAGTGATGGCAATAGGATTTGGACTCAGACTTTGGGCATTAGAGTCGTGCTCTTTACCACTGCCCTGTCGCTCTATCCCACCCTTTCAGAGCAAGCTTGTTAAGGGATGGAGGCAGAGGTGGCAGAGACGAATAAAAACTGTGAACTGTGACATCAGTAAAATGGCAGAGTGAGCAACCCCAAGCTCTGCCCTCTGAAACAAACATCCCAGCACAGGCAGCAACTGTCAGAACCAACTTGGTCAGGACTTTGGAAAATGATCGAAAGTTTATAGCGACCAAGTGAATGCAGAATCAAGAGAAAGTTTAAAGTGGTAGGAGCGTGCACTTCCTCTTGTCCCACTCTGATTAAATGGCTGTGCCGTGGTCACACAAATGTCCTTGTAGCACCTTGTTACACCAATTCCTTACTATTCAAAGTAGGAGTTCCTTAAAACATTGAAAATAGAGCTACTATATGACCCTACAATTCCACTTCTGGGCATATATCTGGAAAAAAAACATAATTCAAAAATATACATGCACTCCAGTGTTCATTACAGCACTATTTATGACAGCCCAGCCATGAAAGCAATCTAGATCTCCATGGATGGGGGAATGGATAAAGAAGATGTGGTACAGATATACACTGGAATATTACTCGGCCATAAAAAGGAATGAAACGATGCCACTTGCAGCAACATGGACGGACCCAGATATAGTCATACTGAGTTACAGAAGACAGACAAGACAAATGTCACATGATGTCACTTACTAATACGTGTGGGATCTAGAAAAATGATACAAATGAACTTATTTACAAAACAGATACAGAGTCACAGATGTAGAAAACAAACTTATACCAGGGGAAAGTGGGTGGTGAGGAGTGGGATAAATAAGGAGACTGGGATCGACAAATACCCATTTCCATATATAACATAGATAAGTAATAAGGACCAGCTATGTATCACAGGGAGCTCTACTCAACACTCTGTAATGACCTGTATGGGAAAAGAATCGCCCCCAAAGTGAATACATGTATGAAAAAAAGAAGTGCGTCTTAGTCATACAGTCATGTTCCACGTTTTGTGACCCCACAAAGTGTAGCCTGTCAGGCTTCTTCGTCCATGGAGTTCTCCAGGCAAGAGGGTAGACGTTCACTTCTCCAGGGGACCTTCCAAACCCAGGGAATGAACACGGATCCCCTGATGTGCAGGCAAATTCATTACAGTCTGAGCCACCAGGGAAGTCAGAATATATGTATGAATATAATTGACTCACTTTGCTGTGCAGTGGAAACAAACACAACATTGTAAATAAACTGTATGCTAATAAAGTGTTTAAAAAACAAATAAAAACAAAACAAAAACAAACAGAAAACAAAGTGGGAGCAAAAGAAAAATCACTATAAGGGAAGGAGTGAAAGGTGAAACTTGCAATCCTGATTGTCTTTTCCTTAAGTTTCTCCTTCTTGATCTTGAGATTGAAGATTATCATTTCTCCCCACCTCCTGAGTGCATGCTAAGTCACTTCGGTTGTGTCTGACTCTTTGAAAGTCTATGAACTGTAGCCTACCAGGCTCCTCTGTCCATGGGGTTCTCCAGGCAAGAATAGTGGCATGGGTTGCCATTTCCTCCTCCAGGGGATCTTCGATGCAAGATCAAACCTGTATCTCTTATGTCTCCTGCATTGACAGGCAGGTTCTTTACAACTGGCACCACCTGGGAAGCACCACATCCCCTGACCCCAGCTTTCCTTTTATCAGTCAGGTCTAAGCATGGGCATGGACCCTTCCCTACAGAATGGTTGGCATGGGGTTAAACCACATCAAGTAGACACTATGATTGCTTTTATCTTACCAGTGAGTAAACTGAGGCTCAAAGAGTCCCCCACCTACTAAGTGGTGAATCCAGGAGTCTGTCTGACTCCAGAGCTAATGTTCTTTAGCACAAAATTTAATGGCACCCTTATCAACATTGAGAAGCAGTGCTTTGTGCAAATACATTGTACCTGAATATAAATTGATCATTTTCCAAGAAAATGGAAGCCTGTTTCACATGAGAACATTTATTTATGGAGACAAGAGTGAAGCGCAGAGTGTCTCCAGAACAGCATCTCAGCCTTCCCTCCATTCATCCTTTGTTCTCCCCATGATGACAAAAAAAAAAAAAAAAGAAAAAACCTTTTACAGACAAAGAGTTAAAAAAAAAACTTCCTGCAAAATCCAATCTTGTCAAAACAACAGCCACATCAGTCATTCTCAGCCTTGTAGGCAAGCAAGGTGACTGCACTGAGACTCGTCCAAGGCTTTGAGCCAGGCAGACCTGGGGTCGAATCCCACCTCCAACACTCAGGCCAAGTTTGGAGCCTGGCAAGCTATGGTCCATGAGGTCACAAGGAGTCAGACACGATAGAAGAGACTTAACACATTAGCACAAATTTCTACACCTTTCAGGGCCTCGGCTTTCTCATGTCACTCATTCATTCACCGGATACCAACTGGTGCCACCCTACTCTATTCAGCTTTGGCTAAGTGCTGTCATCTGCTAGGTCCTGGGGCTTTATAAGAGGACCAGGGGAGAAAGAGATGAAGATGCGCCACAGAGGAGGAGAGAGCACAGAAGAGTATTGAGAGTATTAACTGCTTTGACTCTGATGCAGACCTAGACCTAACACACCGCCTGTACTAACTGCACTCACTCATCTGCCAAAAAAAGAGCGAGTGGAACCCTAGGGTGGCATGGAATGTGATGAATAGATGCACCTTCTCTGGACAAATTCTCTGGGTCCAAATCCTGAATCTCCCAGTAATGGGTTCTCTGATCCTGGGCAAGTAATGCAGCTTCCCTGAGCTTCATTTTCTTTTCTTTCTTTTTTTTTTTTTTTGCGGAACACTAAACTTTATTCACTTTATTTATATATGTAACAGTTCTAAAGTATTTACTTCTTGCTTTGACAAATAATGAAAAATATAGGAGCGCTGATCGACTCCTCTTTAGGAGAAAAGGGTTATATGTACAGCTACGGAGAGTTACGGTTCCTCCTTTACATACAAAGAAAAATATTAATAAAAAAGTGCTTCATTGATCAAAAAAGGGCTAAGAGCTGCAAGCATTTATTCACACTGTACATCAGACCCAAGAAACCCGTAATCATTACCTCTTGGCACCTGTCACTAGGAACTGCACAATCTTCAATTAGACTGATTCCTCCCAACCTGCAAGGCCTGACCACACAGAGTGTGGAGGAGAACTTACACCCTGTTTCACTCAATGCAAATTCTGAGCAGCCTGCTGCCACTGGAAAGTCAGCCGTGCTCAGGTGCCCTTGGCTTTGCCTGGACTGACAGCTCCAGGGAAGGCTTCGGGCCAAGTCTTAGCTATACCCAGGCACACACAGGAGCCACCTTCCTGAGACACAACTTGCCCTTCGCCAGGGAGCTGCTCCCAAAAGGTTGGGAGAGTTCCCAGGCCGCACCCCCACTGCTCAACACAATCCGCCCCGTTACCAGTTAGCAGCTTTTTGCAGCGCCGAGCATGGCCCTTCCCCGGGAAGGGAGGGCAGGCACAAACATGGACACCAAGATCACAAAGCACAAACCTAAACTCTGCTCCACCCTTCTCCATACCCACCTCCACCACAAATCCTGATTTAAGGCTCTTTGAGGGCCACATCAAAGCTTGCTAAGGAGAGGTGCCTTGCATCTCCGACAGGCTATGTCCCTTCTCTTAAAGAACCCTGCAATCACCACGTCACCCCTCACGGCTGACAAGCAACACAGCAGGGCCGGGCTCCAAAGGGCAGTGGAGGAAGGCTGGTTCTGTGGGACACGCTCCCCCTTCCAGACGCTTGCACTCTGAAAGACCAATTCTACCCTCAAGGGGGAGATCCAGGATTGTTTGGGGGGGCTTGGGAACCCTGAGTCTGGACTTCCCTGTGCTGGCCGAGGAAGAGAGTGTTTGGGGGACCAGGCCTGGGAGGGGGCTTTCAGGCGCTCCCCAGGCTCAGCGTGCACTCCGGCCTTGACCGCAGCAGCAGGGCGCTGTGCTCTGGCTGGTCTGACGCCTGATGCCCACGGGTGGGAAGACTTGCTGGCCTGGCTGAGGGGGCCGACCACTGACAGGGGAATCCAGACACCTGGGTCCCTAACAAGGTAACAAAAGAATCCCGTAGAGGAGGAGATGCCAGCCACCCATGGCCAGCCCTCTCAGGGCCTCGGGAGGGTGCCCCCTCCCAACCCCACTCCTCTGCCTGTGGGGGGACTGGCCCAGCCCCTCTCGGCGGGGAGAGGCCACGGGGGCACTGCTCTTAGGGCAGATGCTCTCGGCGTCCTCAGAAGCAAAGGTTTCCACTCAGCTCTGATGTGGCGGTGGTAACAAGGATCGGTCACCAACGGNGCATGCAGGCCTCAGTGCGCACTTGCTGCTGCAGGCGCTGCCGACGCTCCCTTGGTGTGTGGGGCTAAGGGGCCGGGGCACTGGCTGAAATCAGACTAACAGCAGGGGAAAAAAGCCTGGAGGACAGAGGCAGTTTTAATTACTGTTGACACTCAGTTCTCCGGATAAGGAAGAATAGCTGAGCGTGTGCTTTGCCCTTTTAACTCTGGAGATCACAGGGGCAAAAACCATCAAGGGAATGTGCTTCAGTGTGTGGGCACCGAGGTGTAGGCTCCTTGCCAAGGTCTAGAGCTAAAAAGAAATCTAGCTTTCCTGTGTCAAAGTTCAGTTTCTCAGCAGCACCTCAAATTGCTTCAGTGTCAGAGGGAAATGGGATGAAGGGAAATAAACCACAGGGAGAAAAATCAGAACGTGCTAGCAAACGCTACCATGCGGAACACTAAACTTTATTCACTTTATTTATATATGTAACAGTTCTAAAGTATTTACTTCTTGCTTTGACAAATAATGAAAAATATAGGAGCGCCGATCGACTCCTCTTTAGGAGAAAAGGGTTATATGTACAGCTACGGAGAGTTACGGTTCCTCCTTTACATACAAAGAAAAATATTAATAAAAAAGTGCTTCATTGATCAAAAAAGGGCTAAGAGCTGCAAGCATTTATTCACACTGTACATCAGACCCAAGAAACCCGTAATCATTACCTCTTGGCACCTGTCACTAGGAACTGCACAATCTGATTTCTCCCAACCTGCAAGGCCTGACCACACAGAGTGTGGAGGAGAACTTACACCCTGTTTCACTCAATGCAAATTCTGAGCAGCCTGCTGCCACTGGAAAGTCAGCCGTGCTCAGGTGCCCTTGGCTTTGCCTGGACTGACAGCTCCAGGGAAGGCTTCGGGCCAAGTCTTAGCTATACCCAGGCACACACAGGAGCCACCTTTCTGAGACACAACTTGCCCTTCGCCAGGGAGCTGCTCCCCAAAGGTCGGGAGAGTTCCCAGGCCGCACCCCGACTGCTCACCACAATCCGCCCCGTTACCAGTTAGCAGCTTTTTGCAGCGCTGAGCATGGCCCTTCCCCGGAAAGGGAGGGCAGGCACAAACATGGACACCAAGATCACAAAGCACAAACCTGAACTCTGCTCCACCCTTCTCCATACCCACCTCCACCACAAATCCTGATTCAAGGCTCTCTGAGGGCCACATCAAAGCTTGCTGAGGAGAGGTGCCTTGCATCTCTGACAGGCTATGTCCCTTCTCTTAAGGAACCCTGCAGTCACCACGTCGCCCCTCACGGCTGACAAGAAGCACAGCAGCAGGGCAGGGCTCCAAAGGGCGGTGGAGGAAGGCTGGTTCTGTGGGACACGCTCCCCCTTCCAGACGCTTGCACTCTGAAAGACCAATTCTACCCTCAAGGGGGAGATCCAGGATTGTTTGGGAGTGGGGGGGCTTGGGAAACCTGAGTCTGGACTTCCCTGTGCTGGCCGAGGAAGAGAGTGTTTGGGGGACCAGGCCTGGGAGGGGGCTTTCAGGCGCTCCCCGGGCTCAGGGCGCACTCCGGCCTTGACCGCAGCAGCTGGGTGCTGTGCTCTGGCCGGTCTGATGCCTGACGCCCAAGGGTGGGAAGAGCTGCTGGCCTGGCTGAGGGGGCCGACCACTGACAGTGAGGGGAGTCCAGACACCTGGGTCCCTAACAAGATAACAAAAGAATCCCGTAGAGTAGGAGATGCCAGCCACCCATGGCCAGCCCTCTCAGGGCGTCGGGAGGGTGCCCCCCCCAACCCCACTCCCACTCCTCTGCCTGTGGGGGGACTGGCCCAGCCCCTCGAGCTTCATTTTCTACTTTGAAAAACCAGGGTGCTGACCATAATACTTCCCATCTCATAGAGTGGCTTTGGAAAAAAATAAAATGAGTTAATTCATGTCAGCCACTTACCTTGTCTGTGGAGAGCTGATTATTTTCAGGCCTGAGCTAGGACTTTTTACATCCACGGTTCTGTTTAATTTCACATTGACCACATTAAGCAGATTTTGTCCATTTTACAAGTAGGAAGCTGAACTCCAGAGTGGTGAAGTGAAAGTCTGCTGAATAATGTTAAAGAACTTGTCACAGAATCAGTAGGTGTGGACATGAGATTCAGACCCTTGTGAATCAGCCTCCAAGACTTTAGTCTTTACCCCACACCCAATGACTCTCCTAAAAAAGGAAATGGGGCGAGTCACCTATGATGTCCTTTATAATCATCATTTTCCTTTCTGAGTGTCCACTTCCCTTTGTGGGCCAATCAAGGACACCATTGGTTAGAGTAACCATGTTAGCAAGAGACAGCCTTGAAGTCTTTCTCAACTCCCCCTTCTCTTCCATCCTTTGTGTCCTGGGCATTCTATCTCTTAAATATCTCTTCCCATTCCCCTCTCCTCTCCAAAGTGGGAAGGGAGGTCATTGCTCACCTGTAGGTCAACGTAGGCCCCTGTCTGGTCTCCCCAGTTCCAGGTTCTCACCCCTCTATTTATCTTCACAACAGCTTCCGTGTAAACTTCAAAGATGCAGTTATGACTAGTCCTCTCCCTGCCAAGCACCTTGCCCTCAGCTCTGGCTTGCCATCAGATTTCTTCAACATCTGTCCTCTAAGACATGCCTTGGGAATTTACCTTCATCCCCGTTTCCAAGAGCACATCTTGCCAAACCACTACAGGGCTTCAAAACACTAGCTACTGAAAGGATCCTGGGATTGCTAACTCTGAAACATTTAAATGGGCAACTTGGTCTGCCTTGAACAGACAACACCATCCTGTATTTTCCACCAGTTCACTTCCTGAAACTCTTAAGTGTTCAGCTGAAGATTCACCTCCTCCAGGATGTCTTCTTTGGTTATACTGGTTTAGGTACTCTGCCTTCATGCCCCCAACAGTGCCCTTTGCTACATCTATCTGCTTATTCCTCCTGCAAAACTTTGAAATAGTTTTAAAGCAAGTATTCACTCTCTTCGCCTTCCAGTATATGTGAGGGAAACAGATCCCTGCTCCACTGATGCTGGCTTGGCCAACAGATAATAGCAGATGTGAGGCAAGCAGAAGCTCACCTATGCTTGCCCGGTTAAGCTTGCACTCTTGTGCGCCTATGATCCACTAGGGGAAGAGACTGCTCTGGATAATTGCTGACCCTTCAAACTGGCTTCAAAATGAATATACGGAAAACAGACTTGGAACCAAGCCCTCAGACTGGAGCAAAAGGCAGCTGATTGGCACCTAAAGCAAAGATGACCATCTGAGCCCAGCCCTAGCCATGTTGCAAACATGAGAACAAATACTCCTTATTGCAAGCCAGTGGCTGGTTGCACAGCATTGTGTGGCAATAATGATGAACACTTGCTTTTTTAATTGCTTCCCCCCGCCCCTTCAAAACTGTGAGCAACTGAAGGGCAGAGACTGTCTCTTAACATATAAATCTACCCCCCCACCACCACTTTCAACGTATGATTTGGCACAAGGACAATGCCCAATGTATGTTTGAGGAAAGAAAAGAGGAGGAAAGCAGAGAAGGAGGGAGTCAGAGAGGGCAAGAGGAAGGAAGGAAAGAAGAAAATAATAAATGATGATATTCTCGGTAAAGCACAAAAGCCTTTGCTAAAACTGCGTTTTATTGGCACCTGAATTTAATGATTAAGCCCCATGCCAATGAAACTGTCAGGAAAGATTCAGAAAAAAAGAAACAGAATGAAATGTTACCGAAATGACCATCTATCAACCTAAATTCATTTTAAAAAGAATGGAACTAGGATACGTCACCATCTTTAAGGCTGTCCAACTCCTATGAAGATGAAATTACTTCTGGCAGTGGCCGGACATTGACTGATACAATGACATTCCCTGAAGGAGATGAAGGGGGTGACAGGAAAGAATGGACAAGAGCCATGGACTAGGACCACTTCTGGGGCCACTGTGGCACCCACCAGGGATAAGGCTTCCTGCTTCCTTCTCACCACCCCTGCTCGTTTGGAGACTATTATGGAATTGGGTGCCATATACAAAAGTTAAGCAGATGTCGGGGAGAGGAAATTTATGAGAGGTGGATAGCTGTGTAAGAAGTTAGAATTTCGCCCACTGATAACTTGACATGAACTATCTTCCTAAGCCTTTCCATTTGTATAAATAATTTTTGCTTTTTATTTTCCTCTTTCCTGACATCTCAGAGAATACCAAGAGAGGTTTCAGATTTCAGATTCAAATGTTTTTCCATTCCCAGGGCTATAATCTCTTGGCCAGAAAGAAGAAAAGCTATTCTAGCCCCCTTTGGAGATTCTGTAACTCATATCAAGAATCCAGTGATAATTATACTGTCTTGAGCACTTAGGTCATGCACTTGACATCAGCTATCTCCTTTAATTGTCACAACAATGGAGGGAGACTATGAGGTGGAGATGAGAGGAGGAATAGGTACCACTATTTTCAGATGAGGAAATAGAGGCTCAGAGAGTCAAGTAACTTTCCTTTGATCATATAACAGACAGAACTAAAATTTAAATACGAGACTGTTGAAAGCCAACAGTTAAGTTCATTTCATAATACAAACACCAGCTCTCATCATTGGCTTCAGTCCTTCTTGCCAGGAGATGCTCTTGCCAGAAGCTGAGTTGAGAAGTTTAGAATGTTCACTTTCTCTAAAACTTAACATGTCACAAATCTTTTCTTGCCTATGATGACTCTAGTCTCCAGGGAAACAGTGTTATAATGCTATGCCAGAGGCAGTAGACAAAACCTGCATGCAGGTGGATTGCTAAATGCTCAAGCTGGATATAGGAGCAAGCACTGCCCTAGGAATGAGAATGTGAGGTTGCTTATTTCAACTCTGCTGTGTGACCTCAGCAAGTTGCCTGGACTTTCTCAGCCTCACTCTGTTTCTGCCTTTGAAAAATGGAAATGAGAATTTTTGCTCTGCATATTCTATGTAGGGAAAGAATTTGAAACAACATAAATGCCCAACAGCAGGAGACTGGCTGAATTATGACATACCCATGCAATGACATATCATAGCCATTAAGAAATGATTTGGTGAAATACAAATCTATTTAATATTTAACTATAATCCAAGCAATGTGCTTTGCATGTATCAGCTCATTAAAATTTCCCAAAAATCTATGCAGTTTTTATCAAACCCATTTTATAGATGAGGTAAAGGAATTTGCCCAAAGTCAGAGTTGATGTGTGAAACTGGAATTAAAACTCAGGAAATCTGACCCAGAACTTATTCTTAACCACAACATCCTGCTGCTGCTGCTGCTAAGTCGCTTCAGTCGTGTCCGACTCTGTGTGACCCCACAGATGGCAGCCCACAAGGCTCCTCCGTCCCTGGGATTCTCCAGGCAAGAACACTGGAGTGGGTTGCCATTTCCTTCTCCAATGCAGGAAAGTGAAAAGTGAAAGTGAAGTCGCTCAGTCATGTCTGACTCGTAGCGACCCCATGGACTGCAGCCCACCAGGCTCCTCTGCCCACGGGGTTTTCCAGGCAAGAGTGCTGGAGTGGGTTGCCATTGCCTTCTCCATAACCACAACATAATTACATAGAAATATGATCTAATTTTAAGCTTTGAAATGCAAGTTATAATATGGAACAATTACCATTTATCACTATATAATTAACCATGCCAAAAAAGTAACAGATTAAAGTAACAATCATTTTTATTGCACTTTATAGCATTTTTGCAGTTCTGCAATCCAGACTGGGCTCAGCTGGGTGGTTCTTCTGGGGGCTTGCTAGTAGACTTTTGCATGGGTGCATTCACAGGGCAGAGCAAAGCAGGTGGGGGCTGGGCTCAGCTGGGACGCTGGATAGACTGGGCCTCTCTCTTCATGAAGTCTCAGGACCTCTTTCTTCCCACAGTGGTTTCTCAGCAGCATATACTTCCTATATGGTGGCTCAGAGCTCCCAAGAAAGCCACAGCAGAAGTTGCCCAACTTTCTTAATGCTGTGGCCTGGAGTTGTCACAGCCTCATTAGGCTGCATCCTACTGGTTAAAGCAAGTCACAGGACCAGCCCAGAGGCCAGGGGAGGAAACTACACAGTACATAAGTTCAGGATGCACGCTGCACTCTGGGCCACCAATGTAACATACCACCACAGTATGTGTTAATGGAATCCTAGTTTAAAAATAAGCATGTTTATGGGAGAGGTACCCCCAGGGAATACAAGTTAACACATTAACAATGTTTATCTGGCACAGGGAGAGATTATAAGTAAGATTTTCCTTCTTATATTGATCTATCTGTATTTTCAATATCGTTTAGAATGAATATGTACTAGTTTTATGTAAGTAAAATAATCAAAGATAACCTTTTCTCTTAGGAATAAGAAAATAATTCCTGGTCTGTGTGGTCCAGTCAGAAATAGTTACTTACTATGTAGTACCTACTATATGCTCACATATATTAACTCTTTTAATTCTTCTGGCCACTACAAAGTAGACCCTATTATTATTCCCATTTTACAGATGCACAAGCTGAGGCACAGTGAGGTCAGATATCTGTCTAAGACTACAGAGTTGGTAACAACTAAAATCCAAACCAGGCGGTGTGGCTCCAGAGCAAGTCTCAGGTCTTGGGTTTCCTTGAGTCTTTTGGATGCATATACTGATATCTTTTCCTGAAAAGTTCCCTTCTCTTTGTGTGAACAGTGTGGTTCACTTACCTATTCTAGGAAACTAAACTCCAGGAACATCTCCCATCATCCTAGGAAGTCTCCTTAATTTTAGCTGTTCTGGTCGAGACCAGGATGCACAGGTGGACCTCAAATTAAAAATCTCCAGACCCCGGTTGATAGTTTTCCTGCATTTGTTGTGAACCATATTAGCCAACAGACAAGCTGAGAATTCCCTCCTCCAATCACGGCACTCAACTACAAAAGTGCATTTATGCACGTGTGAGCATAGACGTGCAAGTATCTGTGTTCATGCACGTATACACGTATACAGTTATGTGCCTGAGGTGGTTTGCACATCCATGCACAAACAAGTCCATCTGGGAAGGCGTATGTATACATCCACATATCAAGTGAAATCACACACATATATACATCATGTACATACATGCAGTCATTTCTAGGAAGAAAAATGGTTATATTTGTGCATTCCCACTCTGATTTAAATACACATACATTTACATGCTGTGTGCACCCATGAATGTGCAAATACTTGCATTTGTACATACTTTTAGACCTACCTATGCATCCATGCAACTTCCTATCCTTGCTCATCTTTTAGGCCAGTTAACTCCCAGAGAATTTCAAAGGCAGACAGACTCTGAACTATTCCTTACCTCCATGGAATAAAGGCAGAAGTTCACCTCTAGGTCTCTAGAAATGGTTTTTATAGATTGATTAATTCATTCACTCAACAAATATTTATTTAACGCTTACTATGTGTCAGGCTTAGTTCTGGGTGTTGAGTATTCAAAAGTGTAAATAAAACATACAAACAACAGCTTTCCTTGAGGAACTTACATGCTTAGTATCCAGGTGCATGCAGATAGAGCCAAAGAGATTCACCTTAGCCTTCAGAACATTGTCCCATGGGTATTGCCAGTGACGTTTACTCTCCCAAGACTGTATCCAACTCAGCAGGTATGTCAATGTCAGATAAGGGCATGCTGAAACTATGGAAGTTTGGAACCTTCTCCCATAGTCGCAGTAGAATTCATTTGTGGACACAACCCAATCTATAGGAAGGCTGACACTGGTGGATAAGCCTGGGCAAGGTTGGAGTCCAGGCTGAGAGTGGAACACCGGCCAGTGGGGGAAAGGAAGTGAGGGATCATGACATTGCAGAGACAGGCAGCAGTGCAAACAGGGCTCTGTGAGAGGATACTGGAAGAAAAAAGAAATGTTTTTTTTTTTTTTTNTGGATAAGCCTGGGCAAGGTTGGAGTCCAGGCTGAGAGTGGAACACCGGCCAGTGGGGGAAAGGAAGTGAGGGATCATGACATTGCAGAGACAGGCAGCAGTGCAAACAGGGCTCTGTGACAGGATACTGGAAGAAAAAAGAAATTTTTTTTTTTTTTTTTTTCTCCTTCCTCTGCCTAGTATATAAATACTCTTCTCTAGGACCCACGGGAGCTGCTGAGGTAGAAAACAAGAAGCGAAATAAGCAGGTAATTGATAAGAACTATGTGTGGGCTGCCTAGATTAACCTCCTGCAACACGGCTATACATTTATGCCCTTTGGGATGATCCAGACCAAACTGATTTCACCTTCCTGGAAGGTATCCTTTTAGTTCAGCAGCGCAATTTGACAGGCTCTGTGCCTCAAAGAGTCCAGCATATGCCAGGCATCAGCAAAGATAGTTGAATGAATGAAAGAATGAATGAAAATAAATGAATGGGATTAACAATTTAATGATGCTAGTTGAGCCCTTATTTTGTACCAAGCACTGTTAAAATGCTATATGTGAACATGACATTATTAATATTTCCTGTAATGTTTACAACTGCCCTTTGAAGGTAAAGAAACCATGACACAGAAATGTTAAATAACTTTCCTAAATTTCTGCTAAGTAGATGGATGGATGCACGGGTAGATGGATGAATAGATGGATAAAGAAACAGTACATAAAAAATAATAGAGATGAACACTGTAAGGAGTTTTATCTAGTTGAGATTGTACATTCCTGCCTGTTCCAGAAATATTTCACTCCCTAGTTCTGAAACACCATTTATTTTAAGATGTGCCATGGATTTATCAACAGCTTTGCAGAAGAAAACAAACAACAGATCAACACACACATACACACACACACAACTTCAATCACATCAAATACGTACATTAATTGTTAGATAAATCCTGATACAGAAAGCTTAAATGTAGCAAAATGTGTCTTTGACATTGAGGCCTTGCCCATCAGAAGCCTAATAAACAAGCAACACTGGCAGGTACTCAGCTGACCACACACCTCTAGATTCTGCTTCCACACTCTACCTGGGACCTGACTTGCTGCTCTCTCTGCTTGTTTCAAGGCTCACCTCTTGTTTTCTGTGTGTCCAGCTAATCACCTTAGGATACCCTGCTGATAGTTGGGGGTTCTATAACTCTGGGCTAGTTATAACCCCTAGCAGACCAGGACACAGACTGAAAAGGGGAAGAAAGACCACTCCCTTAGTTGAGAAGGAAATGGCAACCCACTCCACTATTCTTGCCTGGAGAACCCCATGGACGGAGGAGCTTGTTGGGCTACAGTCCACAGGTCGCAAAGAGTCGGACATGACTGAGCGACTTCACTTTCACTTAGTTGAGCAATGTAACCTTTTCAAGTTAGGATTTGTGATAAGCGCCTTGTATCTTTAAGCATCCTCTGAGTCCCAGCCCATTCATTTGTGATGCAAATCAAGGAATGTCAAAAAGATAAATGCTTCTCTATACCTGGCCCCCAAATAAGGATCAGAACCTTTTCTCTCTTTTGTGCAGATACGGGAAAGGGGCGGGGATGTTTAATTCTGGGGTTTATTAAATCTTTGTGATGTCACTGTTGCATGCAGACTCCTTATCTTTTTGTTAAAGGAAAACGTTTCCTAAATTTCTGAACACCAGTCCAGCACTGACTTACTCCAAAGCTCTCCAAAGGACAACCCTGCTTGAAAAAGAGGTACTAGCACCTGGGATATACTTGACAAAAATTCTCGCTTTGATAAAATTCGGGCTCCTGTGAACTATCTTCTCAACTAGACCCTGATTTGGGGGCTTCTCTGTTTGCCTCTGATTATCTAATTTTAGCAAGACTCCTGCTAAATCGGTTTAGCCAGAATACCCACCCTCAATATCTGATTGGGTTCCTCATCCTGCACCTTCTCCCAGGGGATGGCGAATCACCCTGGGATTCCACCAGCAAGAATCCTGTTAGGTAGGTTTAGCCAGCACCCCTCTTTACTGTGGTGTTTCCCCTTAGTAATCATCCTCCCTTAAGCCCCTACCCAGCTCCTTGGCTATAATTTCCCGCTGTTCCCTGTTATATTGAGGGGGTGAGATCAGTCTCCCACCCCTCCACCCCCACACTGCAAAGCCCCACTGCAGTGGTCCCTGTGCCTCTTGTGATGATCGTGAATAAGGTCTGCCTTACAGTTCTTTAACAAGGTCATGAAAGATTGAGTCATTATTTTACTTTAGCATATTTGATACATCCTAAGGGATTCCCTTGTGGCTCAGCTGGTAAAGAATCTGCCTGCAATGTGGGAGACCTGGGTTCAATCCCTGGGTTGGGAAGATCCCCTGGAGAAGGGAAAGGCTACCCACTCCAATATTCTGGCCTGGAGAATTTCATGGACTGTATAGTCCATGGGGTCGCAAAGAGTCGGACACAACTGAGCAACTTTCACTTTCACTTTGGGGCTTCCCTTGTAGCTCACTCGGTAAAGAATCTACCTGCAGTGCAGGAGACCAGGTTCGATCCCTGGGTTGTGAAGATCCCTGGGAGAAGGAAATGGCAACCCACTCCAGTATCCTTGCCTGGAAAATCTCATGGAAAGAGGAGCCTGGTGGGCTGCAGTCCATGGGGTCCCAGAGTTGGGCATGACTGAGTGACTAACTCTTAACTTACTTACACTTCTGTATGTAGTTTCAATTATAGTTTTCCTAGGACTGGCCCAAGAGGAGGCCACTTTCTGACATATAAATCAGGACACATAAAACAGCATCACAGTTTTCCCCTGATGTCTGAGTAGAGATATGTGAATATTGTTCAAAAGACTTAGAAGTCAAATCACCTTTCTATGTGGGCTCTTTTTACCCTATATTAATACTACTGCATGATAAAAATGATTCTAGGTACACACTGCTATATTTAAAATAGATAACCAGCAAGGACCTACTATACAGCACAGGAAACTCTGCTCAATGTTATATGAAAGCTTGGCTGGGAGGGGAGTTTGGGGGAGAAAGAATACACATATATATGTTGGAAGCACACGTTCCGGGAAACAAACTCACTCAGAAAGACAATGCAGATAGTAAAGTGCAGTTTATTACACCGGCAGGCCCAAGGCAGAATTTCCTCTTTGCCAAGGACTCCAACCAGCATTTGTGAAAATCTTTTATACCCCATGTGCACATGTCCGAACCCACCACTCCAAATTCCTTGAGACTTACATAAACAAAGGAAGGGTAAATACAACCCCAATAACCCCATCATTCACATGTTGTGTTCAAACAGTTAGGCAATTGGCCAAAAATCAATAAGCCAGAGGTTACATTCCGATAGGTACAGAAAAATATATTGCCTGTCCAGAGGCAGGGGTGATTCAGTTTAGTTCAGTTCAGTCACTCAGTCGTGTCTGACTCTATGCAATCCCATGAATCGCAGCATGCCAGGCCTCCCTGTCCATCACCAACTCCCGGAGTT
>SJYX01012340.1:247903-270967 GCA_006410675.1 Oreotragus oreotragus
GAAGACTTTATTTTCTTGGGCTCCAAAATCACTGCAGATGGTGACTGCAGCCATGAAATTAAAAGACGCTTACTCCTAGGAAGAAAAGTGTGAGAAATCTAGACAGCATATTAAAAGGCAGAGACATTACTTTGCCAACAAAGTCCGCCTAGTCAAAGCTATGGTTTTTCCAGTGGTCATGCATGGATTGAACCATAAAGAAGACTGAGCACCAAAGGACTGATGCCTTTAAACTATGGTGTTGAGGAAGACTCTTGAGAGCTCCTTGGACTTCAAGGAGACCAAACCAGTCAATCCCAAAGGAAATCAGTCCTGAATATTCATTAGAAGGACTGATGCTGAAGCTTCAATACTTTGGCCACCTGATGCAAAGAGCTGACTCATTGGAAAAGACCCTGATGCTAGGAAAGATTGAAGGCAGGAGGAGAAGGGGACGGCAGAGGATGAGATGGTTGGGTGGCATCACCGACTTGATGGATATGAATTTGAGTAAGCTCTGGGCTAGTCCGTGGGGTCGCAAAGAGTTGGACTCAACTGAGCATCTGAACAGCAACGACAGGCACCAGACAGCTAGGGACAGCCCCTATGCCCCAGAGGTCTCCCAAAGTATTAGCCAACCACAGGGAGCTCACAGAACCTAGCTAAACCCGCCCCACTTGCCATATTTAAGTTGCTCCCAGCGCTTCAGATTGTTGTTACACTAATCGGAATGCAACTTCTTGTGTGGCCCTGCCTGACACCTCTCCTTTGTAGCCAGAAGAAAAAGACTTCTGCCTCTCATTTCTGCAAGACTCATTGTGTCGTGTCCTGCTGGCAAAAGAATCTAAGTTATGCAAAACAATGTCTTATCCATCTCCATAAGCCATCCGTTGCCCCAGGCAGGGCTTGGTACCAAGCAGAAGATGCTCCTAAATGTTTCTGAGAGAAAAAGACAGAGGAGGAGAGAAAAAGAGAAGGAGAGAGGGAGGCAGGGAGAAAAAAGGGATAGAGGAAGAAGGGAAGGGAGGGAGGGAGGAAGAGAAGGAAGGAAGGAAAAAAGAAGGAAAGAGGACGAGAGGAAAGGAAGGAAGGAAGGAAGGAAATAATGCAATTCCAGGAGACACAGAGCCAGTCACAGCAGCCACACACTTGTGCAGCCATCTCTTCTTAGACTGTGACACACAATCCAGTGTACATTTGCTCCACTTTTGATCAATGGAGTGCTAAAGCCTAGGTGCCCAAATTGGGTTTGGTACTCAGTGTCTGGATTCCTGATGGGAAGAAGAATACTGTGATGGTTAAAGGTCAAGTACTGGAATCAAAATGCAGCTCTACCACCTGCTAGGTTTGTGCCAAAGGACGAATTACTTGAACTTTCCTGAACCTCAGCTTTCTTTTATGTATAATAGGAGATCATAATCCCTACTTCAAAGGGCTCATGGGAGCATTTTAAACCATGAAAAATGTAAAGCTCTGAGTGTCGGGGACAAAGGCAGCCCTAGGATGTTCTCTGGGGAGCCGTGAAACTTTTCCAGGAGAGAAGGGACGAATTCCCTTTCCTGTTTCAGGCTCACATGGGAAGAAGACAGAAGTACTTTTTATGGTCTTCGCACCCAGCATGGGCTAGGTATAGTCAGATTTCCTTTACATCCTCACGAGGATTCATGAGTCGGTTACCGATAATCAGGGATGTTAAGTGACCTCATTTAAAAATCACAGAAATATTAAGTGGAGGCACCAGGATTAGTAACCCAGTGTTGTTTACCACTGCATCTTTCTGGGAAGTGTCTAATCATCTCTCACGACCCAAATTTGAGTCTGTCCTCCCTGAGGATACAGGATGATATCCTTGCTTCTCTGGGGATGGGGTGAAAGGCAGAAACAAACATCACATCTGTTGCTCTTACAAGGATTTTGTCAGTAATCAGCTTCTCCAAAGATACTCCAAACCAGAGGGAGTTTGATCCGATCCCCACCCTGGACCTGTACATTAGTCTCCCTCTCAGTTCACTGGCCTTCTGAATTCAGTGGTTTCTGCCCATTCTGTGTAACTGGAAGGATGAATGGCTACTTCTCCACTGAACAACATCCCCCCTCCCCGGCCCCGCCCCGGTCAGTCAGTTTGGCCACCACCATTTCCTCCCTTGGAATTCCTGAGGGCAGTCTCTACCCAGCAGGAGGTGACCAAGGAAACGGGAAATAGATGGGACTTAAGATTTCCATTATCTTGCCTCTCAGGATTGAATCAACATCAGTGTAGCCTCCTATCCCTCTTCCCTTGACCCCTACTCTATGAATTCTCTATTGACTCACCTCACCGTACAAGAATTGGGTTAAACCCCTTCTTAATGTGCAGTGAAGATGCAGGAAAAATAGCAAAATAATAAGGATGAATTTGTATGAGACAGGGAGCTCTAGCCATACTTCTGCTAGAAACTAGTTTAACCTCTCTGAGCTTTAGTTTCCTCATCTGGAAAATGGGCATGTGAGAGTGCCTACTACAGAATCTGGGAGGATTAAATGAGATAATGTTACTTTCAAGGATTGTGTTTATCTGAATGTCACAGTGTCTTAACCAAAACTGGTAGATTTTTCTCATAAAATGAGAAACATAAAGGCAGGCAGAGCATGGCACTATCATCATCAAGGTTCTTTTGTTTTCCTGCACTGCCTTCCTTAGCCTGAGTGCCTTTTCCTCTTGATCACAATACAACCGCTTCATCCTGACCACATTCCAGGCAGAGAAACAGGGAGAGAAAAGGCAAACGGTCAGCTTTCTTGGAAGGACCATTAAGTAGAACTCTAGTCTCATCTCACTGATTGGAACTATATCATATGGTCACCTTTAGCCACAGGATACTGTAGGAAAACCTTTTCTGTGCACATGGCCATTCTGAATGAAATCACAGACCCATTAATAAGGCATAAGGGAAGAATGACTATTAGTATGCAATTGGCAGTAACCGCCATAGTAGGAAAGTCACTTTACACAGTTCCTGACACATGATAAATGCTTAATAAGAATTAGCTATTATGATGGTGATAACAATTTATGATCTTTATACAGTCCTAGCTCCTCTTGGGACTGGAGCCTGATCCTGAAGCCTCATTTATTCTCTTAATATCCAGGATCTGTCATCCTCCTGAGGTCCTGCCATCCTCACCTGAGGATGAAGGTGTCTGTTTTCACTGTCTCTGTCATTACTCAGAATCAATCTGCTGTGATTTTAAGCATCTCCAAGAACACAGCCTCTGGTCCCATCATTTGCTGCCATGCACTTCCCCTTTGTTTCATCTGCCTAGGTGGTACCCTGGACCACCCAATGACTAACTAGGTACATAAGTTCTTCTGGGAAGTTACTAGAAACCTGGATGAGAAACAATGATTCCTTTCAGCATCTCTTGCTTTTGATATGGCAGGAGTCACATGGAAACTGGAAGATGCTCTTATTTTGGACCCGTTCCAGTCTCTGTTTGAGCTACATGCCTCCGTAACTGGGAAAATTGCCTTAAGGAGCATTGTTGAGAGTGGATGGAGAATTCACTGGAGAATTCATCTTCAGACCGCATGGAAGCCAATTTCTCAGCTAGAGCAAAATCTCCACACAAACAGTACCAATAAAAACATCTATATCCAAGCGTTCCTGTATAAATGTATAAGCATTTCTTTAATGTATAAACTTAGGGAAGAAATTACATGATCATTGCAATCACACATCTTTATATTTCCAAATTATTTACCAGATTTGCTCAAATTTATAGTTATACTAGTTGTGGATAAGATATTCAGTTTTTCAGAACCTTCACCAACACTTAATATCGTGGGACTTTTTAATGTTTTGCAATTAAAAGGGCATGACATGGTGTCTCTTTGATGTTGTACTTTGCATATCCATGTTTGCTGAAAGAGTGAATATCTTTTTTCTTGCTTCTTAGCTATTTATAAACTATAGAATTTCATAGGCATGAATCTGCCTGCAATGTAGGAGACTCGAGTTTGATCCTTGGGTTGGAAAGTCCCCTGGAGAAGTAAATGGCAACTTACTCCAGTATTCTTGCCTGGAGAATCCCATGGATAGAGGAGCCTGGTTGTCTACAGCTTGGTCACAAAAGTATCAGACATGATTTAGAAACTAAACGACAACAACAAATTTGTGTATAACCGTGTTGTCAATATATAACTATGTATTTTAAACTATGGAGGAGAAAATTCCATTTATTCATGAGATCTAGGACCTCCATGGGTCCAGTAAAAAGCAAACTTTGTTAAGAAGAGCCCGTGGACCTGCACTTGAGTTCTCTGAGCTGAAGGATCAAGGTCCAGGGAAAGAGAGGCAGGAGTGAGCCAGGTGGAGAGGGAACAAAGAAATCAGAATTCCAAACCAGGAGCCATCAGCCCAGCAGGAATCAGCCTAATTTTATTGGATACCAGCCAGAGTCCAAGTAGGGTTTTGGAGATCTAACTGGAGTTGGAATCCAAGGTGGCTTACAGATCAGATTCCTGACAAAGGAGAAAGTTGGGGAGTGGGTGCTAGGTAGTTTTTCTGAGCTGGGCAGCATCCTTGTACCACAGAGTTACAGCGCACAAGGAAGGGACTGTCAGCAGAATAACGGCACTTACTGGAGGAGAGATGGCCTGTCTGAAGCAGATCTTATGGGTTGTGTGGAGGAGCGGGAACATGAAATGATCAAGATGGTGAGAACATATTAGTTTGAGGAGAGGGGGTGTAACGTGGCAGAGACTGCTGTATGCCAACTCAGTATCCATTTTCTCCTCTGCCATTAAAAATAAACTCCTTTTTTTTTTTTTTTTTTTTTTGGAAGAGTCCCAGTGACAATATTAGCCTTTTAAGGTTCTCTTTGCAGCTAGGCTTGGACAATGAGTTGCTAGGGGAAATCATTGAGTGGAGTTTCTGGGAAGTCCCTTTAAATGGGNTTCTCTGCCATTAAAAATAAACTTTTTTTTTTTTTTTTTTTTTTTTTTGGAAGAGTCCCAGTGACAATATTAGCCTTTTAAGGTTCTCTTTGCAGCTAGGCTTGGACAATGAGTTGCTAGGGGAAATCATTGAGTGGAGTTTCCGGGAAGTCCCTTTAAATGGGGCTTACTCAGGAGAAATAGACTTGCCCCATGCTCTTTCTCTTCTTATTGCTTGATATGTGCCATGAAGGCTGGTACCCCAGCAGCCATCAAATGACTTTGAGGCTTGTGGAATAGAAAATAGAAATTTCCTAATGACTCTGGGAAGCATGAAACCAACTCTGAACTACTCACGTCTGGATTTCTTTTATGTAAAAGCATACGCCCTTAATTTGTTTAGAGCACTGTAAATGAGTCTCCTTTAGTAGCAAAAGTATATAAGGTATTTAGCATCACTGGAACATCAACACATATCAGTATATACAAAGAAAGAAGATATTATTGAGAGTCATAGCAGGATGAATACAAGGTTCCATTAATGTGGCAGATGCTCAGTCATGTCCAGCTTTTTGCAGCCCCGTGGACTGTAGCCAGCCAGGCTCCTTTGTCCATAGGATTTTCAGGCAAGGATACTGGAGTGGGTTGCCATTTCTTCCTTTAGGGGATCTTCCTGATCCAGAGATCAAACCCAGGTCTCTTGCATCAAAGCTGTCAGAGAAGCCCACAGGATTCCATTAAATATCTGAAAGATACATGAGCAGAGGCTGAAATTCCTATTTGGGCTTTGCATCTTTCAATGTAACACCATTGGGGGTCTGGTCAGTAGTGGCCAAGGATTTTTAAATAGACATGATCAAGAAATTATTCCAGCCTTCCAATTCCAATTTAGAAATATTCCAACTTTTTCGTTTTGCAGATGGGGAATCTGAGTTACAGCTAGAGGATATTATTTACCCAATGTCCAAAGACACCTGAAAGCTGGGTTTCCAGATTCCTCCAGTATCCATGCTGATACCTCACTCCTGTGCCTCAGTCTGCCTCTAAAATAAGATGATCAGGGGAGTGTCTTTCAAATGCTATAACTTTATTATCCTAAGGAACCAGCCTTCTGAGTATCGACCAAGTCCTGTATGATACTGAGCACTGTTTCCTCAGACGTAACCCTCCCGTTGACATAGAAATTCTGCCTTTCCTTCAAGTTCATTAAAATGGGATTTTTGCTGCATTTACCTTGTGTCTGAGCAATAACCAGTTTTGCTCTGGGACCTTTGTTCTCAAGGAATTTCCACATCCTATTGTTGCTTGGATATAATGTGCTACCCCAGCATGTGGTGCAAAGAATTTGCTTATGCTTCAAATGAAAGGGGACTAAAGCATTTGCCCTGAATACCATTGACCTGAGCTCATGCCCACCCCCCACCCATCCTGGTCAGCATCATTGATGTCCCATGCTGCTCCTCACCCACCCGAATCCTGGGATTATTCAGGTCACCCTGGAATAGGTCCTTTCCATGGCCAGCTTAGGAGTGAAATTCACACGGGGAGGGGGAGCAGGAGATATGCTGGTTAGGACTGTGCTGGGTTGGGAGGCACCGAGTGGACACCTGTGCAGTCTGAGAACTGAGTCCAAAGGAGAAACAGTCTCCCTGCTGATTTTGAAGTTTCTCATCTTCAAGTTCCCTAATCCTTCAGAGCCTGTTCTATCTGGGTCTCTGGAGGAAGTCAGACATTCAGCCGGGAAGTCAGTCTCCATAGTTCTGGGAGACGTGCTCTCACTCGAAGCTATTTGGAAGAATCAGAGACAAGGTTGAGAGTGAAGGAAGAGGTGCGAGGGGACCACCATGATCAGCACTGACATCTCTGCTTAGCTGTTGTAGACCATCAGCTGCAAGAAAAGTGGGAGGAAGAGGGAGGGGAGGGAAATGGGACGCAACTGGACCGGAGTGTGCAATAGACCAGGACTTCAGCCACACGGATGGAGACCCACGTGGACATCTAGAATCCAGCTTGGGGCATTGGATTCGAGGTAGAATAGCCTTATGGGTGAGCTGGGTCCTGTCCTAGCAAAGATCCCAGCTCAGGTGCCTGGACATATGGGTAGGAGGCCTAAGCGATTGAGCACGTGCATAGCTCTATGACGATGGCGACCACAGCAAACCGGAGAGCATGTGCCCTGGCCAAAAATAATCCGATGACCTGTTTGCCAAAGCATTGATCTGGCCAGATAAAACAGTCACATGCAGGCCCCAAAACTGTGACCTCTGATGAGAGGAGCACTTCGGGAGAAGCTGAGACTTGCAATTGGGAGAACACCTCAGTCCCCAGGCTTTCCATGTGGGGTCCCGGATGCGGTTTCTGATGGGGATCACTGAATCCAAAGGGCAAGACTGAAGCCCATCACCCATTCAGTCATTAATTCATTTAACACTTATTGATCAGCTCCTCGGTGTCAGGCCATCTGCTGTGGACACAGAGGTGAACAAGGAAGGACAATGGATGGGACAGCAAGACATGCATGCTCAGTTGCTAAGTCGTGTCCTACTCTTTGAGCCCCGATGGACTGTAGCCTACCAGGCTCCTCTGTCCATGAGATTTCCTATTTTCCTCCGCGGGAAATGGACTGGATGGCCATTTCCTTCTCCAGGGGATCTTCCTGACCAAGGGACTGAACCCACATCTCCTGCATTGGCAGGCAGATTCTTTACCACTGAGCCACCTGGGAAGCTCACGGGAGCAGGGAGGGTGACTTAATTTGGGCAGGAAGGGAGGCTATTGATTAAGATTGGCTTGGAGACAGGAAGAGCCAGGAAGCACATCTGTAGAGTCAGCCCGAGGACCTGAGCCAGACAGAAGTGGGAGCCCCTGGTTGGGAATCCTGCTCTTGAGACAAAACCTGCACAGGACTCTGCAGCCTTGATTAGTCAAGTGAGGGAGGCGGGTCCAATTACAGTGGCCACTGCAGGAATTTAATAAGCACGGGAACGTTTACAGAGACAGCTCCCTATTGGAGAACATGGCCTCATTTCTGAGCTTTGAAACATTTGATGTTGGACATTTGACTCTGTTCCAAGTTCCCAGCCAGCTCTGCAGAGGACCCGCATCCCAGGGAGCATCCTTTGAAGGATCCAGGCTGTCAGTGGAGTTGTACTAATTAGGTAGATGGGAGGGGCCTCCAATGCCTGTCCTTATCTGTAATTCAGTGTGTCTTTAATTTGCCAAAAAAAATTTAAAAATCCTCTGTGTAAAATTATAGCCAGTTGGTGAGACAGACTATCTCAACTACCACGTATGAGGCACTTGAAGTACCAGGCAGTGGCTAAATATCCTATACCTAGGTAAGTATTATGGGTTTGATCCCCATTTTAGAGATAAGGAAGCTGATGTCTCATTGTTTGTAATGTTTCACTGTTGGTGAAAATGACATACTAACTCAATGGTCACGAGCCGGTAAGGGGCAAATTCTGGATTTCCATTACTGCATTTATAGCAGTGATTCTCAACCAAGGTGATTTAATATCCAGGGGGGACATTTGGCAATATCTGGAGACACTTCCAGTTTTCGTGACTTAGGGTGGCATCTCATGAGCAGGGTTGGAGACTCTGCTAAGCACCCTATAGTGTGGAATATGGCCCCCCAACCCAGAATCTCCATAGTGCTGAGCCAAGACTGACAATTCCAGATGATGCCAGAAAGGATGGATAGATGTGGTCGCTTCAGTCGCATCCGANATTTGGCAATATCTGGAGACACTTCCAGTTTTCGTGACTTAGGGTGGCATCTCATGAGCAGGGTTGGAGACTCTGCTAAGCACCCTATAGTGTGGAATATGGCCCCCCAACCCAGAATCTCCATAGTGCTGAGCCAAGACTGACAATTCCAGATGATGCCAGAAAGGATGGATAGATGTGGTCGCTTCAGTCGCATCCGACTCTTTGTGATCCCATAGACTGTACCCCTCCAGGCTTCTCTGTCCATGGGATTTTCCAGGCAAGAATACTGGAGAAGGTTGCCATTTCCTCCTCCAAGGGATCTTCCTGACCCAGGGAACAAACCCAGGTCTCCTGCACTGCAGAAAGAGCAGGTTTTAAATCTACTGGCCTGACATCAATTGTGAGATTTGGGGAAAGTCACAATTTCTCTGAGCCTCGTTTATCATCTTTAAAACAGAAGATGTGAAAAATATGAAAGGTAACCTGTGAAAGTAACCATGTCTCTCTGTCTCTCTCTGTCTCTGAAGATGGGAGTCTATGAACCAGCAAACAAGCTCTCACCAGACACCAAATTGGCTGGTGCTTTCATTGTGTACTTCCTAACATTTCAAACTGCGAGCAAGTCTATTGTTTAAATCACTCTGTATATGGTATTTTGTTTAGCACCTGAACAGAGTACAGTAGACCACTGCTTGTACTGTATGTTCTTACCAGTCTTCAGACATTTGGGCCCCTTTCAGCTGTGGCCACAATGGAAACACTTGTGTGTGTTTCTCAGGGCTCACATGCACCCATAGCTAGGAAAAGCCTAGCTAGGTCCTAGGGTATGTGTGTGATCACTGAGGGCATCCCAACAAGTAGTTTTCTTTAGTGACTGTTGTGAAAATGCACACACCGTCCTGCAGTGTGGGAGGATTCTGATAGTCTTAGGTCTGCACCAACACGTGTATTTTCAGTCTTCTTTGCTTTAATTACTCTGTTGAGTGTGAACAGTTGATGTTCTTCTAACTGTATCAGTTCTACCTGATCTGAGACCATTAGAACCCTCTATTTTGTAGATTCAAAAAAGTTTGCAAATAAAAGAATGATGAAATGACTGTAACTTAGGCACCTTGGACTCCAGCAAGAACTATCAACATGAACTTCTAGGGTCCAGCTGCAGAATCACAATTGATAGATGCCCTCTTATTGGGATAATATGGTGATGCATTTAGTAATATCTCTTCTGCCCCAATCATTTTTTTTTTAACTCCATGGCCTGCCATTCTTTGATAGTCAAACCATGAGACACCAATAGCTTCAGGAAGGATTTTAGAGCATGGGAAAAAAAAAAAAGGAGAAAAGTGATTTGGGAGTATCAGTAGCCAAAGCCCTGGTACTTCTGGAAGACTACAAGATCCCAATATTTTTTTACCACAAGCTTCCAAGGCTTTCAAGGCTTCCCTGCTAGCTCAGTTGGTAAAGAATCTGCCTGCAATGCGGGAGACCCTGGTTCCATTCCTGGGTCAGGAAGATCCTCAGAAGAAGGGATAGGCTGCCCACTTTAGTATTCTTGGGTTTCCCTTGTGATTCAGCTGGTAAAGAATCCATCTGCAATGTGGCAGACCTGGGTTCAATCCCTCGGTTGGGAAGCGCCCCTGCAGAGGGGAAAGCCTACCCACTCTAGTATTCTGGCCTGGAGAATTCAGAACTATACAGTCCATGGGGTCACAAAGAGCTGGACACGATCGAACAACTTTCACTTTCACTTTTTCAAGAATGGTAGACAATTCTAGGACTAAAGAGAGGGGATAAAGAGGAAAGACTGGGATCTAGCTTGTGGTTGGCAGAATAATAGTACTCACCTTCCTCCAAAGATGTTCATGTCCTAATCCCTGGAACCTGTGAACATGTTACCTTATGTGGCAAAAAGGACTTTGAAGATGTGATTACGTTGAGGATCTTGAGATGGGAAATTACCCTGGATAATCGGGGTGGGCCCAATGCAGTCACAAGAGAACTTTAACTAGGGAGAGACGAGGGTCGGAGTCAGAGAAGTAGATGTGACCACGGAAGAGGAAGGGAGAGCAGTGTGACTGACGGCTTTGACCTGGGAGGTGGGGGCCCTGAGGTGCAGAAGAGGGTGACCTCTAGGAGCTAGAGAAGGCAAGGAAACAGTCTCCCCTAAAGCTTTCAGAAGGAATGCAATCCTGTCGCAGCTTGATTTTAAGCTCAGGGAGAACCACTATGGATGTCTGCCCTCCAGAACTACAAGGCAATATTAATGCGTTTGCATTCTCTTAAGCCAGTGAAAATGTTAGTCGTTCAGCTGTATCTGGCTCTTTGTGACCCCCTGGACTGTAGCCTTCCAGGCTCCTCTGTCCATAGAATTTCCCAGCCAAGAATACAGGAATGGGTAGCCACTCCCTNTCAGCTGGTAAAGAATCCATCTGCAATGTGGCAGACCTGGGTTCAATCCCTCGGTTGGGAAGCGCCCCTGCAGAGGGGAAAGCCTACCCACTCTAGTATTCTGGCCTGGAGAATTCAGAACTATACAGTCCATGGGGTCACAAAGAGCTGGACACGATCGAACAACTTTCACTTTCACTTTTTCAAGAATGGTAGACAATTCTAGGACTAAAGAGAGGGGATAAAGAGGAAAGACTGGGATCTAGCTTGTGGTTGGCAGAATAATAGTACTCACCTTCCTCCAAAGATGTTCATGTCCTAATCCCTGGAACCTGTGAACATGTTACCTTATGTGGCAAAAAGGACTTTGAAGATGTGATTACGTTGAGGATCTTGAGATGGGAAATTACCCTGGATAATCGGGGTGGGCCCAATGCAGTCACAAGAGAACTTTAACTAGGGAGAGACGAGGGTCGGAGTCAGAGAAGTAGATGTGACCACGGAAGAGGAAGGGAGAGCAGTGTGACTGACGGCTTTGACCTGGGAGGTGGGGGCCCTGAGGTGCAGAAGAGGGTGACCTCTAGGAGCTAGAGAAGGCAAGGAAACAGTCTCCCCTAAAGCTTTCAGAAGGAATGCAATCCTGTCGCAGCTTGATTTTAAGCTCAGGGAGAACCACTATGGATGTCTGCCCTTCAGAACTACAAGGCAATATTAATGCGTTTGCATTCTCTTAAGCCAGTGAAAATGTTAGTCGTTCAGCTGTATCTGGCTCTTTGTGACCCCCTGGACTGTAGCCTTCCAGGCTCCTCTGTCCATAGAATTTCCCAGCCAAGAATACAGGAATGGGTAGCCACTCCCTTCTCCAGGGGATCCTCCTGACCCGGGGACCAAACTGAGGTCTCCTACGTTGCAGGCATATCCTTTACCATCTGAACCGAGGGTTTAGGCCAGTAAGTCAGTGCTAACTCATTGCAGCAGCGTTAGGGCACGAGCTCAGGGCACTAGTAGAGCTTGGGTCCCCGTGGAGGAGATGGGCTCAGCGTCCTGTGCCCCTCAGCCTCCCTCCTCTCAAGGGAGGGTTGGCCAAGGCCAAGGGCCAAGTAAGGCTAAGTCCTCACCATAGCCCCGATGTCCGCTGGCATAAGCCTCATTGANAGCTTGGGTCCCCGTGGAGGAGATGGGCTCAGCGTCCTGTGCCCCTCAGCCTCCCTCCTCTCAAGGGAGGGTTGGCCAAGGCCAAGGGCCAAGTAAGGCTAAGTCCTCACCATAGCCCCGATGTCCGCTGGCATAAGCCTCATTGAGAACACTGGTCAGGCCTTCATTCAGTGACTCACTGACCATCTAGCAGGATGTCATCTATTTATTCCATTGTCCAATCAACACCCAGTTTGGCTCTGTCTGGACAATCCCCTTTCCCCATCAAAGGGGACTAACATGCCTTAGTTCTGATAATTAAATGGAGGTTGGCCTGGGCACCTGTTGAGGCAGAGATTGAAATGAACCCTCGCCCTACAGATACGTATCCATCATAGGCAATCTTAGCTCAATATGTTGCTCTTTTCGTAAAAAAAAAAAAAATATTGGAGTGTAGTGACTTTATGATGTTGTGTTACTTTCTACCATACAGCAAAGTGCATCAGCTACACGTATACATATATCCTCTCTTTTTCGTTTTTCTTCCCCTTAGGGCACCACAGAGCGTTGAGTTGCGTTCCCTGTGCTATACCGTAGACTCTCATTAGTTATCTCTTTTATACATCTCATCAATAGTGGGTATATGCCGATCCCAATCTCCCAATTCATCCCAACCCCCTTCCTTTTCCCTTTGGTTTTCTCCACATTTGTGTCTCTATTTCTGCTTTGTAAATAAGATCATCTATATCAGTTTTCTCAGATTCCACTTTATATGTGTTGATATACAACACATGTTTTTCTCTTTCTGACTTACTTCATCTTCTGTGACAGTTTCTAGGTCCATCCACTGCGTTACTCTTGCTGAAAAAAGTGGCGAGCTGTTACCCCATAGAGAGTAGCAGGGAAACATATACACTACTGCTTCTGCAGCTAAGACACTTCAGTCATGTCTGACTCTTTCTGATCCTATGGACGGTAGCCTGCCAGGCTCCTCTGTCCATGGGATTCTCCAGGCAGGAATACTGGAGTGGCCCTACTCCAGGGGATCTTCCTCACCCAGGGATCAAACCTGCATCTCTTACTCCTTCTGCATTGGCAGGGAGGATCTTTACCATTAGCACCACCCAGGAAGCCCAACATGTACATTACCATATGTAAAATAGATATCCAGTGGGAAATTGATGTATGACTCAGGGAACTCAAACCAGGGCTCTGTAACAACCTAGAGGGGTGGGAAGGGGTGGGAGGAGGGAGGAAGGTTCAAGAGGGAGGAGACATATGTATACCTAGGGCTGATTCATGTTGCTGTATGGCAGAAACCTACACAATATAGTAAAGCAAGTATCCTCCAATTAAAAATAAATAAAATTTTTAAATGGTACTGATACCCAGGGAAGGTTTAAGTAAGGTGGGCTTGCAAAACTTTCTGCTGGCTTCATCCATCGCTTCACATTTCATAGAGAAAATCCCATTGAATGGTCTTAAAAATCCAACAATAATAGAAACAAACAAACAAACAGTGTGAAGTTGAAGTGGTTCCTGGAGTGTGTCTGATCCTGCACCTTCATTGTATAGATGAGGGAACTGGGTCTTCAGGGAGATGTAATTTCTCAACATGGAGTTGGATGGATGAAGACTGGAATCTGGCCATTTCATTTTGGTCTGAGAGTCTCCCCGCCACCCCACCCCCTGTCTCTTATACACATCTAATAATAGCTTTAGGATGGATTTAGTATTGCTGAATTCTTTGGTTTTGCTTGTCTGAGAAATTCTGTATATCTCCTATTCTAAATGTAATCNCCACTATGTCATGCTGCCCAGAATCATATTTTAAGCTCACACACTTATTTTTTGTTGTTGTTGTTGTTGTTACCAAACCCCAAGCAGTGTAATATGATTATAAATCTCAGAGGCATGGACTGGCATTACTTTGGAGCTTTGTTATTTCATCTAACTGATTTTAGCAGGCCCACTGTATTTTAACATGTATTTCACCTTTATTTGATTTCACGGACAATTGGTTTTTTTGCAAAGCAAAAGAAAATAAAAAAGTTTTCCCCTGTTCTTCCCAGCTTGCACATTTTCCAGGGAAAGGAAGTCGATTAGACTTTGAGGAAGGCTGATCTGGGGAGCCCATCTTCCCATCTCTGATGATATTAACATGGCACACACGAGGGCTCTTACCAGATGCTCTTAGGGACACAATACCAATGATGAGCACTAAAAATTTGGGCACCATGGGAGTGACCAGCGGTCAGTGCCACCTGGCTTCTTCGGGGCAAGAGAAACCAACCTCTAGGGCTGATAAGATTGTTCCTGACAATATGGAAGAGCTGGAATCAACAGGAGACAAGCTCATTGATAAAAGTAGGAATGAAATGTGAGAAGCAAAGCAAATCAGCATCATCAGTCTCTCCCGTGACTGGAGGTTAGAAATTTACACTTGGGTACCATTCTTAGCATAGCAGAGGGGCATTCCTAACAAGGTAGCTGGGGCTGAAAATGCTAAAGGAAAGGGTGTTGTTCTCACCTGTACAGAGTCTAAGCATGAAAATAATAACAATGACAACAATATCAACTAATATCTATTGCACACTTTGTGTCTGTGTGTGTGTGTGTGTGCACGCACACGCTCAGTCTGGCCCTATGTACAATAGCCCCCAGGTTCCTCTGTCCATGGGGATTCTCCAGGTAAGAATCCTGGAGTGGGATGCCTTGCCCTCCTCCAGGGGATCTTCCCAACCAAATCCGCCTCTCTTGCACCTCTCCCATTGGCAGGTGAATTCTTTACCTCTTTGCCACCTGGTAGGTTCCAAATGCTCTGTGAAGAATTCTCATGCATTATTTTACCTACTCTATTGCTTAGTCACCTTATATAATAAGTGCTATTATCATGTTGATGAAATGGAATGTGAAGGTTAACGGGATTAAGACGCAGCCAACGTTCCCATCCTGTAGATGTTATGGTCTTAGGTTGAAGTCTAAGCAATGTGGCTCCAAAGCCCATGATTTTGACCATCCTTTTACCCTCCTTTCCACAGCTGGGTTAAGTGGATATACCTCTTCTCTTCTTAAAGATGAAGAAACTGTTATTCAGTCCCTCAGTTGTGTCCAACTCTTCCTGATCCCATGGATAGCAGCACCCCAGGCTTCCCTGTCCTTCACCAGCTCCTGGAGTTTGCTCAAACTCATGTCCATTGAGTTATTGATGAAACTGAGACTCAGGTTATTTAGGCAGGACCCAACTTGGGCATGGATTATTACTGAAACTTCTGGGAAAGACATTTCCTTTCTCCACTTGCATCTCTAAGCTGGTTGGATATGGTGAGCTCCAAGGTGTCGGGCCATCTCATAGTGTCTGAAACCTTAGCCATCTCCTGGGAAAGCGGGGCTAGAGGTGTTTTGGAATCAGCAATGCCTGAAGATAGTTCTACTCCCAAAGCTGATGAAATCTCTTTTTGACTTAATTCAGTTTGAGCTGGCAGACTGCCTGTCTTCTGTGTTCCATTTGGACTCATTGACCTCCCGACTCCAACTTGGTCACCACCTAGGATGCTGACCTGTATGGGCTTCATCACCACTTCTGAGGCTTCTAGCTTCCAGTAGAATTCAGCCAACAGGGCACACTGGCAGGGAATCAGAGGGAGGGGGCAGAGTGAGGCCGGAGTTTTAGTCCCTGGCTCCCTGACTGCTGCACCACTGAGGGTGGGTTGAATAACTTCAGGCAAACAGAGCAGATGGCCCTGTGCTCACTGCTGGTCTCTCTCCGTCTCTTTCTCCACCCCTCCCCGCTTGGATATGGCAATAGTTCCTCTCTTGCCATTTCAGACCCAGGTATAGTAATGGCTTCCCTGGTAGCTAAGGGGTAAAGAATCTGCCTACCAATGCAGAAGACTCGGGTTCGATCCCTGGGTCAGGAAGATCCTCTGGAGAAGGAAATGGCAACCCACTCCAGTATGCTTGCCTGGGAAATTCAGCTACAGTCCATGGGGTCGCAAAAGGTCAGACGTGACTTAGCTACTAAAACAACGAGAGTAATGGTACTTGCTGTTACTGGCTTCCCTAGTAGCTCAGCTGGTGAAGAATTCACCCACAATGCAGGAGACCTGGTTTAATTCCTGGGTCAGGAGAAGCCACTGGAGAAGGGATAGGCTACCCACCCAAGGATTCTTGGGCTTCACTGATGGCTCAGCTGGTAAGGAATCTGCCTGCAATCCAGGATCCTGGGTTCGATCCCTGGGTTGGGCAGATAACCTGGATAAGGGAAAGGTTACCCTCTCCAGTATTCTGCCCTGGGGAATTCCATGGACTGTGAAGTTCATGGGGTCGCAGAGTCGGACACGTCTGAGCGACTCTCACTTGGTTGTTACTATTGCCTGGGTGCTCTTCTGTTACTAGTGGTTTTCCTTGCAGTGGCTCCACACTTTTGTAAACAGGTCCTTTATTCAACTCTACCTCTATGACCCAAATTGAATGTTAATCTGCTTCCAGCTGAGACCCTGACCAATACAGATGGTTTTCTGTCACTTACAACAAATAATCGCAGTTATTACAGGAAAATAAAATATTTCAAGTACCTGCTCTGTGGCAAGCCTTGTGTTAAGTCCATCATTTACTTTATCCCCTTCACTTCTCATAATAACCTCCTTTGTTTGTCACACAGGTCTTCATAGAATGACTCAGTTTACCAGTCAATTATTATCATGTTGATGAAATGGAATGTGAAGGTTAACGGGATTAAGACGCAGCCAACGTTCCCATCCTGTAGATGTTATGGTCTTAGGTTGAAGTCTAAGCAATGTGGCTCCAAAGCCCATGATTTTGACCATCCTTTTACCCTCCTTTCCACAGCTGGGTTAAGTGGATATACCTCTTCTCTTCTTAAAGATGAAGAAACTGTTATTCAGTCCCTCAGTTGTGTCCAACTCTTCCTGATCCCATGGATAGCAGCACCCCAGGCTTCCCTGTCCTTCACCAGCTCCTGGAGTTTGCTCAAACTCATGTCCATTGAGTTATTGATGAAACTGAGACTCAGGTTATTTAGGCAGGACCCAACTTGGGCATGGATTATTACTGAAACTTCTGGGAAAGACATTTCCTTTCTCCACTTGCATCTCTAAGCTGGTTGGATATGGTGAGCTCCAAGGTGTCGGGCCATCTCATAGTGTCTGAAACCTTAGCCATCTCCTGGGAAAGCGGGGCTAGAGGTGTTTTGGAATCAGCAATGCCTGAAGATAGTTCTACTCCCAAAGCTGATGAAATCTCTTTTTGACTTAATTCAGTTTGAGCTGGCAGACTGCCTGTCTTCTGTGTTCCATTTGGACTCATTGACCTCCCGACTCCAACTTGGTCACCACCTAGGATGCTGACCTGTATGGGCTTCATCACCACTTCTGAGGCTTCTAGCTTCCAGTAGAATTCAGCCAACAGGGCACACTGGCAGGGAATCAGAGGGAGGGGGCAGAGTGAGGCCGGAGTTTTAGTCCCTGGCTCCCTGACTGCTGCACCACTGAGGGTGGGTTGAATAACTTCAGGCAAACAGAGCAGATGGCCCTGTGCTCACTGCTGGTCTCTCTCCGTCTCTTTCTCCACCCCTCCCTGCTTGGATATGGCAATAGTTCCTCTCTTGCCATTTCAGACCCAGGTATAGTAATGGCTTCCCTGGTAGCTAAGGGGTAAAGAATCTGCCTACCAATGCAGAAGACTCGGGTTCGATCCCTGGGTCAGGAAGATCCTCTGGAGAAGGAAATGGCAACCCACTCCAGTATGCTTGCCTGGGAAATTCAGCTACAGTCCATGGGGTCGCAAAAGGTCAGACGTGACTTAGCTACTAAAACAACGAGAGTAATGGTACTTGCTGTTACTGGCTTCCCTAGTAGCTCAGCTGGTGAAGAATTCACCCACAATGCAGGAGACCTGGTTTAATTCCTGGGTCAGGAGAAGCCACTGGAGAAGGGATAGGCTACCCACCCAAGGATTCTTGGGCTTCACTGATGGCTCAGCTGGTAAGGAATCTGCCTGCAATCCAGGATCCTGGGTTCGATCCCTGGGTTGGGCAGATAACCTGGATAAGGGAAAGGTTACCCTCTCCAGTATTCTGCCCTGGGGAATTCCATGGACTGTGAAGTTCATGGGGTCGCAGAGTCGGACACGTCTGAGCGACTCTCACTTGGTTGTTACTATTGCCTGGGTGCTCTTCTGTTACTAGTGGTTTTCCTTGCAGTGGCTCCACACTTTTGTAAACAGGTCCTTTATTCAACTCTACCTCTATGACCCAAATTGAATGTTAATCTGCTTCCAGCTGAGACCCTGACCAATACAGATGGTTTTCTGTCACTTACAACAAATAATCGCAGTTATTACAGGAAAATAAAATATTTCAAGTACCTGCTCTGTGGCAAGCCTTGTGTTAAGTCCATCATTTACTTTATCCCCTTCACTTCTCATAATAACCTCCTTTGTTTGTCACACAGGTCTTCATAGAATGACTCAGTTTACCAGTCAAACTCAATGTTTTTCATGCCTCTCAACACTGAATTAACTGTTGATCTCTTTTGCATAGGCAAGTCCTTCTGCATGCATGCTCCTATCTCTACTTCACATTGCCTTTCCTGATGCATTCCTAGTTGTTCCTTAAGACAATGCTCAATGACACCTCCTCCTTGAAGCCCTCCTCTCTGTGCTACTCCCCTAAGTGGAGAATGCCTTCCTCTCTCAGTTGAATCACCCTGGCCTCCTTCGATCAGAGAGCTTAATGAATTGTACAACTTCTGATGAAAAAATCTTTCTCTATACACAGACGAGAGCAAACCGAGGGGAGGGAATGCCCTGGACTTTCTCTTTAATCCTGTTGCTTAGAAAAATGCCTGGCAGGGAGCAGCTACTTTGTGACATACACTTGGAGGGAGGGGAGATTCAAGTTACTCATAGGAGCCCAAAGATAGTACTAAATTAAGGTATCATTTATACAAAGTGGAAAAAAAAGTGAAAGGGTTAGACACCAACTCCTGTCTGACTCTTTGTGACCCTGTGGATTGTAGTCTACCATACTCCTCTGTCCATGGAATTCCCTAGTCAACAATACTGGCGTGGATATCCATTCCCTTCTCCAGGGGATCTTCCCAACCCAGGGATCAAATCCTGGTCTCCTGCATTGCAGGCAGATTCTTTACCATCTGAGCCACCAGGGAAGCCCCTTTGTGCAAAGGAGGTTGACTGAATTTCTGGAAACAAAACTTACTTGTTGAGAGTGTAGCCCATTTCTACCACCTCAGTTGAATTTAATTTCCTGAGTGCAATTCTACATGAAGACATTATCCCTGGGACTTTCCCAGTGGTTCAGTGGTTAGGAATCTGCTTTCCATTGCAGGAAACACAAGTTTAATCCCTGATGGGGGAAGTAGGATCTCATATGCCATGGGGCAACTAAGCTCTTGCACTGAAACTATTGAGTGTGAGCACTCTAGAGCCTGCGTGACACAGCTAGAGAGATGCCCATATGCCACAATTAAGACCTGATGCAGTCAGATAAATAAACATTTTTTTTTAAGACATTATTCCTATAGACTCTGACTGGCTTGGCTTAAGAGAACATTTCCTTCGATGTCAGCACAAAGACCCTGGCCATCCGTGGGGCTTTGAGGTCCCCAAGATCCCTCATCAGAGCTTTCCCATCTTGGCCCAGCGATACTGATCCCACCCCCACCCTTTGGGCCAATCAGGAGAGGTGGCCTCTCAGTACCCTTCCTCCGTTAGCCTTGCCCCATGTGGAAGCCACAGCATTCTCTTCACCCCTACCAAGTACCAAGTCATTGATTGACTGCGACACTCAATTTCAAACCAGCAGAGGACCTGGCAGGCCTTTGATCAATATTTTCCACAACAGACCACTTCCCTATGATAAATGCACTAGTTGAGAAAAAGAACAGATTAACCTTTCAGCATGGGTAGCAGGCAGCAACTTAGGAAAAAGATGGCTCAATTCTGTTGGGAAAAAGAGGATGGGGTGTGTTGCCCGAGCTCCCTATGATCATATTTCAGCTGTAGAGATCATGAATGAGAAGAAAGTTCATTCCTAAAGAGTCTCGGAGCTCTCTGCCACTAACACGAGCCAGCCTGTGCACTTTCTGCTCTACTGCTTACCTGTGTTTGACTCACCAGAAGGTAGCAGAGAGAGGGAAGGATTATCTATATATATACACAATCAGGGTAGCTGACCGATGAGGACTGGGAGGAAGGGTGATGTAGCACGTGGGTGCAAAGGGAAGAGGAAAGTCCCCAAGAAGGGAGTCTCGCCATCCCATAAATCCTTCGTGCTGACAAACAGCGCAGGAACAAGGTAATTCAGCACAGTGATGGAACCGGTTACATCAGAGATCTTACAGCCCCACAGACAGCGGGAGGGGCACGTGGAGAACAACAGACAAGATGCTCAGTGATGAACAGGTCATACCAGGATCCCAGGGAAACAGGATGGAGCTGAGCATCCTGGGACACCCAGCTGTGACACTTGGAAATCACAGCAGATGCATCCATTTGCTCATTCATGTACAAATACATCGTTTGGTGATAAATAGGTGTGAGGCAGCATTAGGAAGATTTAGACTCTGTTTCCAAGTTTCTTAAATAATAATACTTGCTGTGATGAATGACAACAATTCAGCATCCCATATAGGCTGTTAGACACTAAGGTAAGGCAGCCTCCTCCGTTAGCTGATGGACCAGAAAGGAACTGGTGACAAGTGAATACGTCTTAGAGTTTAAGGTGGAATCTCAATGAAATTAAGAGAGTATAGAGTCAGATGCCTAAGCACTGTCCCAAACCACAAACACCTTTCCCAAGAGAGCCCCGACTGAGTTATCAAATCAAAGGGTAAAGAAAAATGGGAGAGCCAACCACTATTTCAATGTAAATTAGACATGAACCCAAAAGGCCAGGGTGGACCCTGTTGATAAACCAGCTGGAGCCTGTCGTTTGAGCCTGCCGTCTTTAAGATACTCCCTTTCCCCCCATCCTAAGCCCAAAAGAGGCTACCAGCTGGCGATCCACGTTAGACAATAGTCTGAATGGGCGAGGGTATACCTATGCAGGAAAACAGAGACATCTAGGCTGAACTTCTCCCTTCAGAACTACATGTTAGCCTTACATTCTGTGAGAAGTAGAATGCAGAAACACTTGTCGGATATTTGCATTGATTACCTTTTCTTTCCCAGTGGCCAACCCACTGAGAAACATAGCCCAGCCACTGTCCTACCCTAGCACCTGATCCTATCAGAATTTTCTCCTTCTAAGAGATGAGCTCAGCAGTGACCACAGGACTGGAAAAGGTCAGTTTTTTGATGGACAGGGAAGCCTGGCGTGCTGCAATTCATGGGGTCACAAAGAATCAGACACGACTAGGTGACTGAACTGAACTGAAGAGATGGGCAGGACTTTGTGAATAGTAAACTCAAATGCAAAGACAAAGAGAGCACAGTATAAGAAAGACTGCCCGACGGAATATTACTTGGCCATAAAAAGGTACAAAATTGAGTCAGTTGTAGTGATGTGGATAAAACTAGAACTTTCATACAGAGTGAAGTAAGTCAGAAAGAGCAAAGCAAATGTGGTATTAACACATATATATGGAATTGGTGAGCCTCTTTGCAGGGCAGGAATAGAGATGCAGAAGTAGGGAACAGACTTGTGGACACAGTGGGGGAAGGAGAGGGTGGGACAAATCGGGAGATTAGGATTGACCCATACACACTATCATGTGTGAAACAGATAGCTAGGAGGAAGCTGCTGTATAGCACAAGGAGCTCAGGCTGGGGCTCTGTGCTGAGTGGAGAGGTAGACTGGGGGAAGGGAGGAAGACCTAAGAGGGAGGGGATATATGTATACATGTAACTGCTGTAACCTATAGCAAAAGCTAACACGACATTGTAAAGCCATTATGCATGTGTGCTAAGTCGCTTCAGTTGTGTCCAACTCTTGTGACCCTATGGACTGCAGCACGCCTCTGTCCATGGGCAGTCTCCAGGCAAGAACACTGAAGTAGGTTGACATGCCCTCCTCCAGGGGATCTTCTTGACCCAGGGATGAAACCCACAACTCTTTCGGCTACCTGCATTGACAGGCAGGTTCTTTAGTAAATATTTCAATTTAAAAAAAGAGATTGATTGTATTAATCTTCTATTGCTGTAACAAATTACTATCTCGTGTGTGAGTGTTCAGTTGTTTCATTCATGACTGACTCTTTTTGATCCTATGGACTATAGCCCACCAGGCTCCTCTGTCCATGGGATTCTCCAGGCAAGAATAATGGAGTGGGTTGCCATTCTCTCCTCCAGGGGATCTTCCCAACCCAGGGATTGAACTCACCTCTGTCTGTGTCTCCTGCATTGTAGGCGGAATCCCTATCCACTGAGCTACCTGGGAAGCCCAATATCTTCAGTTCAGTTCAGTCGCTCAGTGTCTGGCTCTTTGTGACCCCATAATCACTGCACACTAGGCCTCCCTGTCCATCACCATCTTCCGGAGTTCACTCAAACTCTTGTCCATTGAGTTGGTGACGCCATCCAGCCATCTCATCCTCTGTCGTCCCCTTCTCCTCCTGCCCCCAATCCCTCCCAGCATCAGGGCCTTTTCCAATGAGTCAACTCTTCGCATGAGATGGCTAAAGTATTGGAGCTTCAGTTTCAACATCAGTCCTTCCAATGAACACCCAGGACTGATCCCCTTTAGGATGGACTGCTTGGATCTCCTTGCAGTCCAAGGAAATCTCAAGAGTCTTCTCCAACACCATAGTTCAGAAGCATCAATTCTTCGGTGCTCAGCTTTCTTCACAGTCCAAATCTCACATCCATACATGACCGCTGGAAAAACCATAGCCTTGACTAGATGGACCTTTGTTGGCAAAGTAATGTCTCTGCTTTTTAAACCTGGGGATTGA
>SJYX01012340.1:273588-301516 GCA_006410675.1 Oreotragus oreotragus
TTATTGATATTTCTCCCAGCAATCTTGATTCCAGCTTGTGTTTCTTCCAGTCCAGCATTTCTCATGATGTACTCTGCATATAAGTTAAATAAGCAGGGTGACAATATACAGCCTTGACGTACTCCTTTTCCTATTTGGAACCAGTCTGTTGTTCCATGTCCAGTTCTAACTGTTGCTTCCTGACCTGCATTCAGGTTCCTCAAGAGGCAGGTTAGGTGGTCTGGTATTCCCATCTCTTTCAGAATTTTCCACAGTTTATTGTGATCCACACAGTCAAAGGCTTTGGCATAGTCAATCAATATCTTAGTGGCCATCAATTTATAGATTCAAGTTCTGAAAGGCAAAAGTCTGCCACAGCCTTGCCAGGATAAAATTATGGTGTCAGCAGACTGTGTTCCTTCTGGAAGCTCTAGAGGAGAACCTGTTTCCTTGACTTTTCCAGATTCTAAAGGATGCCTTCATTACTTGGCTTGTGGCTCCTTCCTCCATCTTCAAAGTCAGGGACTTCAGGCTGAATCCTTTTCATGTTGCCCTGTTTTTGGATCTGTTAGACAGAAGATATATTGAATAATATCCTCCAGATCAAGAGGAAGCTTCGAGATCAAAAAACAAAGTTGTTCAGTCACTAAGTTGTGTCTGACTCTTTGTGACCCCATGAAATGCAGCACACCAGACTTCCCTGTCCTTCATTATCTCCCAGAGTTTGCTCAAACTCATGTCCATTTGGTTGCTGATGCCATCCAACCATCTCATCTTCTGTCATCCCCTTCTCCTCTTGCCCTCAATCTTTCCCAGGATCTTTTCCAAAGAGTCAGCTTTTCAAATCAGGTGGCCAAAGTATTGGAACTTCACCAACATTCAAAGTAGAGACAGCAACCAACTCCATAAAGAGGGAATGAGATTTAAGTGAGACAAAAATATATATGAATAATTATGAATCCCAGAGCAAACCAGTCCCTGAGCAGCATTCTCTCCATTATCATGCCAGTTTTAAGTTCTCTGCTCATCACTACATTTTCCGGCCACTGTTTTTCGTAAGATGCTGGAAGCAAAATAATCACTTCTGTCTTTAGTTCCAGAACATTCATTGCCTTGTCCTCCATGCGATTTTCGAAATCACAAGCTAATTAAATACTCCAGCAAAGGGCTAAAAGTAGATGAGACATTGATGTGGGCATCTATCGATCGGTGCATTTCCTTGACTCTCGGTGCAATGTATCAATAACATTAAATAATCTCTTAATAACATTTCCTCCTCGAGTTACCATTCCCCTGCTTGTTCACTCTTTCTAAAAATGCGATTGCAGGGGAAAATAAACATTCTTTCTAAACGGCTATCAATAAATGCCAAGTAGGATGAGAAGGACAGAGTAAAGGAGAGACCTCTGCCGCTCACTGTTTTGTGGCTGTTTGATTGTATTACAGTCAAAATGCATTCAGACAAACTAACCTAGGCAGCACTAATTTAGGATGCGAGCGTGTCTCTGGGTTATACTTTTTGTGTTTTATTTTGGATAGGACCTGCTTGTTTGTTTCAGCAGAAATTCAAAAACATTTACTCAATGCCTAATTGCAACAGCTAACATTTATTGAAACAGTGACTCCATTTCAGGCTCTGTGCTAAGCCATGTTGGCACCCACGGCCTTATGCATGCCTTCCAACAATCCAAGGAAATAGGTCCCAGCATTATGTTATAGTTTAATGAAGATAATGAGACTTGGAGGAATGAAGGAACATGCTCGCGGCGACACAGAGAGTAATTGTTAGCAGCAGGATTTAATCCAGGTCTGTGTGATTCTGGAATTGAGGATTTTTTTTTTTTTTAGAAACTTGATTTTTTAATATTTATTTATTTATTGACTATGTGGGATCTTCATTGTGGCACTGGGGATTTTCATTCTATAATGTGGATCTTTTGTTGAGGCTCACAGACTCTCTAGTTGTGGTGTGTGGACTCAGTAGTTGCAGCCCATGGGGTCTCTAGCTTTGTCGTATGGACTCCAGAGAGTGCAAGCTCAGTAGATAAGGCAGGAAGGCTTAGCAGCTCCATGGAATGTGGGGTCTTACTTCCTTGACCAGGGATTGAATCTGCAGCCCCAGCATCGTAAAGCAGATTCTTAACCACTGGACCACCAGGGAAGTCACTGGAGTCGCATTTCTGACATCTCTACAATGCTGCCTGCTTCAGGACAGACCATATGCTGAGAGTCTAAGATGTAATCATCAGTGGTAGTAGGTTCTTGCCCCAGAAGAAGCTGAAGCCATACTGGACTGCCATCGATACTTACACTACAAAATATGTATTTAGTGAATGAGTGACATGGTTAGAAGTTTTAAAAATGCAAAAGGATAGACAGTGAAGAATGAGATTCCCTTTCATTCTTGCTCCAGAGTTCCTAGTTATTTAGTTTCCATTAGATGACAACCATTGGAGAAGGCAATGGCAACCCACTCCAGTACTCTTGCCTGGAAAATCCCATGGACGGAGGAGCCTGGTGGGCTGCAGTCCACGGGGTCGCTAGAAGTCGGACACGACTGAGCGACTTCACTTTCACTTTTCACTTTCATGCATTGGAGAAGGAAATGGCAACCCACTCCAGTGTTCTTGCCTGGAGAATCCCAGGGATGGGGGAGCCTGGTGGGCTGCCGTCTATGGGGTCACACAGAGTCAGACAAGACTGAAGCNACTGAGCGACTTCACTTTCACTTTTCACTTTCATGCATTGGAGAAGGAAATGGCAACCCACTCCAGTGTTCTTGCCTGGAGAATCCCAGGGATGGGGGAGCCTGGTGGGCTGCCGTCTATGGGGTCACACAGAGTCAGACAAGACTGAAGCGACTTAGCAGCAGATGATAACCATTAAACTACTCTCCTGTTCCTTCTAAAATAATGAACACTTTCAGAGCACATGGAACATGTAAACAAGATCGAAAGGAAATGTATACTGTCCTGTCTTCATTGTGCTTTATTGATGTTGAGCTGAGAAAGGCTAAGTTGAAAGAAAGCAGCTGAACCATGTATCCAGGCTAGAAGAGCACAGGGAAAGCGTCAAACCCAAGCCAAGGGCAAGAGAAGGTGAGGTCTGTTGGTCAGGTGGGACAAACTGCTGCTACAAGCGATTGTTTTCTATTTCTCATATAACATGTGGATAAGGGTCTGCTCCACAGAGTCATTCTGGGACTCAGACCTCTTCCATCTTGTAGATCTTCCTTTCTCAAGGCACTTGGGATCCTCCTACTTCTGTAGCAAGTCAGTTCCCCAGGGAGTGTGGATGATGGCAATGGAAGCATTTAATGGGCCGGTAAGAGCAGTCGTGTACATCACCTACAACCACATTTTCTGAAACACGTTTTTGTCTCACGGCCATAAGTAACTGTAAAGAAGTCTGGGTACTGGAATCTAGCTGTGCGCCCAGGAGGAAAAGGAAAATGGGGTGAACACAGAACTATCTTTGCTACTGCATGGATCCTGCTTAGGGCCAAATCCTGTGACTATAAATAGAAATTCTGAATAGAGTTATCCATGGAGCACTGTCTGCCCCCCACCTTGTGGCTTAGCTGGTAAAGAATCTGCCTGTAGTGAGGGAGACATGGGTTCAATTCCTGGGTTGGGAAGATCTCCTGGAGAAGGGAAAGGCTGCTGCTGCTGCTGCTAAGTCGCTTCAGTCGTGTCTGACTCTGTGCGACCCCATAGACAGCAGCCCACCAGGCTCTTCCGTCCATGGGATTTGCCAGGCAAGAGTACTGGAGTGGGGTGCCATTGCCTTCTCCAATGGTTGTCATCTAACGGAAACTGCTGCTGCTGCTAAGTCACTTCAGTCGTGTCCGTTTCTGTGTGACCCCATAGACGGCAGCCCACCAGGCTCCCCCATCCCTGGGATTCTCCAGGCAAGAACACTGGAGTGGCTTGCCATTTCTTTCTCCAATGCATGAAAGTGAAAAGTGAAAGTGAAGTCGCTCAGTCATGTCGGACCCTTAGCATGGACTGCAGCCTAGCAGGCTCCTCCGTCCATGGGATTTTCCAGGCAAAAGTACTGAAGTGGGGTGCCATTGGCTACCCACTCCGGTATTCTGGCCTGGAGAATTCCATGGCCTGTATAGCCCATGGCGTTGCAGAGAGTCAGACTGAGAGACTTTCAGATAATCAAAGAAGCAACACAAGACCCCAGTTGAACAGAAATCAAGAGCTAGACTCTGGGACTTCCCTCCCTGGTGGTCCAGGGGTTAAGAACTCGCCTTGCAATGCAGCGGACAAAGGTTTGATCCCTGGTTGGGGAACTAAGATCCCACATGCATCAGGGCAACTAAGTCTGTCCACTGCAACTAGAGAAGCCCATATGCCTCGACTACCAAGCCCACACTGCCCAACTGCCGCAGCTCCTGAAGCTGTGTGCTCCAGAGCCCACGCACCACAGCTAGAGAGCCTGTGTATGGCAATCACTGAGCCTGCACGCCACAACTAGAGTGTCCACGCGCCACAGTGAAGGACCCCGCAAAATGCAGTTAAGACCCAACACAGCCTAACAGATACAGTTTTTAAAAAGACCTAGCCATGAATGTTCATACCAGAGTAATTCATGATATCCCAACAGTAGAAACAACCAAAATTTCTATCAACAGATGAATAGAAAAATAAATTATGCTACCTTCATTTAATGAAATACTCCTTAGCAATAAAAAGAACAAAGCAGTGATAGATAGATCTTAAAAAAAAAAAAAAAGTACAAGAATCCAGGTCCAGAAGACTACATACTATAAGATTCCATTTATCTGAAGATCTACAGCACGAAAACTAATGTATGGCAACAAAAAGTCCATCAGTGTTTGCCAGGAGTGGAGGGGGGATCGACTGTAACATGGCAGGAGGGAGTTTTGGGGGTGATGGATATATTCTATAGCTTGATTTGAGAGGTAGTTACAGGAGTGTTGGTATTTGTCAAAACTCACTGGACTGTATACTTAAAATGGGAGCTTTTGATTGTTTGCAAATTATAACTCAATGAAGTGATTTAAAACATTTTAAAAACTCCCTTTACATGGTTTTCTATCTCATTCACAGTAAGTTCCAAAGTGCTTACTACAGCTCCAAGGCTCAGAACCCCACTCCTTTTGTACCCAGGTACACTGGCCTCCCTGTTGGCCCTCTCCCACCTCAATCCTTTCGCATTTTCCTCAAGATGGACAGCTCATTTCCTAGATGTTTTCATGGTTCCTATCCTCACTTCATCCAGGTCTCTGCTCAAAAGTCACCTCCTCAGTGAGTCCTTCCTAAAGAAAACTAACGCAGGGCACAAGCATGGAGAGTGATTTGTGTGGATAAGGGGGCTTGGGGGATGATGTACCCAACAAAAATGTCTCTGAGAAGGTGATTTTGAGTCTACATTTAATAGGGGAGTGAGGCATGCAGTGATCTGGGTGAAATCATTCCAAGCCGAAGGAGTAGCAAGTGCAAAGGCCCTGAGGTCAGCACTTGCTTGAGGTGTTCACTGACAGTGATGAGGTCAGCATAGCTGAAATAAGACGAGATGCGCCCACACTTTGGCCCCTAATATTCCCCTTCACTACAACATCAGTTTCCTTTGCATGGTCATATTTTTAGCAATTTGAAATCACATAGCTACTTAACTGTGTTCATTGTTTGTCTGTTCCACAAGCCTGTGAGTTCCACGAAGGAAATACGGGATATGTTCTGTTTGACAGGATATATCCACATTGGAGCACAGTTGGACACATGGTGAACGTCTACTCCAGTGCATGGTGGAAATAAGAGCTGTTTAATGAAGGCAGGAGAGGTGGAGGCAAGCCAAGGTGCACCAAGGTGGTCTTGAGCAAGGAGCTCGTACCTTTAAGGTTCCAGATAAGAGTGCTGACATATGGTGGAGGTAGGGCCACGTTGAGATTCTGTCCACAGTGGGGGTAGCACACAAGGAACCTCCTGGATTGAGTCCTGTGGTTTGGCTAGATGGCAAATAAAGTCCCTTGCCATCCATCCCAGAGGCGTGGTTTCTGTGCAGATTCCACCAATCCCTTACCTTATTTGGTTACATGGAGATGTCTGAGATGTTTAAAGTAATGTTCTGATCCCTGGTGGCTCAATAGTAAAGAATCTGCTTGCAATGCAGAAGACCCAGCTTTGATCCCTGGGCTGGAAAGATCCCCTGGAGAAGGGAAGGGCAACCCACTCCAGTATTCTTGCCTAGGAAATCCCATGGAACCCAGTGGACTACAGTCCATGGGGCCACAAAGAGTCAGCCACAGCTGAACTCCTAACACTTTCACTTTTCACTCACTGTTCCTTGACGTGTTTTGCAAGGAGACAAATACACCATCCCACTCTGACACTCCTAGAACTTTTCTTAGTTCTAGACTTTCCTTACCTGAAGAGTTATTTTTCCTGATGGCCAAAAAGTTACAATGTTAAAATAAAACACACACAGATATAGACAGACAGACACACATGCATACAAGTCACCCACAACTCTCCACATAAAAGATAACCACTGTTGACATCCTGTCCTAGCCCATTCTATTCTGAAAGTGCATCCTTTCTTAAACACTACAAACATCCCACTAGAAATGCTATTTTGTAACAAGTTTAAATACTGCAACTTACCTTAATGACTTCTGCATCACGGAAGAGTCTAAACTCGAACTGTGACCCTGCTTCACCAAGGTGCTGTTAGTTCATCGAAACGATGCCCTGGTCTTGAGCAGTTAGGCTTGTGGCTGTTTTTGTGTTCACACACTGTTGCAAGGGAAATCTCTGTGTGTAACTTTTCCTCACTCTCTGGGAATTTTTCTGGGAGGTTATTATGGGAACAGAGGAGGGAACACACATATTTTGGATGTTCTAGCAATGGCACCCCACTCCGGTGCTCTTGCCTGGAGAATCCCATGGACGGAGGAGCCTGGTGGGCTGCAGTCCATGGGGTCGCTAAGAGTCGGACACGACTGAGCGACTTCACTTTCACTTTTCACTTTCATGCATTGGAGAAGGAAATGGCAAGCCACTCCAGTGTTCTTGCCTGGAGAACCCTAGGGATGGGGGAGCCTGGTGGGCTGCCATCTGTGGGGTCGCACAGAGTTGGACATGACTGAAGCGATTTAGCAGTAGCAGCAGCAGCTGTACCGTGCAATTATTATCCAGAAACGTCGGAGTCCCCTTTCACCAAGAGTACCTACATTCCTCTTTCTCCCAAACTTTCCCCTAATGTGTTACCTTTTTATTTTTAATTACTTATACCAGAAGCAGCCACTGAAAAATTCATCTTTTGCTCGCTAACCAGCCATTTTAATTTTTATCAGTGCGATTCATGGATGAGAACATAGATTAGAAGAATTAAAGACAAAATAGCAAAAGCTTGCACTCCACTTCTCTGCATCCTAAGGGCAATCATCTATGGATGCTGTCTTACATAGTCAAGGCTTTTATTTCTTCTGGTGATTACCTTTATAACATGTTATTATGTATATATGTATAGCCGGGCATTTATTAATCTGTCATACTTAGAAAAGGCTTATTGTCTCCTAGATACTAAATGTTACAATTTAGCTCACTTACACTACACCATTCCCTTCTCCTCCCCTGTGCCCTATGTTTCATCATTATATTATTTCTGCTGCTCTTTTTAAATATAATTTTATTTCTCTCTTTCCTGATTGATTTTTGGCTGTCGTGCATTCTTGTTGCTGTGCAGGCGTTTCTCTAGTTGCAGAGGGCCCAGGCTACTCTCTAGCTGCGGTGTGTGGGCTTCTTGTTGTACGTGGCTTCTCTTGTTCCAGCTCCCAGGTTCTAGAACACAAGCTCAGTAGTTCTGGTCATTGGGTTTTGTTGCTCTGTGGCATGTGGGATCCTCCCAGATCAGAGACTGAACCTGCATCTCCTGCATTGGCAGGTGGATTATCCACCTCTGAGCCGCTGGGGAAGCCCTGTTCCTCTTGTCCTAGGGGCTACTTCTTTTGAGCCTTTTGTTGTGAAATAATTCCAAACAGAGAAGCTGTAAAAATTTTAAAAAGAATCTCTGTACACCCTTCCCTCAGATGCCACAAGTAACTTTCTGTCCCTAAATATATACAATATGTTGATAAAGGATTTATACCCCTTTTATTTGATATTAGTTTTTGCACTGTTTGAAAGAAAATCACAAAAATGATATCCATTACTTCTGCTTTAGACTGAAGGTTTGTGCCCCCTCACCCTCACTGATATGTTGAGATCCACAAGTGGGGATTTGGGGTGGGGATTAGGTCATGAGGGTGGCATGCTAAGTGCTAAGTCGCTTCAGTCGTGTCTGACTCTGAGTCTATGGACTGCAGTCCACCAGGCTCCTCTGTCTATGGGATTCACCAAGCAAGAATACTGGAGTGGGTTGCCATGCCCTCATCCAGGGGATCTTCCCAGCGATCATACCCGGGTCTCTGATGTCTCTTGCATTGGTGGGCAGGTTCTTTACTACTAGCACCACCTGGGAAGCCCCCGTGAGAGTGGGGCCCTCATGAATAGAATCAGTGCCCTCATAAAAGAGGCCTGGCAGAGCTCCTTTGCCCTTCTGGTCCATGAAGACGCAGAGTCAGTAACTGGGTGGAGAGCCCCCACAAAAATACAACTATGCTGCCACACTGACCTTAGACTTCCAGCCTCCAGAACTGTGTGAGCAACACATTTCTTCTGTTTACAAGTCTCTAAGCCATCCTGTCTATGGCATCTTGTTATAGCAGCCTGAACAGAATAAAACAACTTATAAACTCTGTAGTGTGTATTTTAGGAAAATCAGGACATTTTCTTACATAACTGCAATATAATTATCAAAATTTAAAAATTACATGGATATAACATTATTATCTAACCTACAGATCATATTCAGATATCACCAATTGCCCACTAATGTCCTTTATAGTGCAATCAAGGATAACTGCTTTTCAAACTTTAAATAATAAATATAGATATTAATCTCTTATTTCATTTTTTTTTCATCTTTTACATCCTTTAGTAAGTGTAATGGTTTTTCTTATAAGGCCTATGCAATGTTAGTAAGTTGTATTCCTAGATATTTTAATTTGTTTTTGCTGCTGTTATTCTGAATAGTATCTATTAATCTTTTATATTGTACCTTATTGAACTCTTATATTGGTTCAGAACATGTTTTAGCCAATTTTCTAAGTAGACAGCCGTATTATCTGCAAATAATGATAATTGCATCTCTTCCCTTCTGAAATTTTAGCTCATTTCTTTATCTTGTCCTTTTGCACTGGCCACAAAATTTAGCACAAGAATTGTTCCCATTAATTTTCTAAACTTTTTTACCTGGAATAATTATAGATTCATAAGAAGTTGCAAAGAAGGATTCTTGGGAGGCCCTTTGCACCCTTCAATATGCCTCCTTCACATTCCCATCTTTGCTAATTGTAGGATAATAACAAAATCAGAAAACTACCATTGGTACAACCCACAGAATTAATCAGATATCATCATTCCTACATTCATTTGTGTGTGGTGTTGGAGAATTGTGTTATGCAATATGTATCATATACGTAGTTCCTATAACTAACACTACAAACCACTTGAAATTTATTTTTTAAATTTTATTTATTTGTTTGTTTCCTTCTGAGATTTAGCTGGAGATCAGCTGTCTGCTGGTGTCCTTCACAGCTGCTCAAACCTTTCATTTTGCTTATTTTTTAAATTAATTTTTCTCTGAAGATCGTTGCCTTACAGTGTTGTGTTCGTTTCTGTGTGTGTGCATGCTCAGTCACTTCAGTTGTGTCTGATTTTTTGCGACCCCAAGAACCGGAGTCCACCAAGCTCTGTGTCCATGGGATTTTCCTGGCAAGACTACTGGAGTGAATTGCCATGCCCTCCTCCAGGGGATCTTCCTGACGCAGGGATCAAATCTGCATCTCCTGTTTGGCCAGTAGCTTCTTTACCACTGGGCCGCCTGGGAAGCCCACTTGAGTCAATTACATGAAGGTTTTTTGATAGACGAATTCTGCCCAAATCAATGCTCTGTAAATTCAACCAGCCACACTCCAAGACAAGAAAATAAAATAGCACAATTTCCCCAATCATACAGATTAACATTTAGAATTGGACCGATTTTACTGAGTAAGGTTTAAGGAAAGAAAAACTAGATGTAAGGGGCATTTGGAGTAGCCTCTCCTGGATTTAGGGAAATGAGACTTATTTTCCCTTCAGCCTTGGGCTTCTCATCACTATGCTATCAGTCCCGCCTTTTTACATCCTAATCCTTTACTGCTGTGAGGCAGTATATACAGGACACAGCTTCACCTATTAAATACTCTAGGGAAAGTATTTTACAGGAATCTAACTGAGCCTCTAATCCTCAATTCTATTGATAGTTTCTAGGAAATACAAGGGATACAAGAACAAATTAAGGGAAATACACAGACAAAGCCAAAATATGGGGCAGTCTTCAAGACAATAGAAGAGATGGGTTTTCAGATTAAAAGGAAATCAGAAAACAAATGGGATCTGTCACAGCCCAGAGGAGCCTAAGGAGATACGATGACTGAATGTAATTGATATGTATCCCGGATGTGACTGTGGGACAGAAAAAAAAAAAAAATCTGCAAGCAATAAATATTGAAGAGGATGTGGAGAAGAGGGAACCCTCCTGCCCTGTTGGTGGGAATGTAAACTGATACAGCCACTATAGTGTTTCCTTTAAAAAACTAGGAATAAAACTACTAAGGAAGAAATCTCACTACTAGGCGCATACCCTGAGAAAACCATAACTGAAAAAGACACATGTACCTCTATGTTCATTGCAGCACCATTTAAAATAGCCAGGCCATGGAAGCAGCCGTTGACAGATGAATGGATAAGGAAGCCGTGGTACATACACAATAGAATATTCAGTTCAGTTCAGTTCAGTCACTCAGTCGTGCTCAACTCTCTGTGACCCCACGGACTGCAGCCAGGCCTCCCTGTCCATCATCAACTCCTGGAGCCTATTCAAACTCATGCCCATCACGTCAGTGATGCCATCCAACCATCTCATCCTCTGTTGTCCCCTTCTCCCCTTGCCCTCAATCTTTCCCAGCATCAGGGTCTTTTCAAATGAGTCAGTTCCTCACACCAGGTGGCCAAAGTATTGGAGTTTCAACTTCAGCATTAGTCCCTCCAATGAATATTCAGGACTGATTTCCTTTAGGATTGACTGGTTGGATCTCGTTGCAGTCCAAGGGACTCTCAAGAGTCTTCTCCAACACCACAGTTCAAAAGCATCAATTCTTTGGTGCTCAGCCTTCTTTATAGTCCAGCTCTCACATCCATACCTGACTACTGGAAAAACCATAGCTTTGACTAGACAGACCTTTGTTGACAAAGTAATGTCTTTGCTTTTCAATATGCTGTCTAGATTGGTCATAGGGCTTCCTTTGTGATTCAGCTGGTAAAGAATTCGCCTGGAATGCGGGAGACCTGGGTTCAATCCCTGGGTTGGGAAGATCCCCTGGAGAAACAAAATGCTACCCACTCCAGTATTCTGACCTGGAGAATTTTACAGTGAACAATAGAATATTAGCCATAAAAAAGAATGATCTAAGTCAGTTCTAGTGAGGTGGATGAACCTAGAGCCTGTTATACAGAGTGAGGTAAGTCAGAAAGAGAAAAACAAATATCACATATTAATGCATATTTGGGGCTTCCCTGGTGGCTCAGATGGTAAGTAATCTGCCAAGGCAAGAGACTCATGTTCGATCCCTGGGTTGGGAAGATCCACTGGAGAAGGAAATGGCAACCCACTCCAGTGTGCTTGCCTGGAGAATTCTGTTGACAGAGGAGCCTGGCAGGCTACAGTCCATGGGGTCACAAAGAATCAGACATACATATGCAATACATAAAAATGGTATTGATGACCCTATTTATATTCCTATATTCCAGGAAAGGAATGGAAACATAGATATAGGGAATGGACTTGTGGACCCAGCGGGGGAATCAGCGATCGGGACAAAATGGAGAAAGTAGCGTCGACATATATACCCTACCATGTGTAAAACGGAGAGCTGGTGAGAAGCGCAGGGAGCCCAGTCTGGTGCTCTGTGATGACCTAGAAGGGTGGGATGAGGGGAGTGGAGGGAGGCTCAAGAGGGAGGGGATATATGGATAAGTATGGCTAATTTGCTCTGTTGTACAACAGAAACCAACACAACATTATAGAACAATTTTCTTCCAATTAAAAAATAAATTTACTCAGCCATTAAGAAGAATACATTTGAATCAGTTCTAATAAGATGGATGAAACTGGAACCAATTATACAGAGTGAAGTAAGCCAGAAAGAAAAACACCAATACAGTATACTAACACATATATATGGAATTTAGAAAGATGGTAATGAGGACCCTGTATGCAAGACAGCAAAAGAGATACAGATGTGTAGAGCGGACTTATGGACTCTGAGGGAGAAGGAGAGGGAGAGGGAGAGGGTGGGATGATTTGGGAGAATAGCATTGAAATTTGTATACTATCATGTAAGAAATGAATTGCCAGTCTATGTTCAATGCAGGATGCAGGATGCTTGGGGCTGGTGTATGGGGATGATCTGGAGGGATGATGTGGGGTGGGAGGTGGGAGGGGGGTTCATGTTTGGGAGTTCGTGTAAAAAAATAAATAGATACAAAAAAAAAAAAATGACTGTGGGACACAGAAAAGACATTGGGTAAAAACTAAGATAACCTGCATACGCATAGATTTCAGTTAGTAATAGTGTGCCAACATTGGTTCATTCACTGTGAAAAAAATACTGCTCTAATGCAAGATGTTACTTATAGGAGAAACTAGATGTGGTGTATATGAGCTCTCTGTATCATCTTCCAATTTCTCTGTAAATCTAAAACTCTTCTAAAATTCAAGACAGTATTTTAAAAAATGAGAAGGATTGGGAAATTTTTAATAGAAGCAAAAATCATTTTAATAGAAATTATTATCTAATTACACTAGAGAATAATTATTCATTTATTAGGTAGAATAATTGTGCTGAGTTATGAGGATAATCCCCTCACTTTGGGGCAATGCATGTTGCAAGTATTTTTTTTTTTTAATTTTTTTGAGCTACAATCGATTTACAATGTTGTATTAGTTTCTAGGCTGAAATCAAGTAATTCAAAGACTGTGTGTTAGTTACTCAGTTGTGTCCAGCTGTTGGCAACCCTATGGACTGTAGCCTGCCAGTCTCCTCTGTCCATGGAATTCTCCAGGCAAGAATACTGGGGTGGTTTGCCATTTCCTTTTTCAGGGGATCTTCCTGACCCAGGGACCAAACCCAGGTCTCCCACATTGCAGGCAGATTCTTTCCCACCTGAACAACCAGAGAAGCCCTCAATTCTAATACTAGCTATACGATAATATTCAGAGAGTGTTATTATTTTTGGTGTGATAGTGACATTGTGATTATATTTTTGAAAGAGGCTTTATCTTTCAGAGATAGCGACTGAAGTATTTACAGATGAAACTATATCATGTCTGGGATTTGCTTCAAAGCAATTCTAGAATCAGGGTGGAAGAGGCAATGAGTGACAGAGGGAATGGATGAAACGAGATCGTCCACAAATGGAGGATGCCGAAGCTGGGACCCACTGCTTTTATTTGGAGTTGATAATTTACAAAATAAAATCCTCAAATAATGGCTTTGCAAATAAAAGATGAAGGCCCCAAAAATAAGATTAAGGTTGTTGAAGACAGTTGTAGATATACATACCTGCAGATTCCATTCAATTCAATCGTACCATCCCTTCTAATGCTCTGCATATTTGATCAATTTTGTAACAAAAGATGAAACATGCAGGACAGAATGCGTGAATAAGTAGAATAACCACACAAAGAGCAGGAAAGAGGCAACCTTGCAGGGAGAAGAGCAGAGATGGATTCAGAGAAGTGTGTACAGAGCTACCGAGGTGGAGGATTTTCTGTTTCTTAAAAATGCAACACTCACAGGTGTTCTTTTGATTAATGTCCCGTAAGCTGCGCATGCATGCTCTATTCACTATTCACTCTTATGTATGATACCAAATATTAAAAAATACATTTTATTTATTTGTTAATTATTTTTAAAAATTAATTTATTTTAATCTGAGGATAATTGCTTTACAATACTGTGATGGTTTTTGCCGTATCAGCCACAGGTATATATGTGTCTCCCCTATCCTGAAGCCTCTCCCCCCACCTCCCTCCCCACCCTACCCCTCTGGATTGTCCCAGAGCACTCAGGCGTTGAACTTGCACTGGCCATCTATTTACATATGATAATGTACATGCTATTCTCTCAAATCATCCCACCCTCTGTTTCTCCCACTGAGTCCAAAAGTCTGTTCTTTACAACTGTGTCTGCCCTGCATGTAGGATCGTTCTTTTTCTAATGATCAATTAGAGTGTGTCAGAGGGTTTGCAATGCCCCTACAAGTCTTTCCATGGTCCTGGGCTCTCAGGGAACCTCCATGTGTGTGTCCCCCGCAAAGTCAGAGCTGGCTTAGCGACTGGGTGTGGGAGTCCCTAGCTTTCCTGTGAAATCTGACTTCACATCTCTAATTCTTTCCAGGAAGAAAGTGAAAGAGAGTTCCTGGTGGTGGGAGTTTAATCAGAACTAACCAAAGAAAGGGATAAACACTGCAGACTTTTCACTCTTGGATTCATGATCACCCTCCTTCCCTTTCTCTTTCCTTCTTTTTTGATGAAATTAAATTTCAAAATGTTCCAACTAGTTTCCCATCTTCCTCAGAAGAAAAGCTTAAACTTAATGAATTTTGAGGATAATAATAAGAACAAAGATTTTTTTTTATGAATTGTGAAAATACAAGAGCCGGCAGCCACCGTGGTGTGACTAAGTGGGAAAGATTGATGCAGAAGAGGTGGCCAGTAGGAGCCTGAAACAGATCAGTAACAGAGGAGAGAGGATGGAGCCAGGACCTGGGGTGGACCACTTGATTCCAGCAGCATGAATGAGGCCCCACCAGATTGGCACTGTTCCCTGCTGCTGTCTGACTTCTGACCAGTCTCACTCACTCTGAATGGTGATTTTTTTCCTCCTACAAATTGGAGTCAGTCAGCTGCTGCTAACTACNAGATGTGTATAAGAGACAGCCCCTATCCTGAAGCCTCTCCCCCCACCTCCCTCCCCACCCTACCCCTCTGGATTGTCCCAGAGCACTCAGGCGTTGAACTTGCACTGGCCATCTATTTACATATGATAATGTACATGCTATTCTCTCAAATCATCCCACCCTCTGTTTCTCCCACTGAGTCCAAAAGTCTGTTCTTTACAACTGTGTCTGCCCTGCATGTAGGATCGTTCTTTTTCTAATGATCAATTAGAGTGTGTCAGAGGGTTTGCAATGCCCCTACAAGTCTTTCCATGGTCCTGGGCTCTCAGGGAACCTCCATGTGTGTGTCCCCCGCAAAGTCAGAGCTGGCTTAGCGACTGGGTGTGGGAGTCCCTAGCTTTCCTGTGAAATCTGACTTCACATCTCTAATTCTTTCCAGGAAGAAAGTGAAAGAGAGTTCCTGGTGGTGGGAGTTTAATCAGAACTAACCAAAGAAAGGGATAAACACTGCAGACTTTTCACTCTTGGATTCATGATCACCCTCCTTCCCTTTCTCTTTCCTTCTTTTTTGATGAAATTAAATTTCAAAATGTTCCAACTAGTTTCCCATCTTCCTCAGAAGAAAAGCTTAAACTTAATGAATTTTGAGGATAATAATAAGAACAAAGATTTTTTTTTATGAATTGTGAAAATACAAGAGCCGGCAGCCACCGTGGTGTGACTAAGTGGGAAAGATTGATGCAGAAGAGGTGGCCAGTAGGAGCCTGAAACAGATCAGTAACAGAGGAGAGAGGATGGAGCCAGGACCTGGGGTGGACCACTTGATTCCAGCAGCATGAATGAGGCCCCACCAGATTGGCACTGTTCCCTGCTGCTGTCTGACTTCTGACCAGTCTCACTCACTCTGAATGGTGATTTTTTTCCTCCTACAAATTGGAGTCAGTCAGCTGCTGCTAACTACAAGGGACAGGCTGAGAAAGCAAATGAGGGAAATGGGTTGGAGGGGTCCAGGTTATCTAGGGAACAGTCAGGACAGCTGCAGGCAGTGATGGAGGCTTAAATGGGGCCAGAGTCTTCATTTTTATCCAAGGAAATTTGAAAGTGAAACTGCAAATTCTGGTCATTAATTCAATTTAAGGAGAAAACAACAACAACAAAAAAAATTTAAAACAGAAAACAAAACTGTCCAGCTCCAAACTGAAATCATCTGCTCTACTCGTTCAAGATGGGATTCTGTTTGGGAATCTCAATTTTATCTCTTTTAAAATTTTACTATTGGAAGATAATTGCTTTACAACGTTGTGTTGGTTTCTGTTGTACAACAGTTCTGAATCAGCCATATTTATACACATATTCCCCTTCCACTTGAGCCTCCCTCCAACCCACCCTCCTTGAGCATCCCACCCTCCTTGGGCATCGCAGGGCACTGACCACTATTGTGTGATCTCTGCATTAGATAATAGATAATATTGAAAAAAATCATTTTTTTTCAAGTGATTTATGTAATTTTTATTTTTTCTTCTTTTCTTTCTACATCCATGGCAATGCATTTACCAAAACAAAGAAGTATATAAAAAACACAAATTGAAATTATCAATTGGGTAAAAGCCCTTGAGGTTTTAACAACTTATGTTAAGATAGTTTGATGTAGGGGTTAAAAAGACATGCTTTGGAGTCAGAAAGAACTTGGTTCAAACCTCAGCTGACTCTTCCTGACTGTGTGACCTTAGATAGGTCCCTTAACCTCTCTGAGCTTCTGGATCCTGCCCTGATCTCATGTATATGCAAAAATGAGATGAGAAAATGTGCCTATCTATAGAGTACTTAGCACAGAGCATGTGCTCAGTAAATGACAGACATTTAAATTCTCTGCCTTCAACAAAATATGATAGCTGCAAACATTTAAATTCAAGTGACTGTAAGCAAACAGGTAATTGAATCAACTTCTGGTTGCATGGGTTCCCCAGGGAAGTAACACAGGAAATTCCACTGGGAGATAGCGTCCTTGACACAGATGATGCAAAAAGGTGTTGTGACAAGTACTGCAGCTGATGTGTTGCTCTTGAGTTTGTCTCCTGGGTCACAAAGTCCAGGGAGCTAGAGGATTTGCAGTCCTAGGGGTAAAAAACTAGGACCAGTGCCTACAACTAGCTAAGATCAATTCAATATTTTGTTTACAATAATCATCATCATTATTTTGCTTTTGGAGCAATTTTAGATTTACAGAATGGTTTTAAAAATAGTACAGAAGATTTCTATGTACCCTCACCCAGTTCCCCCTATTAACATGTTACATAACCATGGTAAATTTGTCACACCTGAAAAATCAACATTGTGGTTGTTGTTTTCAGTTGCTAAGTTATGTCCAACTCTTTGCAACCCCACGGACCATGGTATGCTAGGCTCCTCTGTCCTTAACCATCATCTCCCAGAGTTTGCCCGGGTTCATGTCCATTGAGTCGATGATGCTATCTGTCTCATCCTCTGCCATTCCCTTCTCCTTTTGCCTTCAATCTTTCCCAACACCAGGGTCTTTTCCAATGAGTCAGCTCTTTGCATCAGGTGGCCAAAGTACTGGAGCTTCAGCTTCAGCATCAGTCCTTCCCATAAATGTTCAGGATTAATTTCTTTTGGTATTGACAGGTTTGACCTCCTTGCAGTCCAGGGGACTCTCAAGAGTCTTCTCCAGCATGGTGATTCAAAAGCATCAATTCTTCTGTTCTCACCCTTTTGAACTAAATTCTAGGTTCCATTTCAATATCCCTGTTTTCTCATTGATATCCTCTTTCTGTTCCAAAATCCAGTCCGGGGTACCATGTTGCACTGAGCTACACCATTTCCCAGTCTCCTCTGATCTGTTATAGCCCCTCAGTCTTCCCTGGATTTTTATGACCTTATAGTCTTGAGGATACTGGCCAGGTGCCTTGAAGAATGTTTTCCAGTCTCACTTCTGTTCAGTTCAGTCGCTCAGTCATGTCCGACTCTTTGTGACCCCATGAATCACAGCATGCCAGGCCTCCCTGTCCATAACAAACTCCTAGAGTTCACTCAGATTCATGTCCATCGAGTCAGTGATGCCATCCAGCCATTTCATCCTTGGTTGTCCTCTTCTCCTCTGGCCTCCAATCCCTCCCAGCATCAGTCTTTTCCAATGAGTCAACTCTTCGCATGAGGTGGCCAAAGTACTGGAGTTTCAGCTTTAGCATCATTCCTTCCAAAGAACACCCAGGACTGATCTCCTTCAGAAAAGACTGGTTGGATCTCTTTGCAGTCCAAGGGACTCTGAAGAGTCTTCTCCAACACCACAGTTCAAAAGCATCAATTCTTCGGTGCTCAGCCTTCTTCACAGTCCAACTCTCACATCCATACATGACCACTGGAAAAACCATAGCCTTGACTCGCGGACCTTAGTTGGCAAAGTAATGTCTCTGCTTTTGAATATACTATCTAGGTTGGTCATAACTTTTCTTCCAAGGAGTAAGCGTCTTTTAATTTCATGGCTGAAGTCACCATCTGCAGTGATTTTGGAGCCCCCCAAAATAAAGTTTGACACTGTTTCCACTGTTTCCCCATCTATTTCCCATGAAGTGATGGAACCAGATGCCACTTAGTCTGATGTATTTCTCACAATCAAACTGGAGTTTAGAGTTTGGAAGAAGACAACCACAGAAGTGGGGTGCCCTGCACATCACATCCTGTCAGGGGGTAGGTGATAGTCACGTTATGTTCATGGTGATCTTAACCTTCATCATTTGGTTCAGGGACTGTTTTCTAGATTTCTCTGTTGTTTGGTTACTATTTTCCCCTTTCTATACTCTATTCATTGGAAGCAAGGCGCTAAGTCAAACCCATCCTTGGCACAGGTTCAGGGGAAATAAGAAAGGTTCCAATGTGGGCAAGGTGCCTTCCAATGTGGGCAGTGTCTACATATATCAAAAAACTCTTCTGTGGGTAATACGGTTTCATCTTGTGTGGCATTGCACCCTTGTGTGGCATCACAGAACTAAAGCTGGAGACCTGAGAATGTTGAAAAACTTGCCCAATATAGTTAAATATCTAGATAACAGAGTCTGGGTTTAAATCTCAGTCTCTCTGACTCCAACCCCCATCGTCTTTCCTCCATGGCCCCAAGGGGTGCCATACCCTACCATCACTGTCCTCTCCTTTTCTACTTCAGTTTCCTCATTGGTAAACCCTGAATCTTTGGTGATGTCCTCTTTACCATCTCCTTCAGTCTAAAATAGTCGGTTTCTGTCAGCTATGAAGTGAGTTAAATCGCTGACACATAGAGCACCCTGGCTAGTCTTTCTCAGAATCGCGGTGTCCTTGTCACCAAGCCCAGATAAGCACAGAGTCACCCTGGTCTCCAGGTACTGGTGAGATCCTGTGGGGACAGCTGCCTCTCCATAACTCAGTGGGGTACAAACTGTACTTACCAAGCTCTTGACACCCTAGAAGTAAAATGCACAAGGATATATGGAAAATATTATTTTTATTACTGCTTGGAACTTCGTGACAATATTTGGCTAGAGTGTTTTTCCAGCTGAGGCACATTCACAACGCGTTAGTTCTTTAGTGTATTTCTGTTGCTCAGTGTGTCCGACTCTTTGCGAACCCACGGACTGCAGCACGCCAGGCCTCCCTGTCCATCATCAACTCCCAGAGTTTACTCAAATTCATGCCCATAGAGTTGGTGATGCCATCCAACCATCTCATCCTCTGTCATCCCCTTCTCCTGCCTTCAATCTTTCCCAGCATCAGGGTCTTTTTCCAATAGGTCAGTTCTTTGCATCAGGTGGTCAAAGTATTGGAGTTTCAGCTTCAGCATCACTCCTTCCAATGAATATTCAGGACTGATTTCCTTTAGGATGGACTGGTTGGATTGCTTTGCAGTCCAAGGGACTCTCAAGAGTCTTCTCCAACACCACAGTTCAAAAGCATCAGTTCTTCAGCGCTCAGCTTTCTTTATAGTCCAACTCTCACATCCATACATGACCACTGGAAAAACCATAGCTATGACTAGATGGACCTTTGTTGGAGAAATAATGTCTCTGCTTTTTAATAAGTTGTGTAGGTTGGTCATAACTTTTCTTCCCAGGAACAAGTGTCTTTTAATTTCATGACTACAGTCACCATCTGCAGTGATTTTGGAGCCCCACAAAAGCAATGCTTTAAATTTCACTGATCAGGACTCTAGTTGCAAAGGTCAAAAAAAATCCAGCCTAAGTTGACTGTAGCGAAAATGAGAACCTATCGTTCCTTCTAAGTGAAACAATAATTGTTGTAAGTAGGCTTAATCTAGAAGTTATCGAGATCTAAGATTCTTCTTTCCCAACTTAGTTTGATTCTTCTGTTTTAACTTGTTTCAAGCAGGCTTTCCCTGAAACTTGTATCTTGTCAGCACAGCAACTCCCATAGAAAAATAAATAACTTTCTTCTAATTGTTCCAGGGAAAGTCTCTATCCCAACTCTGATAGGCTGAAGTGTGGTCACAGACTGTATTAGCTTTCTAATGCCACAAAAAGATTGAGCAACAAACTATAAATTATAAAGCTTCAATGACATATAAAAATCCATTTATCCATCATGCATCTGGGATCAGTCTTGGGTCAGTTGCAACCCCTACTGATCTTTGGTGGCCTTGCTCACATAAATGGAGATTGGTTGGCTACCAACTGAGGCAACTGGGGTGGTTCAGCTCCATTCTAGATGCCTTTCCTCCCCTGGCAGACCAGCCAAGGCCTGCTCTCATAGTGATGGCAGAGGCACAAGAGCAGCAGGAAGATGCATGAAAGACTTCACTGGCATCATGATTCACCACCCTGCCACTTCCAGTTGCTCAAAACACATCACACACCAGCGCCAATGTCACAGGCCACCATTCTGGTAAGAGGAATGCCATGGTACACATGCAGAGTGAAAAACTGGCTCCACTGATACAGTCCTCACCCTACCCTGGACTGAGATGAGCCAAACGTAGGCCACATGCTCATTTCTGAGTTGAAATGTAAGAATCGACTTCTTCTAAGAGGATGAGTGGGATAGGGCTATATCCCCAGAGGAATGCCTAGATGCGAACAACAAAAGCACATGACAACATCTCAAAACCCATTTTACAAATGGGGAAAGAGACTCAGTTAAGACCTGTGATTTGGAGCAAGAGGTCACAGCTAGAAGGTAGCCAAGTTGTGTCTAGAGCCCAGACCTGTCTTCCAGCAAAGTCTGTTCATTTTATGTTCCATCTCACTTTTTCATTCCCACAACTCTAACATTGTTGTGGATCCATTTAAGCATCCTAATAAAGTGAATTTTCTTTTTTGCCTTATATGTATTATTTCATTTTTTCAGATTTTTCTTTCTTTTTTTTTCTTTTAGTCAAGGTGATGGACACATTATAAATTTTTGCTGCTTTTCAAAAAGACACTATTCAGCTTAATTTTTTTTCATCATGCCATTATTTTATAAAATTCACTTGATATTAAGTGGGAACTAGGGAGTCTTGATGTCAAGGAGTTTCAAAGATAACAATCCCCATTTGGTAAACAAGAGTGACAGCATCTCCTTCCCCCTGATGAATTTTGTGCCTGGGCTCTTTGGACCTTCTTGGCAAAGATGCACCTTGTCATTAAATGCCCAGACATTCCTCACCATCTTCCTGAAAATCAATCCTCCAGGACAGGCTGTAGCTTTCTGAAGCTGGCAAAAGCCTTCTAAAGAGACAACTTGAATTTCATTCCTATTCCTAAGAGTGTTTAGATGGGACCAATATTGAAGGGTTTGGCAGCATCTCATCTCGGCACTAAATTCTCCTAAGAGTTGAAATCTCTTCTCCTGCAGGAAGCTGGGCTTCTCGAATAGTCTATGATGCAGATGCTGAGAGGGCGGGAGGGAGGACGCAGCAGTGAAAACACGAGGAACCTTCACCCAGGTCCAGGGAATCAGAGCCAGAACTTAAATGTCAACAGAGGAGTTTCCAAGACAAGCAGCTGTGCCCTGGAAAAGCTTCAACCCTGAAAACAATTCCATGAGCAGCCCAAGGAGGCCAAGAAGAACTCTGTTCAGACACGGTGGGCAGTAGTGAGCTCAGGCCCCCATTTTGTATGGAGTGTTGACCCCATGCTCTTCTAGGAACTACAGAACTGATTTTTTCTTTAACTGACTCAACAGATGTTTTATTGAGCACCTCCTTTGGGCTTCCATGCCGGCTCAGCAGGTAAAGAATCTGCCTGCAGTGCAGGAGCCACAGGTTCAATCCCTGGGTTGGGGTGATTCCCTGCAGGAGGGCATGGAAACTCACTCTGGTAACTGCCTGAAAAATCCCTTGGGGAGAGGAGCCTGGTGGGCTACAGTCCACAGAGTCACAAAGAGCGGCACACAAGTGAGTGACTAAGCACAACCACATATAAGTGCAAAGCGCTGGAACACTGCCACGGGCAAGCTGGAGGAGATCCCTGCCCCCGTCGAGCTGGGACCTTGTCATCTCTACAAGGAAGAAGTCATGGAGTGTGGCTGGAAGACTGGGACCAGGGAGGGAAGAGCCAATCATGGAAACTGTAAGGAACTGGTGAGGTCTGCAGCCAGACGGAGCCTCAGTTACCAGCCACGATCAAGTCAGGTTGGATGGAGGGAGCCTGGAAGTCAGTGGATATGGGTCAGGGCAAGTGATGGTCAGTTATATGTTCAGCAAATCCCCACCAAGCATCTTTCTTTGTACCAAGCATTACTGCTGCTGCTAAGTCGTTTCAGTCATGTCCGACTGTGCGACCCCATAGATGGCAGCTCACCAGGCTCCGCCGTCCCTGAGATTCTCAGGCAAGAACACTGGAGCAGGTTGCCATTTCCTTCTCCGATGCATGAAAGTGAAAGTGAAGTCGCTCAGTAAGTGTCTGACTCTTCGTGACCCCATGGACTGCAGCCTACCAGGCTCCTAGGTCCATGGGATTTTCCAGGCAAGAGGACTGGAGTGGGGTGCCGTTGCCTTCTCTGATCAAGCATTACTAGACATTGAGAATATATAAGGGACCAAATGCCTGTGATCGTTGCCTTCATAGAGATTACAGTTCAGTGAGGGCAACAGACAGGAAATAAGGCATGGCCCCTATGGTGTCCAGGAATGCCAATGGGGCTCTAGAAGCAGAGGCGGGGGGCAGTGTCATAATAGGGAAGAAGAAGTGAAAGAAGGTAGTGATGATGGCAGCTAAGGCCAGTAAATGTGCAGGGAGTGAATGGGAAGGGTACCTCTGGCAGAGAGCTCACCTTCAACAAAACCCCAGACAGAGCAAGCCCAGAACATTTCAGGTCCAGCTCAAAGTCCCGTCCAGCTGCATGTAAGACATATGGTGAAAGACGAGGCTGGAGAATCAAGCAGCCACTTAGACAAGAAGCATCTTTGAATCTTTGTGAAGGAGTTTAGACTTCATCCTCAGGTCAATAAGAAAAGACAGGAAAGAGGGGGTGGATTTTCAGCTCTGTGTGACATGGCCAGAAGAATTTCCATGTCCTTAGTGTGCTCAGCAGATAAGAGAGGTCACTTAAAGAGAGCTTATTTTAGCCTGGCAGAGGGCTGCTATGCTGGGAACATGTGAGCTGAGTCTGCATGATGCTTTGGGGCACCAGGTTAGCGGGAAGCACCCCTCCCCAACCCACAGAGCAGTACATTTGAATTGGTGCAATGCAGAGCCCCAGAGAATATGGGAATAGGATGGGAAATAAAAAATGGAAATTAGGGGATCAAGTGGTGAGCGTGGTATTATTTAGAGCTCAGCAGGTTACATCCTCATCACAGAGGATGAGATGGCTGGATGGCATCACTGACTCAATGAACATGAGTTTGAGCAAGCTCTGGAATTGGTGATGGGCAGGGAAGCCTGGTTTGCTGCAGTCTATGGGGTCACAAAGAGTCAGACACGTCTAAGTGACTGAACTGAACTGAGGGCATACCTTCAACCTGAAGTGCTTTATCTATTGTATGTAAGTTTTGGTTGGAAAAAAATATATAGATTCAACTACTAACAAAAAAATGCTTTTAGATGACTAAAAAGTTGGACTGGAAGATTCTTCAGGGCCCTCCCATCTAGATTCTCAGGTTTTGTAATCAGAAGCACAGAGAGAGGGGACGACTGGACTCCTGGAGGCCAGGGGTGTGAATTTGTGAGCTAGGGTCCAGCAGAGAGGACAAGAATATGTCATCAGTGAAGCATAGGCCCTGGAAGATGCTCTCAGCCTCCAAATGATGATTAAAAAAATATACACAGGAAAGAGCAAGGACCCTCTAGGCGAATGCTTCACAGGCAAAACCTCCCAAAGCAGCGATGCTGACTCACAGCAGAGCATCTGGCGTTGAGGTGGAAATGCCTGTATTAGAAAACGGGGCACTTAAGGGTTCCAAGAAGCAGTTACATAAGCTGGAGGATTTCCTCGGAGCTGTTCTGAGTAAGGAGAGTGAGAAGAGGCACGGGAGGAAGAAATCCCCCCGCTGCTTCCTGCTGCCAGACTCGGCTGGCCTTGACTGGGGATCACCAGCAAATGCAGGGAGAGCTGGTTATACTTCTCCCTCAATTAACCTGCCCAGAAATACTGGGACGTGGGTGGGTCACTTTAGGGAGGTGCCCTCCCTAGAGCCTGGTTATTGGATGGAGATACCCAACTCGACCCCCATACATACAAGGTGGTATCAGCATTTATTGCCCATCTTCACCAGTTTTGGTGACAGAGGATGAGATGGTGGGATGGCATCACCGAGTCAATGGACATGAGTTTGAATAAACTCCAGGAGTTGCTGATGGACAGGGAAGCCTGGCATGCTGCAGTCCATGGGATCGCAAAGAGTAGGACACGACTGAGCAACTGAACCAAACCACTTTTGTTGGCCAAGTAGCTTCATCCCGCTGTGCCTCGGTTCCTTTGCGTGCAAATGGATTTCTAAGAATAGAGCTTATCTGCTAGGGTTGATGCAAGATTAAATGAGGCAATGCAATGTTCAATGCTCAGAATGGTGCCCAGCACTTAACGTCAGTCAGCGTTGCCGTTTAGTTGCTAAGTCCTGTCCACCCCTTTGCAACCCCGTGGACTGTAGCCTATCAGGCTCCTCCACCCTTGGGATTCTCCAGACAAGAATAATGGCCTGGGTTGCCATGCCCTCCTCCAGGGGCAATCCAGGAATCGAACCTGTGTCTCCTGCATTGGCAGGCAGGTTCTTTACCACTGAGCTACTTGGGAAGTTACTATTATGAATAAATGGAAGGTTAACATCATATATATTTGGAACAGTGGTGCTGCTTATGATTTGCTGTGGACATATCTCAGAATTGGAAAGGAGAGAAAGGCATATTCATCCCTCCAAACAAAAGGGAGATTGGGCCAAAAGGGTCTGGCGTGAACCAGGGTTTCTGACAGCTTCACACGGCCAGGTGGCAAAGCCAGGCTGATTCCCCAGACACAATACACCTGAAATTATGCTACTTTACCTACCTATCCAGGAGGCATTGTTTATTTTCCTCCCTCTGCAGCAAGGAGGTTCTCATTGTCTGGAGAAAATAATAATAATAATAATAACTCATGTGCCGGGCATATTGACAGAACCTTCTTTGGAAAACAACATCCCCCTCCAACTTCTTATCAAGGGCTCTTCATCCTGTTTCCAAACATCCACAAGAAGGCCAGGCTGACATTTTACACATGACTGACCCAGAGAGCTAGCTATGCCTGCCTCTGGGTGTGTGTGCATGTGTATGAGAGAGTGTGTGTGTGTGTTTACCTGATATTGTAACTCAGCCTCAAGAAAGATTCAAACTAGTTTATGTGTAAATAATAAGTTGGTGGCACAGAAGCCACCTCCTGGGGTCTATTTGCAGAGGCTGATTTGCATGTGTCAAAAGAAGATGGGAAGACAGGAAGGAGAGGACAGTCAGGTCCAGTGATTGGTTCTGGGGTAGAAACCTGGTGGCCCCAGGACAATGTGTCCTCCTCTTGGACCCCTGGTTAGTTGCTTCTCAACCTGAATTACTGCATTGTTAGTCTCCCCTACTAGCACACAGGACCCCCCAAGGCAGAAACAGTGTCTGTCTTGGTGGCCGCTGTCCCCAAGGCCGAAAATACTTCCTGCCATAAAGCAGTTTCTCCTCGGTATTTGTTGAATGAGTGAGAATGAATGAATGAGGTGTATGACATTCACCCCATCTAAGTGAACCTCAGTTTTCTCATCTCTGCAGTGGGTATAGCTGTGATATGCCACTCAGTGGCAGAAATTAATAAAATGGGATCCTGTATGAAACATACAAGTGTTCAGAGGGTACATCAGTGTCCCCTTCCTTCCTGTCTGTCCGCCAACCGATCCTCTGGGGCAGCAGCCAGGTGAGCCTCGTGAGTGTGCTTGCTAAGTCACTTCAGTCGTGTCTGACTCTTTGAGAGTCTACGGAATGTCGCCCACCAGGCTCCTCTGTCCATAGAAATCCTCCAGGCAAGAACACTGGAGTGGGTCGCCATGCCCTCCTCCGGGGGATCTTCTGGACCCAGGGATCAGACCTGCGTTTCTTGTGTTTCCTGCCTTGGCAGAGGGGTTCTTTCACCACTAGCTTCACCTTAGGAAGGCTCAGGTGAGCCTTCCTTGGAACTGAATTATAAACTCAGAGCTATCCTTTAGCTCTGAGGCTGATGGGAGCCTGTCAGCCTTAAGGTGCCACACTTCCGACCACACGCACTGAAAAATTAATGTCCCTGGAAGGCACGGTCTCTCTTCCCGTAGACACCACTGACCTCCTCTCCTGTCTGCACAGCAGCAGAACTTCAGCTCTTGCTTTTCTTCATCTTGGTGCAGCTACTGATGGGAGACTGATCAGGGCTGCAGGACTGATGGGAGAGGGAGAGAAGAGGCTGGCGTCCTCTTGAGAGCAGTGGCAGGACCTGGTATCCTGCCTGGAATTTCATCCACTTGGTGGGAGAGTCTTGGGTGAGGGTGAAGGCCCAGGGGAACCTCTGCTTTTAGCCTCAGAGCCTCATCACCCATCCCAATGGACCTTCAGAGGGCTGACCTCAGACAGGGCCCAGGGAAGAGAGGAGGGCTGGGCAGAGAGGGGTTGGGAGGGCTTGTGCAGTGAGACAGAGGAGGCCAGCAATCTAAGCTCCTAGATTCTTATAAATAGCAGAGTCTCTCATGGCCTTGCATGAAACAAGCAGACGATTTCACTGCAGTTCCACAGGATGATGGCAGAGGTAAGTTGGCATCTTACAGTGAGTCACCTTGGCCTCTACCATTCCCAGGGATCTAGAGTATCGCTTGCTCCCTCCTCTCCTTGGGCTTCCCAGGTGGCTCTAGTGGTAAAGAACCTGCCTGCCAATGCAGGAGATACAAGAGATGCGGGTTTGACTCCTGGGTTGGGAAGATCCCCTGGAGGAGGGCAAGTCATCCCACTCCAGGGTTCTTACCTGGACAGTCCCCATGGACAGAGGAACCTGGTGGGCTACAGCCAAAGAGTTGGACATGACTGAAGCAACTTAGCATGCAGGCAGTCCTTGTTGGCTAAGACCAGTGTTCTAAACTGACTGTCCGAAGTGTGACTTGCAACCAGCAGTATCATCCTCACCTGGGCATTTCTACATTGCTGGAAATGTAGACCCTCGGCCCTGCCCCAGGCCTCCTGACTCAGAATCTGTGTTTCAACAGATGACTCCTATGCACATTCAAGTTGAAGCTGTGGTGAAGGTTAATTTTGGGCTCCCCCAGTGGCTCAGCAGCAAGGAATCTGCCTGCAATACAGGAGACGCAGGAGACGGGTTTGATCCCTGGGCTGGAAAGATACCCTGGAGGAGGGCATGGCAACCCACTTCAGTATTCTTGCCTGGAGAATCTCACAGACAGAGAAGCCTGGTGGGCT
>SJYX01012340.1:303277-372766 GCA_006410675.1 Oreotragus oreotragus
CCAGCCTTCCTGGATCTCTGTCTTGCAGATAGTCGAATCTGGAGTTTCTCAGCCTCCACAGTCTGGTGAACCAAGGCTAAGTCAGTTCAGTCGTGTCCGACTCTTTGAGACCCTATGGACTGTGTAGTCAGTCCAGCTCCCCTGTCCGTGGGATTCTCCAGGCAAGAATACTGGCGTGGCTTGCCATGCCCTCCTCCAGGGAATCTTGGAGAAGGAAATGGCAGCCCACTCCAGTATTCTTGCCTGGAGAATCCTGTGGATGGAGGAGCCTGGTGGGTTCTTGTCCATAGGGTCGCACAGAGTCGGACACGACTGAGGCGACTTAGCATGCCTGCACGCATTGGAGAAGGAAATGGCAGCCCACTCCAGTGTTCTTGCCTGGAGAATCCCAGGGAAGGAGGAGTCTGGTCGGCTGCTGTCCATAGGGTCACACAGAGTCAGACACGACTGAGGCGACTTAGCAGCAGCAGCAGCAGCCGCAGCCTCCAGGGAATCTTCCCGAGCTGGGGACTGAACCCGCATCTCTTACATCTCTTGCATTGGCAGGCGTGTTCTTTACCACTAGCACCACCTGGTGAAGCGATATCTTGTAATAAATTTTTTTAAGAGCAAAGCATGTCTGTGTCTATATCAACATCTCTTTGTACTTCTATTTCTGTATCTATCCTATTGATGTTCTTTGTCTGGAGACAGTTGTGATTTCTCAACACACTGGTGTCATCCATTCCAAAATGTGGTATGAGAGTGTGTACCATGAGGTGGTTACAAGTTTGGATTCAGATGCAAGAAACGAGAATTTAGATCCCAGTTCTGTCTGGGTTCACCTCTGAGACTGATCTCTCCAAACCTTAGCTCTCTTTTCTGCAAATTGGCAGAGCAAGAGGAGCCTTTCCTGGGGTCATTTGTGGATGACATGAGCCTATGAAGTTAATCAAGCATTCCTCACAGTACCTGCCACACACTGAATGCCTAGTACATATTATTAAAGCTGAGTTACTGCTAACAAACTGCTTCTGATAACAAAGCATCCAAGTTTGTGAATTATTTACCTCCTTCTCTTTTTTGCAAAAATAAATAAGCTTAAACAGATTTGAGTTAACCTTAAAATAGGGGCACACGTTGTGAGGACCATTCTTACAGGGGAGGGGCCGGCCAAGGGAAGCTGCTGCTGTTTTCAGCCACTCAGTCATGTCCTACTCTTTGTAACCCCATGGACTGCAGCTTGGCAGGCTTCCCTGTCCTTCACTGTCTCCCAGAGTTTTCTCAGACTCATGTGTATTGAGTCGGTGATGCCATCCAACCATCTCATCCTGTCGCCCACTTTTCTTCCTGCCCTTAATCTTTCCCAGCATCAGGGTCTTTTCCAGTGAGTCGATTCTTCTATTCAGGTGGCCAGAGTATTGGAGCTTCAGCTTCAGCATCAGTCATTCCAGTGAATATTCAGGGTTGATTTCCTTTAGGATGGACTGGTTTAATCTCATTGCTGTCAAAGGGACCCTCAAAAGTGTTCTCCAGCATCCCAGTTCAAAAGCACGAATTCTTCAGTGTTCAGTCCAACTCTCTTTATGGTCCAACTCTCACATCCATACACAATTACTGGAAAACCCATCACTTTAAATATATGGACCTTTGACGGCAAAGTGATGCATCTGAGAGAGAGAAAGTGAGGTTTCTCAGTCATATCCAACTCTTTGCGACCCCATGAACTGTAGCCTGCCAGTCTCCTCTGTCCCTGGAGTTCTCCAGACAAGAAGACTGGAATGGGTTGCCAATTCCTTCTCCAGGGGATCTTCCCAATCCAGGGATCGAACCCAAGTCTCCTACATTGCAGGCAGACTCCTTACCGTCTGAGCCTCCAGGTAAGTCCTTGATAGGAGGGACACCAGGGATTGTCCATGGACAGAAGAATCAGTTCTTCAGGTCAGAACTGACATCCTTCAGAAGCCCAGTGATTTCATATTACTTACAGAGCCATGTTTTTTTCTTAATTACAAAATAAAGGAAGTGTTTTGTCAAAATCTAACCATGATGGGACCACTGTGGAGGCAGACTGAACGGATGAGAAAGTCCTGTCGAATGTGTTGCAGGCAAAAGAAGGCCAAGGATCAATGATTTAATCTGAAGTTGACCAGCCCTGTGAGCAGAGAAGGAGGGAGCAGATGGTCAGTGGAGCAGTGTGAGGACAGGAGAAGGTGATGGAGAAGAAGGAACGAGGGACAGGATGTAGGGAGGGAGCAAGAGACCCCTAGGGGTGGGGAGAATTAGGGCTCTGTCAGCTTTGGGGTTAGGCCTGGCAAGGGTGAATTAAGACTTAGAATTAAGGCTCTTTCAAAATCAGCAGTTCTTGGCCTGGATTACGTTACTGTCATCTGGGGAGATTTTTTTTTCTTCAAACTTTAAACTTTTTATTTTGTATTGGGGTATAGCCAATAAACAATGTTGTGATAGTTTCAGATGAACAGCAAAGACACTCAGCTGTACATAGACATGTATCCATTCTCCCCAGAGAGATTTCTGTAAATGACAAAACCTGGGACTTTTCCCCAAAGATATGAGTCAAGTGTGGGAACTGGTCATGAGCATTTTCCAAAAGCATCTAGGGCTGGAAACCCACAAAAAGCATGGGGAAAGAGATAAGTGGTCCAAGAAAGAGACCGGGAAACTGCTGAGCATTCAGTCAGCTAGCCTTTCATCCACTCCAGCCATAAGTGGTCAGCTTTCAGCCTCTTAATATGAGAGACCCCAAGCCAAACCCCAAACAGTAGTGATGAGTGCTCCAAGTGGGGAACCGACATTCCCTTTGATTTCTTTTACCAGGTCAAGAAAGGGGCCGGGCCGGAACGAGATTTTACTCCTAAGAAGCTTCCAGTCAGCACTGTTTCAGAGAAGGACTCAATTCGAACGCCTGTGTGTTTGGTGTCAGGTCTCGATGTGGAATTGATTTCTCTCTTTATGCCTCAGTCCCTCATGGAGGGCTGTTGTCAGGCTGGGCTGGTGTCTTTAGAAAGTGCCCCTGGGCTTTCTTCTCTTCCAGCAGAGAAGTGGCCTTTGGAAACATAGAGATTCACTCTCAAAGAAGAATTTTAGCTCCCAAGTAAAATAAAATTTCCAAATGTAATGAAAACCGACCCCTACATATCTAATATACATAGATATTACATCACATTCGTGTGTACGTGCTTGAGCTAGTCACTCAGCCGAGTCTGACTCTTTCTTTGCAACCCCATAGACCGTAGCCCGCCAGGCTCCTCTGTCCATGGGCATTCTCCAGGCAAGAATACTGGAGGGGGTTGCCATGCTCTCCACCAGGGGATCTTCCCAACCCAGGGTTCGAACCCAGGTTTCCCATATTGTAGGCAGTTCTTTACTGTCTGAGGCCCCAAGGAAGCCAAAGAACACTGGCATGGGCAGCTTATCCCATCTCCAGGGGAACTTCCTGAGCCCAGGAATCAAACCAGGCTCTATTGCATTGCAGGCAGATTATTTACCATCTGAGCTACCAGGGAAGCCTGAATGTGTGTGTGTGTGTGTGTGTGTGTGTGNAGAAAGTGCCCCTGGGCTTTCTTCTCTTCCAGCAGAGAAGTGGCCTTTGGAAACATAGAGATTCACTCTCAAAGAAGAATTTTAGCTCCCAAGTAAAATAAAATTTCCAAATGTAATGAAAACCGACCCCTACATATCTAATATACATAGATATTACATCACATTCGTGTGTACGTGCTTGAGCTAGTCACTCAGCCGAGTCTGACTCTTTCTTTGCAACCCCATAGACTGTAGCCCGCCAGGCTCCTCTGTCCATGGGCATTCTCCAGGCAAGAATACTGGAGGGGGTTGCCATGCTCTCCACCAGGGGATCTTCCCAACCCAGGGTTCGAACCCAGGTTTCCCATATTGTAGGCAGTTCTTTACTGTCTGAGGCCCCAAGGAAGCCAAAGAACACTGGCATGGGCAGCTTATCCCATCTCCAGGGGAACTTCCTGAGCCCAGGAATCAAACCAGGCTCTATTGCATTGCAGGCAGATTATTTACCATCTGAGCTACCAGGGAAGCCTGAATGTGTGTGTGTGTGTGTGTGTGTGTGTGTGTGTGTGCATTTTTTTAACTTTCAAATCATGTTTGATTTTGATGGAAACCCTTGGCTGTGAATGTCTGTAAGAAAACGTCCTTCCTTGAGGCTTTAACTGACTCTTCATTTTGCCCTCTTCCCCTAAACCTATAGAGAGCTTGAACCAGTGAAACAGAAACATCTACAATTAAAAAATAAGCAACGTCAGAGTCCAGGTGCCACAGGCAGATATTACATGCTAACACGTTGCCATTTTAACAGGATTTCCTGGAAGGTGAGTCATGACACATAATCCTGTCTCGCAGATGAGCACATTAAAGTCCCAGAGGTGAATTGACTCATTTAAAAAATTCAACGGATCTCAGAGTCTGGACAGTCTTACCTCTTGCTTAGAGCAAAAGTTCACTTCAATCTCAGGGGGCAGGGTACCGGGAGAGGAAAACCACAGCATGCTCATCTCTGGTCTCTGGTGTCAGGTTCGCTCCTGATCCGTACAGGCTGCCATACAGGGGTCGTTGGTATGTGACCAAGATCACAGAAGCAGAAACACGTGACTACCTGTCCCCTGCCTCTGCCGTGACCACAGAGCATTGCACCCCAGCCCCAATCCCACTTCTGCCTTTGCCCAGCCCCACCAAGTATGGCAACAGATCATCTCATCTGAGTCTCCCTTGCCTGAATGCTAAGTCGCTTCAGTCATGTCTGACTCTTTGTGACTCCACAGACTGTAGCCTACCAGGCTCTTCTATCCATGGGATTCTCCAGGTGAGAGTACTGGAATGGTTCGCCATTTCCTACTCCAGGGAATCTTTCCAACCCAGGGGTCAAACCTGCATCTCTGGTGTTTCCTGCATTGGCAGGCAGGTTCTTTACCACTAGCACCACCTGGAAAGCCCTTAGCTGATACTAGTGATTCATAGGGCCTTTACCACGTTCCTGGTGCTACGTGAAGTCATTCAGTCATTCATTCATTCACCCTGCAAAAACTTTAAGTGCCTACCAGTTGTCAGGTGCTGGTCTGAGAATGTATACATTATTTCATGGAATTCTCATTTTTTAAATACCCTGAGGTAGAACTATTATTGGCTCCATTTCACAGGTATGGAGATAGAGGCTAATGCAGGTCCTGACTTGGTAGCACCAGAAGGAAGCAGGATATTCGTTCAGGCCCATTGTGGATAAAGCAGGCCAGTTAACACCCAACTTTGGTCAGAGGAAAGCCAGCGGCTCCTGAATTTTGAGAGAGGGGAAAATCTAATTAGAATTGTCTCATTTATGCTTGGGGAAGGCAATGGCACCCCACCCCAGTATTCTTGCCTGGAAAATCCAATGGACGGAGTAGCCTGGTGGGCTTCAGTCCATGGGGTCGCTAACAGTCGGACAGACTGAGCGACTTCACTTTCACTTTTCTCTTTCATGCATTGGAGAAGGAAATGGCAACCCACTCCAGTATTCTTGCCTGGAGAATCCCAGGGATGGGGGAGCCTGGTGGGCTGCCGTCTATGGGGTCACACAGAGTTGAACACGACTGAAGTGACTTAGCAGCAGCAGCAGCAGCATTTATGCTTTCAATTTTTGGTGCTGAAGGAGACTCTTGAGAGTCCCTTGGACAGCAAGGAGATCAAATCAGTCAATCCTAAAGGAAATCAACCCTGAGTATTCATTGGAGGGACTGATGCTAAAGCTGAAGTTCCAATATTTTGGCCACCTGATACAAAGAGCTGACTCATCGGAAAAGACCCTGATGCTGAGAAAGATTAAGGGCAAGAGGAGAAGCGGGCAACAGAGGATGAGATGGTTGGATGGCATCATCGACTCAATGGACATGAGTCTGAGCAAACTCTGGGAGATAGTGAAGGACAGGGAAGCCTGGCATGTTGCAGTTCATGGGGTCACAAAGAGTCAGACACAACTTAATGACTGAACAACAACGTCAGCAACAATGGGGAACCCATTACTATCCTACAGAGACAGGGAGGGGCAGTGAGAAAAGAGAAGGAAACAGGGAGAGGAGGGCAGGAGAGAGATTAAGGATGAAAGAGGAGAGAAGAGAAGGGAGAGCAGCGAGATCTGGGGAGAGGAGAGAAAAATGGGCTGCAGAGAAAACAGAAATAAGAGGACAATAAGAGAGAAATGAGACACAGACAGGCTTTAAAAAATCAGAGAAAAGGGGAGAAGAGGAAAAGGAAAAATCACTGAGAGAAGAGCCTGACAGCAAGAGAGGAGAGAGAAAGCATGAAAGACCTCCCCCGCACACCACACGCGCGCACACACACAGGCTCCCGAGGCCTGTTTTGTTTTGTGTTTTCTCTGAAAAGATCCTGGGAGCAGCCTTCCCTGAAGCGCCACCCTTAAGCTGAACCAGGGCAAAGGAGATGAGTATCAGACAGCCACTCTGTAAAGGAGCTAGCTCCCCAGGTGAAATTGATTTCATGTGTGTGTGTGTGTTCTGACCTTGAATTTTCCCCATTGCAAGCCCAAGAAGCAGCACTGGAGAGACAAGGAGCTATGAATGTACTGGCACTGCAGTTGGATTCTATCATCGCCACGTGCCAGACACCACGGGGTCAGAGCCCTCAGGTGGGTCTGCTTGCCTTGTTCCAGGGGCAGGGTCTGCCTGGGGGACCACAGGCTACCATGGGCCTGGGGTCAGTGGGACTGCCAGCATCCTCCGAGTCGGCAATAATGATCAAGGGAGGAGCAGATGAGCATCAGAAAAGAGAAGAGAAATGGGCAAACCAACAAGGCTAAGATCCCAGAGGGTGTGCACTCAGTCCCTTCAGTTGTGCCCAACTCTTTGTGACTCTATGGACTGTAGCCCCCCAGGCTCCTCTGTCCATGGAATTCTCCAGGCAAGAATACTGGAGGGCATTGTCACGTCCTCCTCTGGGGAATCTTCCCGACCCAGGGATCAAACCCACATCTCTTGTGTCTCCTGCATCGCAGGAGGAGTCTTTACCACCGAGCCACAGGGGAGCAATGGCTGAAGAAGACTGGCCAACACTGACATCGGCAGCAGCATCTTCCTATTTTGACTTCTTACTCAACACTGACATTATACCAAGAATTTTGTATCATTTAATCCTTACCTCAAATCTGTAGTATCCCCATTCTCCACATGAGAACATTGAGGCTCAGAGAACTTTCCTAAGGTCACACACCTAGTAGATAATGCAGTGGGTCTTGACCTCCGGTCTTCCTGGCTTGCACACTCATCCTTGCAGCAACTTCCCCTTGCATCCCTCGGGTTCCCTGGATGCCGAGTCTGGGTATCCAGACTGTTTCCAGGCAGCAGAACTTGGCTTAGACATGCAGGCATCCAAGGATGCCTGTGCAGGGGGAATGAGGCCAGGCCCAAGGGATGTACAAAGTCAGGAGGGCAGAGGGAATGTGATTTGGGGTAATAATTGGTTCACAGGTGGACTCCAGACAGGGTTTGGGGAATAGGCCTGGGGCTGAAGTCTTAAGGGAGTTACGGCTCCTTCTAGCAGACAAGACAGAAAGCCAGGAGGGAGAAAGAGATGCAAGCCCAGAGGTAGACAGAGGCAGTGAGCCTGGGCACACAGAGGCTCTGGGCTCCCACAGAAGCAGCTCTATGGTAGCAAGACTCCATCTAGTGGCCTGTCTCCAGATGGGCCCCCTTGCCTGGTCAGATTGTCTCAGGAAATATGCAGGGCCAAGCCTGTAGGAGAAGGTGTTGGGGGCTGCAGCTGGCAGAGGCTGAGGTTCTTGACAAGTGAGAAATCAAAACCCGCCAGCTCATAAGGGAAATCACCCCTCTTTTTGTTGTTATTTAGTTGCTAAGTCATATCTGACTCTTTTACGACCCCATGGACTGTGGCCCACCATTCTCCTATGTCCATAGGATTTCCCAGGTAAGAATACTGGAGTGGGTTGCCATTTCCTTCTCCAGGGGATCTTCCCAACATGGGGATCTTCCCAACCCAGGGATCGAACTATTTTCTCCTGCATTGGCTGGAGAATTCTCTACTACTGAGCCACCGGGAAGCCCTGATCCTTCGTTGCTTAACTTCAAAACCTCAGAGTTACAATTATATTTAATAGGTCATTATAAGCTAACACACTACATAACACATGAGATGGCCTTGCTAAGAACTAAGGAAACATATAGAAAGGGAGATGTGCTAAGCCTTCACAGAGCTGGACCCAGCAAGTAAGAGGAAGTCTTCAGGGTAGAGTAGATAAGGAAGGGGAAATGCATGCATGGGGAGACCTGAATGGCTCTTGGACATTCCTGGAATCTGTGTAGATGCATCTCCGCAGAAAGCAAGGGCTAAAGGGCGAGAGGGTGAAGTAGGGGAAGATAAACCTGGAAATGAAGGTTGGGCACAGATTTTGTAGGTCCATGTAGACTACACATGGGATCTTCAAGGCTGTTTCAAATGCTTAGCATGCAGACACAGACAGATATCCACAAAAGCAATTAGCATGAGAAATCCTAAAGTCTAAGTAATATTCTCCCTGCCCCTTGACCAGGGTCATTGCCATAATATTCATCCCAGAAGCTAATAGTGAAATTTCAAGAACAGAGATTTATCATTCCCCTAATTTGCTTTGTAGCCCACCAGCCCACAAAACCAATTCTTTTGTTGAATGATCTCAAGCTCCCAACTCCCATGTCTGTTTGAGATTTGGGTTTTCCCCTCTCTCTAAGATCCTTCTCAGCACTCCAGGCTTATCGCAAGTCTATGTCCAAATGGAGGCAGGATTTGGGAGCAATACTTTAGGAATAGGACCTAGAATCTTGGAGCTTAGAGACAGTTTTTAAAGGATTTTAGAAATCCCCACCACCACCAATGAATCCATATACGCAGAGATGATGTCGTGAAAAGGAAAAGGCATCTTCTTTCATATCAGGGCATCAGCCAAGATCCTACCCAGCATTAGGTAGCTCAAAGGATAAGATGAGGAAGCCTTTAAAAGATCAAGGACATTCTCTGAATACAGAAGGACAAGAAGCTGATGATAGGGGAAATTTTGATTTTGTTGTTGCAAACTTTCACTCACTGGTGACCTCAAGATTACCTGAAATTGCATGAGAAGAACAAAAGGAAGGTGTTAGAGACATATCCTGCCTCATGATCTCCCGGGGCAGATGGATTTGAGGCACTCGATCTAACCTGAAGAAAGGCACCAACTAGATAGAGATAAACCACAGGCCTGGATGGCACCCACCCAAGGGTTTTGAAATAACTCAAGGGTGAAATTGGGGATGTGTTGGCTAAAATGTGGAGCAGATCTTTACAAATGGCTGCTCAGCTTGAGAACTGGAGCAGAGCCAGCCTGACCCCCGCCCACAAGGCAGCACCCGAGAGTCCTAGGTCAGTGACTGCCCTAGGCCAGTCCTAGGTCATCCCCTACCAGACACCCTAGGAGAGACAGAAAGGTGAACAGAGGAACAGGTCTGTCCATATAAACTAGAGTGCTAGGAGACTAACCCTCCTTGTTTCTCCAAACAAATCCAGCCTGATCCATTTGCTCATGTGAAGGGGGTTTTCCAAAGAGAATGAATCAAAGACTCTTGAATCAAGAGAAACTAGTGTGGGGACTGAGGTTTTAATACAGCTTTGGGACTGGCTCACAGATAATAAGAATTCCTATGTTTTTCTCTCTATAAAATGGAAATTTGCTCCTAAATTAATTATAGACAGGGAGCCCTGTAGTCCATTCATAGGCTCTATGACAGTCTGAACTTCACCTCCTTTCAGTCACTGTCCCAGAGCCTGTTGTGGACACCTCACTGCCCCAGGTGTGGATATCTTAGCACAGTCCTTCTACCTATGGACTGTCCAAAGTATCTACCGCCTGAGTCCATCCTTCGTTGGCTTTCATTTCAAGGACTTGCTAGAATTTATGTTTGCCCCCAACTTTTTCCTTATGGAAATTCTTCTTTCTTCTGTCTCAGCTCCCCAGTCAGAATCTCTCAGCCAACTATCAGGTCATCCTCATCAGGCTAGTCCTGAAATACGTATGCTGGTGTACATTCTAAAATGGAGCATTGGCAACACTGGGTCTTATTGAAAGTTACAACCAAAGTGAAGAAGAGCTGTAAACCATGGGAGGTTGAGAGAAACAGGTGTTTGGCATAGACAAAAGGGATAATTTGGGAATGGTCCAAATGAGAGGAACCCAAGCTCACTCAGCCATCAACTCTTTACTTCAACAAAGGGCAAGAGGAGAAGTGGACGACAGAGGATGAAGTGGTTGGATGGCAACACTGACTCAACGGACATGAGCTGAGCAAACTCCAGGAGGCAGTGAAGGACAGGGAGCCCAGCACGATGCAGTCCAGGGGGTTGCAAAGAGCTGGATACAACTTAGCGACTGAATAACAGCAAAATGTGCCAGTACCCTTCCAGGTACTAGGGAGAAAGCAATGAAGAAGACAGAAAGAACTCTCACCCCATAGTGCTTACATTATAGTGAAGCCAAAACGATAAACGGAGTAGCTGAATAAGAGCCACAGGTGTAGGCAATTATGAAATTAGTAAAAGAGGGCAATGTGATCAAAAGTGGCAGGACAGGAGCTATATACTTTAGGTTGGGTGATGAAAGAAGACTTGGTAAGAAGACATCTCTTTACGAAGAAACAAACTCCTCCATGAATTAAATGGAGCCACAAGTGAATCCCTGAAACCCATTACCGCATGGAAAACCTTCAAAAACAGGTGTTTTGCCAGAGATGTCATGAAGTTCAGCATTTCTGTGAAACCCACATCAGCATGTCCAAGGCAGAACCAAGTTTAATCTTGATCCAACTGCAAAACCATGGTCATTGAAAAGCTAAAGAGGTGTGGTCACAATGTCTTTGGGGGAAATATCCCATATCAGCTTCAGACCCAAGAAATCACTGTGTAACAGTATTCTTCCTTTTGGGAAATAAATGGTACTAGCAATTGTTATTATTTCCTATTGTTCCTAAGCAAGCTATACTGATAACTGTTTTCCTTTCCAAATTTAGGCTGAAAATCTAACAAAGGGAGGAAAATTCAATCATCTTCCCATTTCTTTTAAAAGTTATTTATTTCTTTTTTGTTTAAACCAAAGTTGCCAGACTGTTCCATAAAAGAAAACTTGCAAACATACTGTAGGTGTTCCAAATAAAGAAAGATGTTATTGAATGCCAGCATGTTCCTGCAATTTCTGACCCAAAGGAAGTTTAAAAAGGGATTAAATTATGCCAGCTCAGGGACTTCCCTGGTGGACCAGTGGTCAAGAATCCACTTTGCAATGCAGGGGACAAGGGCTTGATCTCTGGTTGGAGAACTAAGATCCCATATGCCACGGAGCAACTAAGCCTGCACACAACTTCTGAGTCCATGCACTCTGGATCCTATGTGCCATACCTAGAGAGCCCGTGTGCTACAATGGAAGATCCCACAGGATACCACTAAAACCCAGTGCGGCCAAATAAACACGCAAATATGTTATGAAAAATATGCCAGCTCATTCTTTAGGTAGGGTCATTGGTCATGCTCAGTCAGACAGGCTCATCTGGCGGGGTTTGGGTTACTCTCCTGACATTTGCTCCACTGACCAAGTAAGTAATGGAATCCTAGACTCATCAGATGGTTGCAGAATCCACCTTCAAATAGGAGCACTGCAGAGATCACTTGATACTGCATTCAAAAAAGAGGTAAAGGTAGAATTAAACCCTTTGGCCAAGAGACAAATCTTTGTCTTTTAATACCCTGCAATGTCCATACCATTATTAATATAATCTCCAAGACTCTAACTGTGGTCTGATATATGACAGAGCAACCCCAGCTTTGATGGACTCCAAGGTAAGACCAGGGACAGGCTTCAGTGATGATTTTACCAACAATCTATCCAGAATAAGAAAAAAATTTTTAATTCCCCCATTGTCCTTAACATCTCATCAAGCAAAAACTTACAAATGGAATGTAATTAAAATCACTTCTTCTTTGACCCAATTCAAAGGAATCTTCTTAAAGGCATGCTGGAATTGTGATACATTGAGCAAGGCTCTCTGGGTGCCAGGAGCTGTTATTGGAAATATAGAACAAACTGGAGGGTATCAGACAGTTGCAGGAACCCCCAAACATTAATTTTAGTCACAGCTGGCTGCACCATATCAACCTATAAACACCTCTCCACTTTCAATTAACATTGCTCTGTCTCCTGTCTAGCTGAATATTATATTTAACTAATTTAAGAGGATTGGTAAAGAGAGTTTTCACACTTCACAGGAAAACATAATGAAATAATTATACCTCTACCTACAAAAGGCATGAGAATATTACATAAGCAGCCTTCAAGCCTTTTCAACTAAAACCTTTTTCCTGTGTCTTCTGTCTGAGGGTTCCTGCCTGAACTTTCACTTAAATGCACTTTGTTTTTACATCTTTGTGTTGCAGAACGTTTGATTACTTCTTGGAATTTCAGTACTTGTATATTTTTTGGCCACTGAATGTACTGGCTGAGTTATACACATCAGGTGGGAATAGGTGCAGGACAAGCTGGGACACTGGGCACATGTGTTGGTAAAGAGAAATGGAATTGAGACTGGGGCTAGGAAAAGTAATCCATAATGCTGTTCTTAATATAGACAGGGCCTGTGAAACAAAGCTTAATGTTAGTATCGTAGTCCATGTGTCAGTCAGCTAATGACACAATAGTGCCACACAACAAACCACTTCAAAATTCAGTATCTTCTAACTATAAGTATGTTTTCTCACGTTTATGGTTTCTGGAGACCAGTGATATCTCAAGTGACTCTATCAGGTTACAGATTCTGACCTTGCTTCTGGGCTATAGGTTGGGTTCAGATCTGCTTCATGTTCTTGGGACCAGGTTGAAAAGGCAGTGACTATTCCATGCATGCTCTTCTTGTGGTTATCACAGGGGCTCCAGAGTGAAACTAAACCCTATAAGTACATCTAAGATCTCAGTTTATGTCATGCCAGGCAATATCCCTTTGGCCAAAGAAATCACATGGCCAAGCCTCACATCCAGGTACTGAGAAGAAGATATCACCTTTGGTGGGAGAGGTTAGGTGATAAATATTGGCTTCACAATAACATTCTTCACAGCCATCATGGGTCAACCCAGTGGGCAGAGTGACCAGTGGGTAAGGTGATAAAGACTTCTCAAAACCACAGTGGGCTCAGGGCCATGGTCCCAATCCATCCATCGGTGTTTCAGTATAACTTAGGAGCTGGAGGATTAGGAAGATGGGAAAGAGCCCAGACTTTGAGATGTGACTCAATGAACAGACTGCCAAGTACACAGCAGCAAGGTGAAGGTACAGCGCAGACTGGGTTGAGCTGAGCTGATGATGTGTTTGCCACCCCGGCAGCCCTCCCCAGGAGCAGCCTGGAGGAGACTTCTAGGGAGGTCTCTCGGTCACCATATTAGTAGAGTTAGAGAAGATGGAGATAAAACATATTCTGGACCCACAGCAGCTTCAAAGAACCTATATGAGATGAAGCAAGATGTTAATATAGTATATTTTCCCCCTGCATTTCAAATGCCATGTATTAAATATAAGAATTATCTATTTAACATGTACATTGTGATGATTTGATATACATCTATATAGTGAAGTGATTTAGTACAGTCAAGCTAATTCACATACCATCTTGAATCAGTGTTCAGAACAAAGGGTCACATTAAGACAAAAGTAGAACATGAACAGCAGAGAAGGGACCGCATCCCACACAAACCTTCTTCACATGATGCCTGGGAAGCGCCTGGTTCAAGAATGATGTCGGCTGAAAAATAAATGCTGGAAGTTGAGAATTACGCTTTATTTGGTAGACAAGATGGAGGACTTAAACCTGAGACACAACATCTCAGAGAGCTCTGAGGGACTGCTCAGAAGAGACAAGGAGGGGAGCTAGGATACACAGGAGTTTCTGCAACAAAGACCAGGTGGTCGGAGCATCAAAAGGCTACTACTAATTAAAGCAGACCAGACATCTCAAGTTAAGGAACTTTCCTACTTATGGGAAGATGTGAGTCTGGGCTCACTGAAATCATTCCTTTGATATGCATCTCAGCTTTCTCTCAAGCCAGTCTCCTGTGCATTCTCACCCTGAGTCTCCTCAGGGTACACTATGGGGGTTGAGGTGGCTGCAGGGTCTGACTGCTCCATCCAGGCATCCTATTTCCATCCTCAGTTCCCTCGTCAGGCAAGCATTATGTGATGGCTCATGGCTGCAACATCCTTTGTTCACAGATACGGCAGGCAACAGTTTTCATTCACAGTGGTGACCCCCGAATCAGCATGACCATCGCTGAGCATGTGTTGGAAGTGTGAGCAGGAGACATGATGGCGTCACCCAGAGATGAAGTCAGCGCCACCAAGCAAGACAGTGACTTCCCCCTCCCCCTGCTGTGTTGCACCCTGTACCAAAGATAGAAAGGCTGGCCAAGAGATCATTCTCATTGGCCAATCAGCACTCACATTTACAGTGCTGCAAAGCTATGAGAATAGTAGGAGCTCAACTATGTGCCAAATATTGTCCTGTTTGCACATATTCACTCACCTAGCCTTACAATAGACCTGGGAAATTCGCGGAGGATAAAGCTCAGAGGAGTTAATAATTTCCCAAGGGTTTCCCCATGACAGAGTAGAGCTGATAGTAGAGTCCAGGTAGCCCTCGTAGCTCAGTTGGTAAGGAATCTGCCTACAATACGAGAGACCTGGGTTCTATTCCTGAATCGGAAGACCCGCTGGAGAAGGAAATGGCAACCCACTCCAGTTATTCTTGCCTGGAGAATCCCATGGACAGAGGAGCCTGGCAGGCTACAGTCCACGGGGTCACGAGAGCCAGTCTTAGCGACTAAACCACCACCCCCATTCTAGGCAGAGACTCTGCTTACAATCACACTTCTCTCCTCTCTCAGGAAAAAGAGCTGGGTGCCCAAGGGGAGCAAGTGACTCAGAATTTGCAAGGAACCAGAGAGAACAACCACAGTGGAGGAGAAGCAAGAATTATTGTAGACCATATCTACTTTGAGGCTTCCCTGGTGGCTCAAAAAAAATCTGCCTGCAATATGGGCAACCCAGTTTCGATCCCTGGGTTGGGAACAGTCCCTGTAGAAGAGAATGGCTACTCCAGTATTCTTGCCTGGAGAACTCCATAGACAGAGGAGCATGGCAGGCTACAGTCCACGAGGTCATAAAGAGTGGGAACACCTTCACTTTTTTCATACGTACTTTATAACATAAAAGTTTACATAAACATGTATGCACCAAAGCTAACTGTACGGTAAGCGGTATTCTCTCTTTTCCAAGAGCCATGTTCATTCTCAGCTTTTTAAGGAACATTTTTATAAAGTCCTTATTAAAGTCCTTATCCCTTGTGCTTAATTATCCTCTGGGTAAGAAGAAAAAAAATTTTTAACAGAATCTCTATCCATTAATATTAAATAAATCAGCAAGTAATAATAAGAATAACCAAAAAGGTGAGAATGAAAGTCTCCAGTTCAGTTCTCTGCAGTTGCTCAGTCAGGTTTGACTCTTTTGATCAACTGTCCATCACCAACTCCTGGGATTTACCCAGACTCATGTCCATTGAGTCAGTGATGCCATCCAGCCATTTCATCCTGTCGTCCCCTTCTCCTCTTGCCCTCAATCTTTCCCAGCATCAGGGTCTTTTCAAATGAGTCAGCCCTTAGCATCAGGTGGCCAGAGTATTTTAGTCATGTCCAGCTCTTTGCTACCCCATGGACTATACAGTCTATGGAATTCTGCAGGCCAGAATTCTGGCGTACATAGCCATTCCTTTCTCCAGGGGATCTTCCCGACCCAGAAATTGAACCAGGGTCTCATGCATTGCAGCCAGATTCTTTACCAGCTGAGCTACTGGGGAAGCCCTAACCAAAATGGTCATCAGTAGTAATTTTGATAGTAGCAATAAGAATGAAGGAAAGGAGAATACACAGTGCCAAAATCTTTGAAATGCTTCACCAAGAAAAGTTTTCTTTTGTAAATACGTCTCCTGATCTCTCACTCCACCCCCATGTCCCAGATGTGGTCCTAGTGAGTTAACAGAATCCTATGTATCCTCAGAGGTCAATCAAGAGATGAATCATGGAGGTGGGGAGCTCTTTTCCTCCTCTGACCATGAGGCTGGTCACGTGGGTTGCTAGAAAGAGCTGGGGGAAGCAGAAGAGCAAACACATGCAGACGCCTTTGATGGGGACAAACACTCACATCACTGCTTTGAACTAGAAACAGCTTGAAGGCAGAGGAAATCCCCCCAAGGTACATCCCAGGTAGTGGGTGGACGCTGGCACAGAGCAATCAACAATCTCTGGGAAGAAAACAGTCTGGTTGTTCTGGGACTGCGCTCACACCACCTGCCTTCCACCTGCCAGCTCATCTGGCCTCAAGCTAGAGAAGTAGCTGGAATATAAACCTCCAGTCTTCAAACTGTGGTTTAGAAGGCAAATAAGGAAGTCTGGAAAGAGAATAAAGGGAAATTCAGCCATCCTCTATCAGAGCAAGTGGATACAAGAACAAAACAAAGAAAAAGTAGGAAAACAATGTGATACTGTGAGCTCAGAGAGATAAAAGGAAGAAACACAAACTGGAAAACAGCGATGTGGGATGCTGTCTGAAAGAAAATGCCCCAAGGAGAAGGAGAAAATGCTGCAAGAATGCTTCATGGCAAAGAACCTCGCTAGACCATGACATCAGCAAAGTAGGAATTCCAAGACCAAAAGATTTTCTCAAAGATTGAGGTGTCTGGGAAGTTTACAGAGCTAAGAACACAAATGGAGACCAAATAATATCCGTGCAGAATCAGTAATTTAGAAGCATCAAAGAAAAGAATAGAAGCAGCTGAAAATTGATTCACTAACATAGGAAAGGCTTTCCTCATGGCTCAGAGGTTAAAGTGTCTGCCTGCAATGCAGGAGACCTGGGATTGATCCAAAAAAGTCTTAACATAATTACAGTCNCAGAATCAATAATTTAGAAGCATCAAAGAAAAGAATAGAAGCAGCTGAAAATTGATTCACTAACATAGGAAAGGCTTTCCTCATGGCTCAGAGGTTAAAGTGTCTGCCTGCAATGCAGGAGACCTGGGATTGATCCAAAAAAGTCTTAACATAATTACAGTCAGAATAGAGAAATTAGACCTGTGGTTTAAGCACACAGACAGGAAGCAGGCAAATCTGGAAGGCAAAGTCATCCAGTGTTAAGATCACTGGCATCCCTGCAGCACAAAAGTCAACAAATACAACAGGAAAAGATGCAAACATATTAGAGGAAAAATTTCCTGAAATCAGAAGGAAGAGCTGAATCTGCAAAATTGTTACCAAAAGCAGAGAGTGGGGTTGGCGGTTGGGTAGGGGTTCTGATGCTCACGGCTCAAAAGCCAATAAACAGATGGAAAGGAAACTTTGCTTTATTTTGGATGCCAGCAACCCCCGGGGGCCAGAGGGGACACGGGGGAAAGGCAGGCCTCTGTGCAAAGGCCGACTGGCAATCGCAATTGGTGGGCAAAAGTTCTTATAGACAGAGGGAGAGGGCTACATACATAAACAGCACAGTCAGCTCTGACAGTCACCTTCAGGTTGGTCACCAGGGACCTGACCAGCATCATCTTGGTTGTTTTAGGTACAGTGAGTCTTCAGTTCCAGGGTCAGTTTTTTTCCATGTCTTTGAGGTCAGTTCTTTGAATTGTGGCAGCTTATGGCATGGGTACAGTCTGGTCTGCAAAGAGATCCAACCAGTCCATCCTAAAGGAAATCAGTCCTGAATATTCACTGGAAGGACTGATGTTGAAGCTGAAACTCCAATACTTTGGCCACCTGATGCGAAGAACTGACTCAGTTGAAAAGACCCTGATGCTGGGAAAGATTGAAGGCAGGGGGAGAAGGGGACGACACAAGATGAGAGGGCTGGATGGCATCACCGACTCAATGGACATGGGTTTGGGTGGACTTTGGGAGTTGGTGATGGGCAGGGAGGCCTGGCATGCTGTAGCCTAGGGTTGCAAAGAGTCGGACATGACTGAGCGGCTGAACTGAGCTGAACTGTCTGCTCATCATGTAGCTAACTTCTTCTATCTAGTGGAGGTTTCAATATATCTCTATAAGACAGCTCACAAGATATGGCTCAGAATAGTATCTACAGCCCTTGAGAAGGATCTAAAGGTCTTTGACTAGGCTAATGACTTGTTGTTGCTTAGTTGCTAAGTCACGGTCTGACTCTTTTGCAACCCCATGGACTGTAGCCTGCCAGGCTTCTCTGTCCATGGGATTCTCCAGGCAAGGATACTGGAGTGGGTTGCTGTTTCCTTCTCCAGGGGATCTTCCAGATCCAGGGATCAAATCTGCATCTCCTGCCTTGGCAGGTGGATTCTTAACTGCTGAGCCACCAGGGGAGTCCCCTGTACTTAATGACTGCTGTTATTGTTACTTGGTCTCCCTTTATTGTTTTCTTTTGTTTCCTTCTGTTCTCATTTCTCACTTTAAAATTGTTCTTTGACTAGCATCTCCACATACAAAAGGCAGGCAGAGGACATGGTGTAGGGTAGGGGGAAAGGACCCTGTGGTCCTGCTCTGTTTCAGAATGAAAGTGCATATTCTCTTCCAGGAAGAGTCGGTACAGAGAAACCAATCCCAGGACGTATCCTTGCGTCTTACCGAACTTCATTCAGCTAAAGAGCAAATCCTGAACAGGAGGAAAAATCTAGGTGGCTTCAGACATTCCCACTCTGTCACTAAATATCAGAAAGAAAATGGAGCGATATTCATGTAGGTCTGAGGAGAGGAACCTTACAATTCTAGAAGATTCCTTCATGTACTCAGCACGAAGGCAACAGGACAAACCTTCTTTGGGAATGTTTCTTTCTTTCTTTTTTTCTTTTTGGGAATGTTTATTTCAAGGGTGAAATAAATCCGAAACAATAGCACCCCTGAACTCATCTAGAATAATGATATAATAATAGATATCTTGCCAGTTAAGACAAAACAAGTAACTAGGGAATTAGGAATTTTGGCAAGCAACCTTGTGGGCACTAAGTTCATTTAATTACTAATTCTAGGCTTTGTTCCAGAACAAAGCATAAATTAATCCATGGTGGTGAAGTAAAAGTAAGGACATAATTAACAAAAATCAACAAGGTTGGGGACATTTGGATAGGATATATCCATGCTTGTGTTTCTTCATCCTTGTTATTGACAGTCACCCCATATTATCCAAAATTAAAATATGCAGTTAAAAAATATTGACTTCTACTTCTGTCAATGTTTTTTTCTTACTTTAGAGGGCTCTTATAAGGAATAATATTTATGGTGAAGAATTAAATTTTAGCAAATGCCCAGTTTTAAATTGCTTTTTCTTCTGTTTTTTTTTTAAGAAAGCTTAATTTAAAAGCTTCTCTTTAAATAGCAAGTATATTACAATTCTATTTATTACACTGCCTCCTTCTGTCTGTCTGTCTTTCTGAATATAGGCAAGAGAGCTGTCTGGAATGATAGACACATTATGCTGGCAACAGTTATTTTTAGACATTAAGATTTGGGGTGATTTACTTCTTTCTTCCTACTTTGGCATGGTTTGAATAATATAATGAGCAGATACAGTTTTTAAAATGCAGTCATTATTTTAAAAGTGAAGAACCTATACCAGCATCCTTATATAAAGATACTTTGCCTGGAAAAACAGAGAGAACAATTCAGATAGCAGAATCCTTTACTAATGCCAACATCCCAAGACTTACTTCTGCCCAAATGTGCTCTGCATTCCACGATGGCTGGCGGAGAACTCTATCAGGGTCATAAAAAGGAAAAGTCTTTCATATGAAAATGCGAATTGTAAAAAAGAATGAAATAATGCCATTTGCAGCAACATGGATAGACATAGAGATTAACATCCTAAGTGAACCTAGTCAGATGGAGAAATACCATATGTATCTCTCATATGTAGAATCTTTAAAACAGGATACAAATGAACTTATTTACAGAACAGAAACAGATTGACAGAGTTAGAAAACATGGTTACCAAAGGGGAAAGGTGGGAGGGAGGAATAAATAAGGAGTTTGAGATTAAAATATACACTTTGCTGGATGTAAAATAGATAAACAACAAGGATCTGCTGTATATAGCACAGGGAACTATATTCAATATTTTGTAATGAGCTCTAATGACAGTGAATGTAAAAATACTATATCTATTATATATATGTATGTACTACTGAATCATTTGTTGTACGTTTGAAACTAACACAGCAATGTAAAGCAACTATATTTCTTTTCTTTTTTTATGGTTTTGGCTGTGCAGTGAAGTATGTAGGATCTTAGTTCCCTGACCATGGATCGAACCTGCACCCCCTGTGGTGGAACTGCAGAGCCTTAAACACTGGACGACCAAGGAAGCCCCCTGACTTAATTAGGTTTCAATCCAAATTTATTGTTCTTGAATTAAGAACAGTAAGTGGCTGAAATACACTAACTCTTATTATCAGGCAGGTGTGGTCCTAAGAAATGTACACACTGCAGTATTTAAGGTGGATGAGCAGCAGGGACTGTTGTATGCCACAGGGAGCTCTGCTCAGCGTCAGGTGGCAGCCTGGATGGGAGGGGAGTGTGGGGGAGAATGGATACATGTATATCTATGGCTGAGTCCCTTCACTGTTCAACCTGAAACTACCACAACTTTGTTCATTGGCTCTACCCCAATACAGGGATTCCCTGAGGGCTCAGATGGTAAAGCATCTGCCTGCCAGGCGGGAGACCTGGGCTCAGTCCTCGGGTTGGGAAGATCACCCGGAAGAGGGGAAGGCAACCCCTTCCAGTATTCTTGTCTGGAGAATCCCCATGGACAGAGGAACCCGGTGGGCTACAGTCCACGGAGTGGCGAAAGAGTCAGACATGACTGAGCAACGAAGTCCAAAATACAAAATAAAAAGTTAAAAAAGACCCATACACTGATAACTGATTTACGTATGATCACAGCCCTGTTAATATAGGTGCTATTATAATTCGTGACATTCTGCACAAGGAGACTGTGGCTTAGAAGGAGTAAGTGACCTGCCCATGCCCACCTTACAGATGACGCAAGCCTGGGTTCTCAGCCAGTGTGCAACCTGATTTCTGAAGGGTGACACAGGATCTGGAATTCACTGGGTTTGACTTACTTGAAATTCCTGAAGGCTGTTAGTCTCATTCAGATGGTCATGTGACTTACGTGACGCAGGAGCAAGGCCACCTTTAGAAGGGAGCAAGGCTGTGTGTGCTCATAAAAATATCTCTCAGTAGGGTGATTTCCAGATGCTGCCATCAAAGGCTGGCTCAGGCCCACGTGCTTCTTTCCTTTAGAAAGCTTGATGATCATGAAAAAAAAAATAGCATCTGTCACCACTGATCCCAGGGTACCCCTCAGGTGCGTTCATTGTCAGGAGGGAAGCCTGGCTTTAGATTTGGAGCTGCTCCGTGTCCACAAGCTGGTGCTGCTTCTCCCCATCCCCACCCTCTGCTATGCTGTGACCTGTCATGCCAGGAATTACAGGGTTTCATCTTGCCAGGTTTAATTTCAACAGCCTGAGAAAGAAAAGTACCTCCCTCCAAACCTGGATAATTAAACCTTCTGTGAAACTTCCCGTGGTGGACTGAATGACACCCCATCCTGTGCTGTGCTTAGTCACTCAGTCGTGTCTGACTCTTTTCGATCCCATGGACTGTAGCCCACCAGGCTCCTCTGTCCATGGGGATTCTCCTTGCGAGAATACTGGAGTGGGTAGCCTATCCTTTCTCCAGGGGATCTTCCTGACCCAGGAATCCAACCAGGTCTCCTGCATTGCAGGCAGATTCTTTATTAGCTGAGCCACCAGGGAAGCCCAAATGACACCTCACCCCACCCAAAAGATACACTGCTCTGGAACCTGGAAAACTGACCTTATTTGGGGAAAGGGCCTTTGCAGATGTAATTAAGCTATAGATCTCAAAATGAGGTATTCCTGGGTTAAGATGGACCCTAAACCCACCCACACATGCCCTTATAAGAGATGGAGAGATGATCCATAGACAGGAAGACAGTGTGAAGTCAGGAGCAGAGACAAGAATGATGTCCAAGGGTCTATAAGCCGAGGATCACCAGCAGCCACCAGAGGCTGGGGGAGAGAAGAATGGATAGGATCCTCCCTCAGAGCCTCCAGAAGGAGCCAACCCCGCCCACATCTTTACCTTGAACTTCTGACCATATCCTGATGGCGCTCAGGAAGCATTGATTAAATTACTCCAGGAATTCGCAGCTGGTTCCGTGATGTCAATGGTAAGGGTTAGAACTCCACCCAGCAGATCTGGCGGTGGAATGTTAACTCTCTGTACAGAGACATTGTTGGCTCATCCACTTCCTCTGTATTCTGTGCACAGAACAAAGCAGGTACCCAGCGGTGTTTGTCAAATGCATGATATTGGGATGAGGTAAAGGCCATTTGAGGCTTGCTATGATGCAGTCCTGAGGATGTCAACAGCATTATCTGGGCCTCTGGTTCTTAATGAAAAGCAGCCCTAATTATTTCAGGGGGCTGTTGTGAGGGTGAAATAAGAGACTGCCATCCATGTTTAGAGCTGTTAAGACTCAGAAGTTTATGTGTTTTTATTAATAGTGCCACAGTAGAAACAAACAATCTCAGATTTTAAAACAAAAATGTTCAGAGCTAACTGGAATACTGTGCTTGGGCATGAACCAGGGAGGGGTCTAAGGCAAGGACCATGAAGTCACGGGAGAGCAAGGGGCCAGAATACTGGCTGGACTTTTATCTTCCTGGAACTTGGGCTCCAACTCGAAATTAACACATGGGCCCTGATTCCATACTCAGTGGACATGTGTCTTTATTAAAGGCAGGCTTCTGGGGGCTCAAGGAAAGGAGGAAGTTTTTGAAAGTCACTCTTCTCTATGCACAGGTAGAAATTGATTTCTCTTGCTTTTGACCTTGCGGAACATTTATTGAGAACTGACTATGTGCCAGACGTCAGAGCATTTTACAGATATAAGCCATTTTATCATTCCACCTATTTTACCAGTGAGCAAAATCAGATAAAGGGGCTTCCCAAGTGGTGCTAGCGATAAAGAATCCTCCTACCAATGAAGGAGACACAGGTTTGATCCCTGGGTCAGGAAGATCCTTTGGAGTAGGAAATGGCAACCTGCTCCAGTATTCTTGTCTGTGAAATCCCGTAGAAAGAAGAGTCTGGTGGGTTACAGTCCAAGGGATTGCAAATAGCTGGACCTGTCTGAATGACTAAGCACATATGCAAAGTAGATGTGAACTGCAGAACTAAGATTTTACTGGAGATCTGTCTGTATTCATAGCCTAAGGTCCTGAGACTTTATTGCCCTCTCACCCATCTACTGAACAACTTTTCTTACAATTCTCTGTGAGGGGCTTGCGAAACAGAAATGCAAAAGGCTGTCCCTGCTTCAAGAGAGTCACAGACAGTAGAGAGGGCAACCCAGGTGGCTCAGATGGTAAAGAGTCTGCCCGCAATGCAGAAGATCCTGGTTCCATCCCTGGGTTGGAAAGATGCCCTGGAGGAGGGCATGGCAATCCACTCCAGTATTCTTGCCATGAACAGAGGACCCTGGTGGGCTACAGTCCAAGGTTTCCCTGTCAATCACCAACTCCCAAAGCTTGCTCAAACTCACGTCCATCAAGCCTGTGATGCCATCCAACCATCTCATCCTCTGTCATCCCCTTCTCCTCCTGCCCTCAACCTTTCCCAGCATTAGAATCTTTTCCAAGGAATCAGTTCTTTGCATCAGGTGGCCAAAGTATTCACTGTAACTAACACCAAACACACACGCCTAATGCTATGAAAGCTCTGAAGAAAGAGGAATTATGATCATCTGGAGGATAATGGAGGGCTTCTCATGTGACGCTAGTGGTAAAGAATTCACCTGCCAATGCAGGAGATATAAGAGATGTGGGTTTGATCCCTGGGTCAGGAAGATCCCCTGGAGGAGGGCATGGCAACCCACATCAGGATTCTTGCCTGGAGAATCCCATGGATAAAGGAGCCTGGTGGGCTACAGTCCATCAAAGAGCAGAAAGACAAACACAACTAAAGCGACTTAACACGCATGTTCAGAGGGGAATGGAAGGATTCACAAAGACAACTACTTTGAGTGGGGTTCGGTAGTATGAATAAGAGTTGGCCATTCTATATAGAGTGAAAAGTGGCCCAAAGGCACAAAAGAGGCTGGTGGATCTAGGGAAGAGTCTTTACTGTCACTGAGACACAGGCTTTGTGTGTGTCTGGGGAGGTGGGGGCTGAATCAAAGAGGCTGGGGTAGGGGGGAAGTGAGTAAGTACAGATGATGAGATGCAGAGGTACTGGATTCTACATCAGAACTTCCAACCTGGTGGCCCCGTAGACATGTTTTGTCGGCCCATTAGTGTTTAAAATTCTTTTAATTGACAGCCAACATTTGCAAGGGTGGAGATTTTGCATCACCATCAAGATTTCAATTCTCACTTAAAAATTCAAAATCTGGCAACACTGGGTCCATGTTTGTTCACAGTTACTACCTGGAACTGAGGAGCAGAGGCTCCTTTGGGTCCATCTCCTGTTCTTCAGATTGACACAGCCCTGACCTCACCACTCCATCCGCTCTCTTCACTCCCTGCCTGGTGCCTGGTGCCTGCGGGCATCTGAGCTCTTACTGCTGATGAATGGGAATTACTTTCGATTCTTTAAAGCAGGTGGTCAGATCTGAAAGGGTCATAGCTATTCAGGCTGGAGTGGGATTGATAGACAAGAAGAAGAAAAGGTGAAAACAGAAAAACTAGTTAGACTGTCCAGGAGATCAGACCAGAGATGAAGGGACTTTTCTTGAGTAATTCCAGTGGGGTGAGAATCTTCATGAGGTTCATTTCTGTACTGTTTCAATCTCTTCCTTACCATCCTTTGTAAATTACACCCGCCACATCACTTATCTCCTCACCCTGCTCTATCTTTCTGCATTATGCTTACCACAGCCTGGCATCCTGGGTGCTTGAGTTATTTATCTGTTTATTACCTGTCTCCTCTGACTGGAACATAAACTCCATGTGGACAGGAATTTTGTTTGTTTCATGCCCTGTTGTATTCCCAGTGCTGGGAAAAGTGCCTGGCACAGAATGTTTTTAACAAAGATATGTTTACTTCAGACACACAAAAAAATGATGTTTTAAATTATTTGTCGACTGATGTGTTTCAGCATCTGTATTCTCAATACCCTGTGGATAACTGACATGCCCGCAAGATGCGCCATGATTTCTAGCATATTCCAGAGGCCCTCTCCACTGTTCAGATCTCAGTCTGAGAAGTCCATCCTCACACTAGTGACAGGGCAGAGAGATGTCAGGACCTTGGAAAAGCAGGGCCTGGCCAGGACTCACTCACATCACCAAAGCCAGAGATCTCCAGACACCTGCCCTGGACCAGCCTGAGTGCGTATGGCCCCCTGGGACTCCCACATCCTCTGAAAGGAGGATTCTGATTAATCGTCCTTTCTCTCCATTGTAATTTCTTCCCTGGTCTTCTGAACAAGAGCCAGGGCTGTTAAAGCCGCCTTTTGATGCTTAATTGCTTAATTATCAGTTTACTCCACCAACTTTAAGGGACAAGAATTGAATCACTTTTTAAAAAGGCAGGTGGGCTAGAGGCTGCCCAGGAAGTGAGGCTCCCCTCTGTGTCAGCAGCAGTTACTTCCGAGGGTGGGAGGACTTCTTACAACCCAGGTTCTGGGGGCTTATCTCCTCTGCTCATCACTGTCAACTGGTCCTCTGAACCCCCTGATCCTTCTGCAACCAGCTGAGCCCTTGAGAAATGAGTGTGGAAATTACTGAGCCCCTAGGACCACCGTCACAGGCACCGCTCTTTTTTTCTCCAAAAGTGTCTAAATCTTTTCAAGTCCAACTCCCTGCGACACCATGGAATACAGTACACCAAATTTACCTGAACTTCACCATCTCCCAGAGTTTTCTCTAACTCATGTCCATTGAGTCAGTGATGCCATCTAACCATCTCATACTCTGTGATTCCCTTCTCCTTTGGCCTTCAATCTTTCCCATCCAGTGAGTCGGTTCTTCCCATGAAGTGATCAAAGTATCGGAACTTCAATTTCAACATCAGTCCTTCCAGTGACTATTCAGGATTGATTTCCTTTTTGCTGATGCAGGAGGTGCAGCAGACTCAGGTTCAATCCCTGTGTCAGGAAGTTCCCCTGGAGGAGGAAATGACAACCCACTCTAGTATTCTTGCCTAGAGAATCCCATGGACAGAGGAGCCTGGTGTGCTACAGTCCGTGGGGTTGCAGATAATCAAACACATCTTAGTGACGGAGCACAGAGAGAGAGAGAGAGACAGAGAGAGAGAGAAAAGAATTACCACTGAAATGTGCTGCAGAAATGAGCTACCCCTGGGCAGTCAGGCCCAGGAAGGACTCCTCTGCCAGCGCAGCCAAGCCACGGGCTCAGATGGGCTCCTGTCACTCAGGGTCTCTCTTGAGCTACAGGAGGCCAGCCCTGGATCCAAACCCGAGTTTAGCCCTCTCTTGACCCTCTGTTTTACTCTTATTTTCTTTTTCCAGCCAGTGTTTAGCAAGAGGTCCACTTGGCAGAGGGATCTGTGGAATGAAATGAAAGCCAACACAGTGAAGATGAGTGAGGAGGAAGGCAACAGGCATTAGCAGAGACAGTGAAATGCAAGGAGGCCACAGGCATGGGACCAGCAGGCTACAACCGTGCCTGGTGGGTGGGGACCCGTGAAGGGGAAAGAGCCCGGGGTGCAGGTCTTGGTGCTGACACTCAGAGAGAAACATTTTCCATAATTTTTCATTGTGCTGGCTGAAAAAGGATTGCAGTCCAAAATTTAAGTGTGTAAGAGCTCTCATTAACACGATTGCCTTTAAATCAAGTGATGTCTCACTTCTGGCCTCCAACTTGCTTCAGGTGGGAAATTGACTAGATTCATTTCCTATGTTGGATATCGAAAATGTCCTGGGGTCTCACACAAAGCAAACTTTTGGGAGTTTCCCCTTGGATAATTGGACCACAGCAGGCAAGGGAATCTTTGCTCAGCTGAAAATGTAGGTGTCTGGGTTCAGGACCTCAGTGCTGAACACCTTCAAGGGCCACCATGCTCACCTATGTGTCCAGCATGCGTGGTGTCCATGCTGGGTCCAGCTTCTCTCAATGTACCCTGTGGTCATCCCCACCCCATCCCCGGGGGGGCCTATAATCTCCCTGGGGGCTAAAAGGAAGCCAGTCACAGAACTCCAGCGCTCAAGGATTCTACAGTTCTCGCTTTTCTTCCCAATCCTAGGAGATCCAATCTCTTTCTGCTTGTACCCCATTTTCTCCCATTTTCTCCCTTCCCTCCTGAACAGAGATGCCTGCCTTGAGAGTTTCAACAGTCTCACAAAAGTCAAGAAAAGTCTGCCTTCAAGAAACCTGTTTTCTTCTTAAAATGCCCCTAACAAAATCAACAAAATCTATCAAGAACCTAGATGGTATTATTGAACCTAGAGGATATTATGTTTAATGAAATAAGTCAGACAAAGACAAAATGTCTATTTTATCACTGACATGTATAATTTAAAAATCAAAATAAATAAATCTATATAACAAAACAGAAATAGACTCAAATATAGAGAACAAACCAGTGATGACCAGTGGGGAGAGTAAATGGAGGAGGGCAAAACAGTGGTTTGGGACTGACAGGAACCAACCACTCTGTATAAAATAAATAAACAGCAAGCATATATTATACAGCACAGGGAATTATAGCCATTATTTTGCAATAGCTTTAAATGGAGTATAATCTATAAAAATATTGAATCACTATGTCATATACTTGAAACAAATATAATATTATAAATCAACTATACTTCAATTTGAATGGGAGAAAATATTTGCTAACAATGCTACTGACAAGGGATTGGTTTCCAAAAGTTACGAACAACACATGCAACTCAAAATCAGAAAAAGAAACAAACCAACCAAAATATAGGCAATAGACCGAAGTAGACATTTCTCCACAGAAGACACACAGATGGCCAAGAGTCACATGAAAAGATGTTCAACATCACTAATTATTAGAGAAATTCAAATCAAAATGACAATGAGATATTACCTCACACCAGTCAGAATGGCCATCATCAGAAAATCTACAAACAATAAATGCTGGAGAGCATATGGAGAAAAGGGGACCCTCCTACCCTGTAGGTAGGAATGTAAATGGGGACAGCCTCTATGGAGAACAGTATGTAGGTTTCTTAAGAAACTAAAAACAGAACTACCCTATGACCCTGCAATCTTCAGGTCAGTTCAGTCGCTCAGTCGTGTCCGACTCTTTGCGACCCCATGAATCGCAGCACACCAGGCCTCCCTGTCTATCACCCACTCCCCAAGTTCACTCAAACTCATGTCCATAAAGTCGGTGATGTCATCCAGCCATCTCACTCCTGGGCATATATCCAGAGAAAAACACGGTTTGAAGAGATACAGGCACCCCATGTTCACTGCAGAACATGGAAGGACATGGAAGCCACCTAAATGTCCATCGACAGATGAATGGATAAGGAAGATGTATATACAATAGACTGTATGCTCCAATATAAAGTTAAAATAAATACTTTGAGCAAGAGCTATCAAAAATAAAAACTGAAAAGAACCAAGAAATGAATGTGTCTATGGGCCACCCTACTGCTGCTGCTGCTAAGTTGCTTCAGTCATGTCGACTCTGTGCGACCTCACAGATGGCAGCCCACCAGGCTCCACCATCCCTGGGATTCTCCAGGCAAGAACACTGGAGTGGATTGCCATTTCCTTCTCCAATACATGAAAGTGGAAAGTGAAAGTGAAGTCGCTCAGTAAGTGTCCAACTCTTCGTGACCCCATGGACTACAGCCTACCAGGCTCCTCCATCCATGGGATTTTCCAGGCAAGACTACTGGCGTGGGTTGCCATTGCCTTCTCCGATGGGCCACCCTACCAGAGGGTTAAGCGCACTGTTTTGAGGCCAGTTGGCAGTTAGCTGCAGATGAGTTAGCTGCTCACTGCTGTGCTGCCCTAGATGGTTTGCCTAAGGGTCCCACTGCATCACCCATTCCGTTATCCACTCTTGTGTATTCCCCTCTGACCTGACTCTAGGCTTGCCCCTGTGATTTGCTTTGGCTTGTAGGACGCATGCAGGGTCTTCCCTGGTGGCTCAGAGGTAAAGAATCTGTCTGCCAAGGCAAGAGATATGGGTTCAATCCCTGGGTTGGGAAGAGCCCCTGGAGAATTCAGTGGCAACCCACTCCAGTATTCTTGCCTGAGAAATCCCATGGACAGGGGAGCCTGGCAGGCTACAGTCCATGGGGTCGAGAAAGAGTCAGACATGGCTGAACGACTAAACAGCAACAACACGGGACACGTGCAAACGTGGTGCAAGCAGAGATTTGGTAAGTGCCCGAGCGCTGGGCTCGTTCTGGAATGCGCTACTGACACCACTGTGTCAGGAGGCTAGTCTAGCCTCCCGCAGGATAAGAGGCCACGTGGAGGAGAACCAAAGTGCCTCAGCCAATAGCCAGCACTAACTGCCAGGCATGCCAGCTGGGCCATCTTGCATCTCCCAGCCAAGCCAGCTCTGCAGTGGAATTCAGTCACATGAGCGAGACCAGGTGATAACAGCAGAGGAACGGCCCCACCAAAGTCCTCGAGTTTTGTTGTGGATTATTGCACAACAGTAGACCACTAAAGTGATCTCTCAGATTTTGTACGTCAACTGCTGCAGAACGTTCTCGTTAAAGTGACTATTTTTAGAGCAGTTCTATTTCACAGCAAAACTTAGCAGAATATACAGAGTTTTCCCATATATACTCTGTCTTTACATCTGCATAGCCTTCTCTATTATCAACATCCCCCACCAGAGTAGTAGATTTTTTTTTATAATTGATGAGCCTGCATTGACACATCACTGTCATCCAAAGTCCCTAGTTTAAGTAAGAGTTCACACGTGATGTTGTACATTTTATGGGTTTGTATAAATGTATCATGACATGTAACCATCATCATGGTATCACACAGAATAAACTGTATTCTGCACGCTGCCCTAAAAACTCTCTCTGTTCACCCATTCATCCCTTTTCCTTCTCAATCCCTGACCACCACTGATCTTTTAGTCTTCACACTTTGCCTTTTTCAGAATGTCATATTGTTGGAATTATGAAGTATGTAGCCTTTTCAATATGACTTCTTTCACTTATTAACATGTATTTAAGCTTCTTCTATGTCTTTTCATGGACCGATTGCTAATTTCTTTTTAGTACTGACATGAGTTTGGGTGAACTCCGGGAGTTGGTGATGGACAGGGAGGCCTCACGTGCTGCAATTCATGGGATCGCAAAGAGTCAGACACAACTGAGTGACTGAACTGAACTGAACTGAATACTTCACTGTCTGGGAGTTCCACAGTTTTATTCATCCATTCACCTACTAGGCAGGATCTGATTTCTTCCTAATCTTGCTGCCACAAACATCCTTGCAGAGACTTTTGTGTGGACATAAACACCAAGGAGTATTTGGGTAAATATCAAGGAGTGTAATTGCTGGATCACATTCTAAGAATGTGTTTAGTTTTGTAAGAAACCAATTGTCTTCCAAAGCAGCAGCACCATTTTACATTCCCACCAGCAGTGAGAGAGGGTCCCTGTTGCTCCATATCCTTGCCAGCATTTGGTGTTGTCAATGTATGGGATTTTGACTCTTTTAATAGGTATATAGTAGTATTTCATTGTTGTTTTAATGCTAACTTCTCTGATGACATATGATGTAGAATATCTTTTCATAATTTTATTCACCATATGTCTATCTTTTTAGTGCGGAGTCTATTACTTTGGTCTGTTTTAATCAGGTTGCTTTCTTGTTGTTGTGTTTTAAGAGCCCTCTGTGTAGCTTGATTAACATCTCAGAAGTCTTCTGCAAACATTTTTCTAGTATGTGACTTGACTTTTCATTCTTTTGACAGTAGTATCTTTCAAAGGGCAGAAATATTTAATTTTCATGATGTTCAGCTTATCCGTTCTTTGCAGAACCTGTTTCCTAATTCTAACCACCAGCTAGTTTGGATTCCTAGAGGTTTGAACACCTGTTCAGCTGGTGCCAGGGTCCACGAAGCCTTCCTGAGCCCCCTTGTTAAGGCAGCATTCACAGCTTAGCTAAACTGCCCCACAAGATCTTGGCCACCCATTTCTGATCCACATTGCTGATGGGCACGGCAGAGACCCTTTCTCAAGTGTACTTTCAGAATCTGATACATATCACTTGATTTGTCACTCATGAGCAAAGTATAACATAATTGCAGAATCAGAAAAGAAAACTCGCTACAAGACAGTGGGATCTATTAATAATATACTGATAATCATAATACAGGAGTCTCAGTTGCAAATGATTATTTAGCCAAAACAGTAAAGAATGATTTAGAATAAGATATATTTAGTTGCCATCTTAAGTGGCATTCTTTTGATGGAACTTATGTTTCGCTTTCAGATTAAACATTTACATTTATTCTTCATTTCCTCAAGAAATTAATCCTGCTAAATTAACCCTGCACTTCTCTTAACCCCCACCTTGATCCTCTTTTGTCTACATCTTCTCCCTTTTGATAAAAACAGTATGGGTCCCAGATTTGGTTTTTGCGTTCCCCACAATACAAAGTAAGTAAAACAACAAGACAAGCACAACCATAAATGATGACTGACAGTTAACCTCAGTATTGGGGACACAATAGAGAGTGGTAGGGATTGAGGCAAATCTGGAGAATGCAAGCCAGATTTTCTGGCTTTTCAGAAAAATTCAGAAATTCAAATTTTCATATAAAAATCCCAATTTAAAAAAAAGCAACTAATTTAAAATGATTTGAAACACTATCTGGGTCATGAAAAAAAGTGAAAGTCATTCCATCGTGTCCAACTCTTTGCCACCCCACGGACTGTAGCCTGCCAAGCTCCTCTGTCCATGAAATTCTCCAGACAAGAATACTGCAGTAGGTAGCCATTCCCTTCTCCAGGGGATCTTCCCAATCCAGAGATTGAACCCAGGTCTCCTACACTGCAGGCTGATTCATACCACCTGACCCACCACGGAAGCCCCAACATGGAACATGGACAGTACAAATTCATAGTCCAGGAGTTTGAGATCTCTGCCATAAGACAATTAACAAAATGAAAAGACAGCCTACAATTTGGGAGAAAATGCTTGCAAACCACTTATCTGATGAGGGGTTAGTATCCAAAATATATAAGGAGCTCAAATAAATCAATAGCAAACAGATCATCAGATTTTTAAATGGGCTGATGACCTGAATGGACATTTTTCCAAAGAAGACATAAAAATGGCCAACAGGTACAGGAAAAGGTGCTCAACACCATTAATCATCATAGAAATGCAAATCAAAACCACAGAGAGCTATCACCTCACACACCTGTTAGAATGGCTATCATCAAGAAGACAAGTGGCAACAGGTGTTGACAAGGATGTGGCAACAGGGGGAACTTGTGCACTGTTGGTGGGGATGTAAACGTGTACAGCCATTATGGAAAGCAGCGTGGAGTTTCCTGAAAAAGCTAAAAATAGACTTATCCTCTGATCCAGCAATCTCGCTTCTGGGTTTATACTCACAGGAAATGAAGTCAGTATCTCAAAGCAATGCCTGTACTCTCGTATTTATTGCACCATTATCCACAATAACCAGGATTCAGGAAACAACCTACGTGTCCATCAACAAGTGAATGGATAAAGAACACATACAGTAGAATATTATCCTGCTTTAAAGAAGAAAGCAATCCTACCATTTGCAACAGGTATGAACCTGGCGATTGTGCTAAATAAATTGTCAGAGGCAGAAGGAAAAACAAACTGCATGATCACGCTTAGCTGTGGAATCTAAGAAAGTCCCATACAAGGAAGCAGAAAGCAGAACAGTGGTTATCAGGAGAGGGAGAAGGAAAGGGCATATGTTGATCAAAGAGTTCAAAGTTGTAGTTACGTAGGATGAGTAAGCCAAGGTAGGGTCTACTGGATAGCACAAAGTGACGTGAAAGTCGCTCAGTTGTGTCCAACTCTTTGTGACCCCGTGGACGCAGTTCATGGAATTCTCCAGGCCAGAATACTGGAGTGGGTTGGCCTTTCCCTTCTCCAGGGGATCTTCCCAACCCAGGTATTGAACCCAGGTCTCCCACATTGCAGGTGGATTCTTTACCAGCCGAGCCATGATGTGCATGCTAAATTGCTTCAGTCATATTCAACTTTTTGCAATTCCATGAACTGTAGCCCACCAGGCTCCCCTGTCCATGGGACTCTCCAGGCAAGAATACTGGAGTGGGATGCCATTTCCTCCTCCAGGGGATCTTCCCAACCTAGGTATTGAACCCAGGTCTCCCACATTGCAGGTGGATTCTTTACCAGCTGAGCCATGATGTGCGTGCTAAATTGCTTCAGTCATATCCAACTTTTTGCAATTCCATGGACTGTAGCCCGCCAGGCTTCCCTGTCCATGGGACTCTCCAGGCAGGAATACTGGAGTGGGTTGCCATCTTCTCCTCCAGGGGATCTTCTGACTCAGTGATCGAATCCATGTCTCTTATGTCTCCTGCATTGGCAGGTGGAGTCTTTACAACTAGCGCCACCTGGGAAACTTGCAGCATGATGACTAAAGTTAATAATATTGCATTTAACGCTGAAAATTTGCTAGATTTCAGGTGCTGTCATGGCAAAAAAGCTAACCATATGTGGAGATGATATTGTAATTAGTTTGACTATATTAATCATTTCACTAGATATCTGTACTTAGTCCTTCAGCTGTGTCCAACTCTTTCTGACCCCATGGACTATAGCCCTCCAGGCACCTCTGTCCGTGGGAATTCTCCAAGCAAGAATGCTGGAGTGAGTTGCCATGCCCTCCTCCAGGGGATCTTCCCAACCCAGATATCAAACCCAGGTCTTCCGCATTGCATGTGGATTCTTTATCATCTGAGCTACAGGTATATCAAATTCACCATTCTGTGTACCTCAACTATAAGCAATTTTCATTTTAAAAATTATAAAATAAGAGCCAGGAAGTTAGGATTGGGACCCAGGGGTTGGGTTTCTGCAGGGCCCCCGGAGTTTTTCCCTGATATTTTCAAAGTCAGAGTTATTCTTATGGTGTCCGTAATAAGCAGCCCCTCTTTTCAGGCTTTTGAGAGCTGCGGCCATGGCTGACACCCATGACCTTCGCAGAATAGATTCTTCACTTCACTGTTTATCCTGTCTGGACTGGCTTCTGTGGTCCAGTGGTTTTTAAACCTGCGTGTGCTTCAGAGTCACCTGGAGTGCTTGTTGAATCATAAATTTCTAGACTCATCCATGAAGTCACTATTTGAGAAGGTGGGGTGGGGTCTGGGAATATGCATTTCTAACAAGTTTCCAGGTGATGCTGTTGTTGCTGGTACAGAAACCTCACTGCTTTAATCAAAGCGATAGTGTCTTAGAGATGAGGAGAGATACTTGACTTGGGGAAAGCACTGGAACTCATTAAAGGGAGAGACTTTTTATTACAGCCCTAAGAAGAGGGCAAAGGGTCCTTTGGCATGGAAAACAGCTGGCTCTGGCCACACAGAGGTGAGAAGGGGAGCAGCTCAGACAGAACCGTGTCCAGCCAGCAGAGGCCAGATAGAATTGAGCTCAGCAAAGCTCTCAGCCACTTGGATTGGAATTCTGATGATCAGATCATAAAGAAACATGAACATTTTATGTGTTCTTGCATCTTCCTTGTTTACTTCCCAATCCCCTCACACATTTTCAGTGATGCTCTTTGTGGAAATGTCAGCCTGTCTCAGCTCTGCACAAGGGAACAAGAAACTGGCGGCTCCAGACTTGGACTAAGTGTTGAAGCGGGGAGCAGCTCCCCCTAGGGGCCGGCAGGATGGGGTGCACAGGGGAAGTGTTGAGCTGGGGAGGGGATACTTCTTCCTTCAGTGGGCACTTACTGGGCACCTGATGTATGAGTCCAGGCAAGGGGTGGAAACGCTGGAGCAGAGAAAGACAAGGAAGAGCAGATCATGAAGAACTTAGGACTTTGGGATGCTTCTGCTAAGTCACTTCAGTCGTGTCCAACTCTGTGCAACCCCATAGACGGCAGCCCACCAGGCTCCCCCGTCCCTGGGATTCTCCAGGCAAGAACACTGCAGTGGGTTGCCATTTCCTTCTCCAATGCATGAAAGTGAAAGTGAAGTTGCTCAGTTGTGTCCAACCCTCAGCGACCCCATGGACTGCAGCCTTCCAGGCTCCTCCGTCCATAGGATTTTCCAGGCAAGAGTACTGGAGTGGGGTGCCATTGCCTTCCGGGACTTTGGGATGGATACTGACAAATTAGTTTGCTCCCTTTTTGTTCAGTTGCTAAGCAGTGTCCGACTCTTTGCAACCCGGTGGATCATAGCACGCCAGGCTCCTCTGTCCACGGGATTCTCCAGGCAAGACTACTGGAGTGGGTTGCCATGCCCTCCTCCAGGGGATCTTTCCGACCCAGGGATCGAACTAGGGTCTCTTATGTCTCCTGCATTAGCAGGTGGATTCTTTACCACTAGTACCACCTGAGAAGCCCCCTCTCTCCCAGAGATTGCTCAAAAAAAAAACAATTGGTGATGTCATCCAACCATCTCATCCTCTGTCACCCCCTTCTCCTGCCCTCAATCTCCTTCTCCTGGAAATTTCTGTTGATTCCCATCATCAAAATGAGAGGATGTCAAAGTCTAAAAACACATCTGGAAACAGAAGAACATAATTTTTTAATATTTTGTTTTCTAATAGAGAAATCCCTTAGAAATGCCATGGGACAAGGCAGGCATGACTCATTCATTGGATTCCTTTCCCTGCGAAAGGGATCATTAAGGCATCCAAATTAACTGAGTGTAATCATGAATAAAATCGAGATCATTTATAAGGAAAGCATAGAAGCATCTTTCATCTTAATATCCTGACACGATTCTCCTGACTCAAAGGTACGATTAGAAGGAAAATGGGGGGAAAAAAAAAAAAAAACTCTGTAGCTTAACCCTGAGTGGAATTGGTAATAAAACACCATTTCCCCAGTGAACTCACTGCTTTTCCAGTCCTTCTCAGCTGAGCTCATTATTTTATTTCACTCCTTGATAGGTTGAAAAATTGCCTGCAAACTGGTTAATTAGGACTAACAGTGCTTAGTAACTCGGGAGACAATCGCCGTTCATGAAATTAATGCTGAAATGGTGGGAACTCATGATTCATCTGCTGAAGTGCATCTAGACATGAGGCTCCCCTCCCTGTTGCGTCAATCCAGCCATCTGTCCAGGTGGCCAGGGTAAATGACCATTTCTCTGCATTTGGGGCTGGTGGTGATAAGAAACAGAAATCCATCTAGAGCAGAAAGGGAAGTTCATTGCAATGACACAAAGGTGTTTCCACATGGCATTTCTGGGAAAGGATAGGAGACTATGAGAGGGAGGTGCTACCAGGATCTCTCTCTTTTTCCTCCCCTTGGTCTTTCTCTGTCCCTCTCTGTATGACCAAGATGCCCTTTCTAGCTCTTGCCCTCTCTCTTATCTTGTCTGTTATTTAGCAATGGTTGTAATGGATTCCCCCACATCCAGTCATTCTTCTTCCAAGCATTTGGGGACCCTCTCCTTCCTTTTGTCACTCCATATGATTCAGTTAAGGTCTCCTCGCCCAAAGCTCAGGATGCAGCTTGTGGCCATGCTTTATTTATCCAGTCATCTCAATAGATTCCCTCTGGTCCCAGAAGTGACTTCTCATGGTCCAACCAGAGTCAGCAGGATGCAATGAGGCTTTGCTGGAACATCCTGGAAAGACACTCTCCATCTTTACCAGGAGATTTCAAGGTAGCGGATGTAGGTTTCGGAGTTGCAGGAGTCATCTTAGAACTGCCAAGATTATTCCTATTTTAGAGTAAAGCCTTCATGTGGAGTAGAGCAGAGCTCAATGATGAAGAAAGAAGTGGGTCATATGACATCATTTGAGCCCCTCATGCAGCACCTAATGCCTACATTATCCTGGGGTTTACAGTTGCCTGAACATGTAAATCCCCTTTCTGTGTGTAAGCCAATTTGTCTTTAATTTTCCATCACTTTTGATAGAAGGAATTCCTAAGGAAATTTGTGGCTTTTAAAATTTTCTTTTAACTTTGTTTTTCTTTTTAATTTTTAACTTAATTTTTATTTATGTTGAAGTATAGTTGATTTATAATGTTGTGTTAGTTTCAAGTGTAAAGTAATTCAATTATACATGTACACATGTCCATAGTTTTCCAGATCCTTTTCCCACATAGGTTATTATAGAATATTGAATCCTCTTTCCTGTGCTATATAGGAGGTCCTTATAGATTACTTTATATATCATAGTATGCGTGTGTTAAACCCAGCTCCTAATTTATCCCTCCCTTCCACCTTTCCCCTTTGATAACCATAAGTTTGTTTTCTATATCTGCGAATATGTTTCTGTTTTATAAATAAATTCATTTGTATAAACTTTTTTCGATTCCACATATAAGTGATATCATGAGATTTGTCTTTTTCTGTCCAAAGTACTTCACTTAGGATGATCATGTCCAGGTCTATCCATGTTACTGCAAATGACATCCTTTCATGCTTTTTTATGGCTGAGTAATATTCCACTGTGTATACATACACCCACTTTAACTTTGAGTTGCCAAGTCTCAGCTCTGACCCTGATTCCAGATGGCCTTCCAAACCAAGCACTCACAGGCACCTGACTATACTTTTGATGTCTTATTCTCAGAGACTCTGATTCGGTTATCCCAGTCACGGACTGCGTCTCCTGATCCATACAGGTCTAATCAGCCAGAGCCAGGAGGCTGAGGTCACATAGCATAAACACAGACACTCTTCAGCTGGGGGTTGGACTAACGTCAGAGTCCAAATCGTGACTGCTACTCCCTTCCAGGGCTCTCTCAGCCTACGGAAAAGGCAAACAGTCACACCTCCAAATATTGGAAGATTTGAGAATTTGTCTTTCTTTAGCAGGGACTGAGTGTCTGAAGACAGGTTACATGAGATCGCTGAGATCCAGCCTCTTTATCTTGGGAAGGGGAGTGGGGGTAATAATGTTTCCTCTGTTATTCCAAAATGACGCTGGTCTCCATGGGCTCGTGTTGCCTGCTGTTCCCTTTGCTGTCAGACGGTATAGTCTGAGGACTGTGCGCATAAGACCATCAGTAGAAGCAGAGAGTTTCCTCGTGTGTGTGGACTGCTGCAGGTATGTGGATCCTGCCCAGGGAAGATGCTATCCATGCCCATCTTAACCTCCAGGAGATGTGGAGACTTGTCTTCTCTACTGCTTTCTCCTGCACCATATACCACAGGACTTGTTTTTGTGCAAACAGGGGGTGTGAATACTAAGGGGGCTTGGAGGTCAGTGGACAAATGTCCCAACCTCCTCAATCCACAGTGGGATGGCAGCCCAGAGACTCCTTAGAGGGACTCCAGCAGTATGGAGCCCCAGGGGCCCATAGCAGTAACCTGCTCATGAACACAGCCCTTGTTAACTTTTCCCTCTTCCCTGTCTCACTCTCTATTCCCTCACTTGTGCTTCTGAGGATCACCTCCTGAATAAACCACCTGCACCCTAGTGCTAGTCTCAGGATCTGTGTTGAAAGGACAGAAACCAAACCAACATCCTCAGTCCAGCTTCTTCCATAAGCATCTTTCCTAGAGCCCAGACTCATTTTTTTGGAGTTAAACTCATTCCTAGAACTAAACAAATGTTACCAGAGTCTTGCATATTTTTTCCGGAGATATTTTATGCATCACAAGCAGATGTGTATGTAAGATTCACACACAAGCAAACTTCCTTCTTTCATACCAAGTCTTTGGAGGCCTGCCTACATCCTTCCACACTTCTCCTCTGTTCCCACGTTGTAATTCCTATCGGATCACACACCTGCCTCCAGTGAAAGGGTGCAATGAATGAAGAAATATCAGGGACGGCACATGGCAAGGGCAATCAACCCATACCAGGCAAGGGGAAGGCCACCAACCAGGATCCTGGCAGACACTAGAGGCAAGAAATCTATGGTTCAGCATCTTGAGGAATTGAAGTCCACGAACACAGATCAGAACCTGCTCGGGGACAGGGAGTCCCTGGCCCTTGAGAGACAGAAGGGGACAGCACTGTCCAGACACAATGGGCTACCCCTAAAGAGGGCCAGTTCTCCATGGTCGAGAAACATAAGCAACCTTCTACATACATAAAAATAGAAATAGAAATAAAAATTTAGACTAAATCAGTTGGCAGGCAAGAGAAAGACTTCTTAGAGGGAGTGTCATTTAAGATGAGACCTGAGAGTTGAGTAGAAGCTAGCCAGTACATGCAAAGGCCTGGAAGCTGGAGAGGGACTGGCTTATTGGAGGAACTGCAGGCGATCTGCATGGGTGCTAGCACCCTCTGGGGTGAGGATGGTATGGTGGCCTCTGAGGCTGCTAGGTGCTCAGAGCTTTGTGTTCTTCTCCATACTGATCTGTCTTTAGTTCTCCTCCATCTTGGTCTCCCCCATCCTAGTCTGTCTGTCTTTACTTCCAACCACATCTCCTGCTCCAGGGCATATAGTTTAACATCAGATCTTCTCCCAAAAGGGATTTGTGCTTTAGGCTTCTGGGCTTTTCACACATTGATCCCCAAATCAGGAATGGATTTAATGCCAAGCAAGGACTCTGAGCTTTAAGCAAGATGCTTGTGCTTGAGGGAGAAGCCGGGCTTAGAGTAATCGTTCAGTTTGTGTTCTAACACAGACCCTAAGACCAGATTTGGATGCAGGCGATTTTCTAAATTGATAACACAGTCATTGCAAGAATATACAGTGGAATCACAAAGTGTGTGAACTTTTAAGATTGGTTTCTTCCTTTTTAAAAAATAATTTATTTATTTTTGTGAAGATCCCCCAGAGGAGGGATGGCAACACACTCCAGTGTTCTTGCCTGGAGAATCTTCATGGATGGGGGAGCCTGGAGGGCTGCGGTTCATGGTGTCGTAAAGAGCTGGACACGGCTGAGCGACTAAGCACAGCACACATTTATTTATTTAATGGCAGTGCTGGGTCTTCGTTACTGTGCAGGCTTTTCTCTAGTTGTGAAGAGAAAGGTCTACGCTCTAGTTGCAGTGCAGGGACTTCTCATTGCAGTGGATTCTCTTGTTGTGGAGTGCAGGATCTAGGACATGCAGGCATTAGTAGCTGTGGCACATGGCCGCAAGAGTCGCAGTTCCAGGCTCCAGAGCGCAGGCTCCAGAGCACAGGCTTAGTAGCTTTGCAACATGTGGTGTCTTCCCAGATCAGGGGTTGAACCTGTGTCTCTTGCCTTTTTTCACTCAGCATAATGCCCTTGAGATCCATGTAAGCTGTGGAGGACATTCATTCTTTTTTTTTACTGCTGCATATGACTTGACAGTGTGAATGAATCTGTTTATTTAAACATTCACATATTGAGGGACATTTTCTTGGTTTCCAGAGTTTGATTATTACAAATATAGATGTTACAAAGGGTCATGTACAGGTTTTATGTAGACATAAGTTTCCATTGCTTTGGAAGAGTGTAATTACCAGGTCATACATATCAGTTTAGTTTTTTCTTGTCATTTGTTTAAGAAGCTGTTTTCCCGAGTTGTTGGACAATTTTAAATTTTAACTCAAAATGCTTTGAGTAATTCAGATAGTCTATATCTGCCAGGATTTGTGTCATTATTTTTTATGTTAGCTTTCCCAGTAGCCTTGTCGTGACAGGTCATTGTATTCTTAATTTATATTTCCTTAAACCCTGGGTACTGAATACCTTTCTACATGCTTATTTGCCATATTGCTTATCCTCTTCAGTATGTTGATATCTCTTGCCCATTTTAAAATGGCATTGTGCTTTTCGTATTGACTTTTGATAATTTTTTGTATATTTTATTGGAGTATAGTTAATTTAGGTAGGTGAAGTCGCTCAGTCGTGTCCGACTCTTTGCGACCCCATGGACTGTAACCTACTAGGCTTCTCCATCCATGGGATTCTCCAGGCAAGAATACTGGAGTAGATTGCCATTTCCTTCTCCAGGGGATCTTCCCGACCCAGGGATCGAACCCGGGTCTCCCACATGGGAGGCAGATGCTTTTAGCCTCTGAGCCACCAGGTGTATAGCAAAGTGACTCACTTATACATATGCATGAATCCACTTTTTTTTTTTCTTTAGATTATTTTCCCATACAGATCATTACAGTATTGAGCAGAATTCCCTGTGCTAAGTGGTAGCAGTTAACAGTTATCATTAATAGTAATATTAATAATTCTCCTTAATAGTTATTTTATAAGTAACAGTGTGCATATGTCAATCCCAGTCTCCCACTTTATCCTACCCCTCCTCATTCCCTAGTTGCTCTGTTTTCTACTTCAGTGACTCTACTTATGTTTTGTAAATAAGTTCAATTCTATGACTTTTTTTAGATTCTACATATAAGCAATATTATATATTTGTCTTTCTGTGTCTGACTTCAGTTCAGTTCAGTCGCTCAGTCGTGTCCAACTCTTTGTGACCCCATGAATTGCAACATGCCAGGCCTCCCTGTCCATAACCAACTCCCAGAGTTCACTCAAATTTATGTCCNGCATCTTTGATCTCCAGTCAGAGGCTGGCATCTCATGAAATGAAAGACACGCTGAAATCAGCCTTGCCTGATTTATCTGCCCCCAATTGACCACACTGCCTTAGTTCAGCTCTTCCCTGTGCTGAGAGAAACGAGGGAAGGCAGACAGAATGAGTGGTTGATTAGAGTTTTCCTCCTGGCCTGAAAATTCTTGACAGAGGTCAAGAAGGAAACAAGAGGTGAAACCAGACATGGGAGCAGATGAGCCAGAGCACTTGGCAAAACCCCAGCCAGCTGCCCACCGTCCACACCAGGCTAGGAGAAGAACCAGGAGAAAGGGCCCAGCTGGGCTACGTTTGCAGCTGGACCCCAAAGGGAAAGGTGACCTGCACCGTCCCTGGCCCAACATTTCACTGCAGGGAGGCCAAGAGGTTTTGGTGGAGGAAATGGGGGGCCCAAACTCGAGCCTTCATAAAGGATCCCTCTCTGTATGTCTGTGTGCGTGCATGCTAAGTCATCTCAGTCGTGTCCGACTCTTTGCGACCCCGTGGACTGCAGCCCACCAGGCTCCTCTGTCCATGGGATTCAAGGCAGACAGAATGAGTGGTTGATTGGAGTTTTCCTCCTGGCCTGAAAATTCTTGGCAGAGGTCAAGAAGGAAACAAGAGGTGAAACCAGACATGGGAGCAGATGAGCCAGAACACTTGGCAAAGCCCCAGCCGGCTGCCCACCGTCCACGCCAGGCTAGGAGAAGAACCAGGAGAAAGGCCCAGCTGGGCTACGTTTGCAGCTGGACCCCAAAGGGAACGGTGACCTGCACCGTCCCTGGCCCAGCATTTCACTGCAGGGAGGCCAAGAGGCTTTGGTGGAGGAAACGGAGGATCCTTCATAAAGGATCCCTCTCTCTATGTCTGTGTGCGTGCATGCTAAGTCATCTCAGTTGTGTCCGACTCTTTGCGACCCCGTGGACTGCAGCCCACCAGGCTCCTCTGTCCATGGGATTCTCCAGGCAAGAATACTGGAGGGGGGTGCCATGCCCTCTTCCTGGGGATCTCCCTACCCAGGGATCGAGCCTGCGTCTACTGCAACTCCTGCATTACAGGTGGGTTCTTTACCACAGAGCCACTGGGAAAGTCCCCGTCTCTATATATCAGAAGCAAAATGATGGGTATAAAACAGCAGCTTAATAGGAAGAAAGGAGAAAAGGAAGGAAGAATTCAAAGAGAATTCACTCTACAAATACGACTCAGGTGCCTCCTCTGGGTCTCGCACTGTGGTTGGAATTGAGGACAATGCAGTGAACACAAGAGAATGCACTCTCAGAGCTTAGACTATAGGAGAGAGAAAGCCAGCCAGCAAATCCATAACTTGTCAGGCAGTAAAAAGCACCAGGAAGAAAAGTAAAGCAAGGGGCTCTGCTTTTACCAGGTGGGCAGGAAGGACCTTTTTGAGAAGGTGACAGTGAAGTCTAGGTGTGAACGAAGAGGGAGAGAGCTGTGTGGAGATCTGGGGAGTGAGCTTCCCAGGCAGGGGGAGCAACAAGGGCCGAGGCCTTGAAGCTGGAGCCTGCCTGGGTTGTTTAAGGAGCATCCTGGGAAGCTCGAGAGGAGGGTGAAGTAGAGAGCAGTGGAATGAAGCCCCAGGAACGATAGAAGGGGTCCAGGGGGACAAGGATGGAAGTAAGAACCCGTGAAGATGCTACTGCAGTGATCCAGACCCACAAAGGCATGCTCCAGCATCCATTAACTCCCCACGCTGTGCAGGATTTTCCACGGAACTTAATTTCACCCACTCTCCTCATGCTGTCATCTTCATTCTCCAAAACCAGTGCCCAGTGGCTTACCCCAGACCACACCCATGTGAGCATCCTAACACCGGGCAGTCAGATACCCGATGTTCCTGTCCTCAGCAACCTCTCACGTACCTGACCCTACCTTTCTAGCTCTCCATCCTAGTCCAGAGTCAGGGAGGGTGACTGTCAGACATCCACACAGTCAATTCAATGAAAGGCGTTGATGCCATGATTAGTCATCAATGCTGACCTTTGTGCTGTCTCGGAAACATAACAGCAGCCTGGCTAGCACGCATGACCGCGGATATGCATGGCCACCGGCATGGGGTCATTTCTGTGCTTTCTCCCCACCAGACCACGTGCCCTATGAAAACAGAGGTGGCTTATGTTTTTCTTAATAGATGTATCCGCAGCCCCTAAAGAGTGCCTGGCACAAAAATATGCCATGCTTATGTAAGATGCCAACGTCAGGGTAAAATGGGTGAAGGATTCAGGGCAACTTTCCATCTCATCTTTGTTGCTCCACTATTAGATCTAAAATTATTCTCAAAAAATTTTAAAAATTAATGATAACGCTGGGAGGCAAAATAAATAAACAGAAGTGGATTTCAACAAATGTGAACCTGGCTTACTTGCTCTTTTTCTATTCTTAAGCTTCACCCATAAAGCCCTGGGCCATCCCTTCGAGCCTCTGGGATAAATATCTGCCCACGTCTGAGTGTAGGTAACATCTAGTGCCAGACTCCTGGAAGACTCCCCCACATTGCCCAGCCTCCTCCATCATCAGGTGCATTGGCCTCAGCAAGGAAAGCAATTGAAGGGTTTTATTATACCTGCACTTTGTGGCGCTCACTCAACCTGTCAAAACAATTGACTTAATGTGAAGTCTGAGGTCCGCAGCTGCATGTCTGTCCTCCCTGGGAGCTTGGGGCTGGCTGCTGCTGGCTGCTGGTGCCCATCTCAGTGTTTGGAATTAACAGCAGTTTGGAAGTCTCCCTAATTAGTTACAGCACCACTCGAGGTGTCATTTTATTTTATTTTATTTTTATTTTTATTTAATGAGCCAAATAACATATTGCCACTTAAGTTTCTGGGAGACAGGAAGCTATAAATAAAATTATAATTCACTGAAGTCTATCACACAGATATTCCAAGTTCAGAAGTAAGTTTTAATTTGACTAATGAGATGAAACTTTCTCCACAGGGTGTGGGCTGTTGCATGAATATCACTTTGTTTTATACGGAAGGGGGCATTCCCCTAAAAGCCAGGGAGACAGTGCAGCCCAGAGGCAACCAACAAAACTTGATCTAGGGACTTCCCTGGTGGTCCACTGGCCAAGACTCCACGCTGCCAATGCAGGGGGCCCGAGTTCCATCCCTGGTCAGCTAAGATACCGTACACCACACCTAAGACCCAGAATAGGCAAATAAATAAATGAATATTTTTTAAAAAGCTTGATCTACTCAACAGAAGGCATATGTGGGGTCCAGGAACCCCAACTCCAATTCAGATCTCTGACCCAGCTCTTCTTGGCTCCGAGTCTGAGCCTCTCCGTCCTTCCCCAGGCCTCAATTTCCTCTCAAAGCCAAGGAGGAAGAGGAGGCGGTTTATGTTTCCATCAGAAATTTCTATAAACACGAGACCATCTTACATGGGTGACAATAGCTGATACCAGAGATCTGGAGGTGTGATGTAGTGGTTAAGGGCTTGTACTAAGAAGCTATACTGCTGGGTTCAAATCCTGCATCCATCATTAAGTGTCTGTCAGCTCAGGCAAATTACTTAACTTCTCTGTGCCCCCACTTTCTCTACCCATTAAACACTCATTTAGCTTCTTGAATAACTTAATTGCTGAGTATCCAAATTACTTAGAATTTACAAAGAGGACATAGCACATTCTCTGTTAAGTCTTATCTATTAGTAGTAGATGTATTCTCAAAGCATCCTTAGATATCAAAATGGTTTTGTGGTCCAGATATTATAATGGTCTGCGGACCTCCAAAGATTCACAGCATATAAGTAGATCTACAGTACATCTGTGATATTAAAATATAATGAGGGGGACTTCCCTGGGGGTCCAGTGGCTAAGACTCTGAGCTTCCAATGCAAGGGGCCCAGGTTTGACCCCTGGTCAGGGAACCAGATCCCACATGCTGCAACTAAAGATCTTCCATGCCACAGCTAAGACCAGGAGCCAACCAAGTAAAAGAAAGAAATAAATGTAAATGTAAATATATATATATAAGGAAAGTGAAGTCGCTCAGTCGTGTCTGACTCTTTGCGACCCCATGGACTGTAGTCTACCAGGAGCCTCTGTCCATGGGACTTTCCAGGCAATAGTACTGGAGTGGATTGCCATTTCCTTCTCCAGGGGATCTTCCTGACTCAGGGATAGAACCCAGGTCTCCTGCATTGTAGACAGACTCTTTACCGTCTGAGCCACCAGGGAAGTCCTAAATATATGTATATATAAATGTAAATATATGTATATATATAAATCCCATGGACAGAGGAGCCTGGTGGGCTGCAGTCCTTGGGTTCCCAGAAGAGTCAGACACAGCTTAACAACAAATATATGTACATATATCATGAGGGATGGGAGTTCGGACGCACTGGGGGACAAGGTTGAAGAACACTCAAACACTTATCTAATTTGTGTGCAAAGGTTATCAGGCATGTCCCTTGTCTGATCTCAGCTGTTGGGATGTAAGTTTTGGGACCAGACTGGCCAATATTCAAATCTGGCTCTCTTACTTATGAACTATACAATCTTGGCAAGTTACTTGGCTTCTTGGTACTCTGATTTTCTTATCTTTGGGAGGATGAAATAAAATTAATGTATGGGGAGAGCTTAGTATCATGCCTACCATACAATAAGCACTCAATATATGGCAGCTATTACTGGGATTATTTTCTTCATTATTTTCCAAGCATATAAAGAGCCTATTGCATGACAGGCTCACAGTCGATGAACGCTCAGCGGAGCCTCTGAACCACCTCAAGGCTGACACTTTCTCAGGCTCTTTCTCACTCTCTTAATGATGCCAGGGAAATGTTGCTGTTTGTTATGCAAATATTGCACTGTTTGTCTGGAATCATAACATCGCACCACCGAGTGGACAGTAACAAGAGAAACGCGCTGATGTGGGATGTTTGCAAAGGCCCATCAGTTCCTGGTGGATCCAAGGGAGCCGTAGAGGCAGCCGGCCAGCCTCCAGCTTCCCCGGACACATTTCTGGAGATGACGGCTCATTAGTGTCACTGAGCACGGAGCGCTTCCTCATACAGTCAATTCCTGGCCAGAAGTGAGGTGCCCTAAAGAAAGGGCCACTTTTAAATAATCAATATGGAATTTAAGTAATTGAAAAGTGTGCCTTGCCACTCCAGGGTTCCCACTGGAGCAGAAAGAATTCTAGACTTGTGCTCAGGGAAGATAGTTGGAGACTGGAGGTCACCCAGGGTACTCCTCTGCACCAAGGGGCCAAGACTTGTATCAGGACTCCCACTGCTTACTGGGCCATCTTGGCTACTGGCGCACCCCTCAGTATTCATGGTGGGGGAAGTATCTTTTTCCTCCTCTAAGTACCATCCCTGTCTATGTGCATGCATTCTAAGTCACTTCAGTTGTGTTTGATGGACTCTGCAGCCCTATGGACTGTGCCCTGCCAGTCTCCTCCGTCCGTGGAATTCTCCAGGTGAGAACGCTGCAGTGGGTCGCCTGTGCCCTACTCCAGGGAATCTTCCCCACCCCGCAATCGACCCCGCATCTCTTATGTCTCCTGCATTTGGCAGGTGGGTTCTTTACCACTAGCACCACGTGGGAAACCCAAGTGCCTTCCCTGGGTTTTATCTAAATTCTTCTTGTTGTGGATGGAATTTACCTCTCACTGAGGTCTTGGGGTCTCTTGGGTGCAGCTTCTACTTGGTTATGGAAAGTGGAGATGGGGACACTGCAGGCCAGCCAGAACCCCAGGTTAGCTCCTCCAGCCTGCTTACTCGGGCTGTTGAGGACAGGTGTGGAGGGGGTACCTCCCCCCTGGCTTTCTAGAAGTTTCCTTGGGGCTGACAAGTGTTCTGAGTCATGGTGGGTTAGTGTACTGGACAGAGTCCAGCCTTTGGGTCCGGTCTGGAGATAGTCAATCTGGGCAGTCAGCTGGTGCATAGATAGTAAAGAATTATCCCTGTGTATATTACAGAAGCCTCACCGGCCTAGCACCCAAGGTCAGCATCATTTATTTACAAGGAATCTTGGTAAATGCCTGGCACACCAGAAATCAAACAAAAGGCAAACAGATAAAAACAAACTCAATAACAATGACAAAGTCACCACTCTAGGGGGTTTACCTTCTAATGAAGATGGGTAGTCAAGATGTGAAGGGGGGAAGAATTCTGTGGAAAAGAATGAAGCAGAGTAAGGGCTTAGAGAATGAAGGGAGGGGCTAGCTTCAGGCAGAGTGGTCTGCATAGGCTCTCTGACGAGGAGACGTTGAACCAGAAGCCTACACCAGTGGAGTGCACAGGGAGCCATGTACATCTCCCAGAGAAGAAAGCCCAGGGAGATGGAACAGGCTTGGTGGGTTCAAGAAAAAGCAGGATGACCAGAGCTGGAGCGGAGAAAGCAGGTAGGAAGTGATAGGAGGGGCTGGAGCAGGCAGGGGCCCATCACGCGTGGCGTGCAGGTCCTGGAAGGGGAATGGACTTCATCTTAAGAGGAAAAGGAGCCTTGAGAGTAGGTGGTCTTTATTTCTACAGGTTAACTCTGGCTATTGAGTGGGTGACTTTAAAAGGGACCCAAGAGTGGTGCCGAGGCGTTGGCCAGTGTGTCCACGTTCCAGGAGGCGGAGATGCACCTCACAGAGAAAATGATGAATCAGGTGAGCTTTGTTCAGGCATGAGTCACGGTGCCGCTGACTGCGAGCTCAGTGTTAATTAATCTACAACATATATTATAGAAGCTGTGTTGAACTAGAAACACACACTAAACAAAGCTAGATGTTGATTGATGGATGAACACATCACGACCAGAAGCTCACAGGAACCTAACCCCATATTTCACCTGTGAGCCATGCGTTATTCAGTATTCATGCATTTAGTGTTTGTGCGACTTTACAGAACATAACTTTCGTGAATAAAGAGAATTGATTGTAAGTGGATTCAGAATATATTCTGGTGGTGAGGGCAAGAGGGGAACCTCGTTTGATATGGTTCTTCCACATATATTCCTTCCTTGGCAAACTCAGGAGGGGTGGGTTACTTAGCCCATTTTACAGATGAGGAAACTGAGGCCCATGGGTGAAATCACACTGCTAGTTAAGGCAGATTCTAGGTGTAGGCCAAACTCTAAACCCAGTCCTCTCTTTCTCAGTGTATTAATTTGCTATGGCCGCCATAACAAGTACCACACCATGGTGGCTTGAACCTGGGGTCCCCAACCTCCAGGATTTAATGCCTGATGATCTGAGGTAAAGGTGATGTAATAATAATATAAATAAAATCCACAATAAATGTAACATGCTCGAATCATCCCCAAACCCCAGTCTATGGAAAAATTGTCTTCTGTCCCTGGTGCCTAAAAGGTTGGGGAACTGCTGGCTTAAACAACAGAAATGCATTTTTTGTTCACAGTTCTGGAGGCTGGAAGTCCAAGGTCATGGTGCTGGCAGGTTTAGCTTCTCCTGGCACCTCTCCTCTCTTCTTGCCTTGCAGGCAGCCCCCTTCTAGCTGTGTCCCCACGTGCCCTTCCCTCATGCTTGTCCTTCCCATGTGCCTGTCCATGCCTGGAGTTTCTTTTTATTGAAGTTATTTATGTCTAATCTGAGAAGAGTTGCTTTACAATATTGTGTTGATTCTGCCATACATCAACATGCATCAGTCATAGGCATATACATGTCCCCTCCCTGTTGAGCCTCCCTCCCACCTCCCACCCGATCCCACACCTCTAGGGTGATACAGAGCCCCTGTTTGAGTTCCCTGAGCCATACAGCAAATTCCAGTTCTATTTTACATATGGTAATGTAAGTTTCCATGTTACTCTTTCCATACATCTCACCCTCTCCTCCCCTCTCCCCATGTCCGTAAGTTTATTATTCTCTATGTCTGTTTCTCCATTGCTGACCTGTAAATAAATTCTTCAGTACCATTTTTCTAGATTCCATATATGTGTGTTAGAATATGACATTTATCTTTCTCTTTCTGACTCACTTCACTCTGTATAATAGGTTCTAGGGTCATCCACCTTATCAGAACTGACTCAAATGCATTCCTTTTTATGACTGAGTAATATTCCATTGTGTATATGTAGCACAACTTCTTTATCCATTTATCTGTCGATGGACATCTAGGTTTCTTCCATGTTCTAGCTATTGTAAATAGTGCTGCAATGAACAGTGGGATACATGTGCCTTTGTCAACCTTGGTTTCCTCAGGGTATATGTCTAGGAGTGGGATTGCTGGGTCATATGGTGGTTTTATTCCTAGTTTTTTAAGGAATCTCCATACCGTCTTCCGTAGTGGGTGTATCAGTTTACATTCCCATCAACAATGCAAGAGTGTTCCCTTTTCTCCACACCCTCTCTAGCATTTATTGTTTGTAGACTTTTCGATGATGGCCATTCTGACTGGTGTGAGATGATATCTCATTGTGGTTTTGATTTGCATTTCTCTAATAATGAGCGATGTTGAGCATCTTTTCATGTGTTAGCCATCTGCATTTCTTCTTTGGAGAAATGTCTGTTTAGGTCTTTTCCCCACTCTTTGATTGGGTTGTTTGTTTTTCTAACATTGAGTTATTTGAGCTGCTTGTACATTTTGGAAATTAATCCTTTGTCAGTTGTTTCATATGCTATTATTTTCTCCCATTCTGAGGGTTGTCTTTTCACCTTGCTTACAGTTTCCTTTGCTGTGCTAAAGCTTTTAAATTTAATCAGGTCCCACTTGTTTACTTTTCTTTTTATTTTTGTTACTCTAGGAGGTGGGTCATAGAGGATCTTGCTTTGATTTATGTCACTGAGTGTTCTATGTTTTCCTCTAAGAGTTGTATAGTTTCTGGTCTTAAATTTAGGTCTTTAATCCATTTTGAGTTTATCTTTGCGTTTGGTGTTAGGAAGTGTTCTAATTTCATTCTTTTACATGTAGCTGTCAGTTTTCCCAGCACCATTTATGAAAGAGGCTGTCTTTGCCCCATTGTATATTCTGGCCTCCTTTGTCAAAAATAGGGTGCCCATAGGTGCATGGGTTTATTTCTGGGCTTTCTATCTTGTTCCTTTGGTCTACATTTCTGTTTTTTTTTTTTTTTACTCCCACCCCATCCCACCCCTCTAGGCTGGCACAGAGCACCCCAGGTTTGAGCTCTCTGGGTCATCCAGCAAATTCCCATGGGCTCTCTATTTTACATATGGTAGTGTATGTTTCAATGGCACTCTCTCAATTCACACCCCCCTTCTTCTCCACCTGTGTTTACAAGTCTGTTCTCTATGCCTGTATCTCCACTGCTGCCTTGCAAATAGGTTCATCAGAACCATCTGTATAGATTCCATATGTATGTGTTAATGTATCCGCTTTTCTCTTTCTGACTACTTCACTCGTATAATAGGCTCTAGGTTCACCCACCTCATTAGAACTCACTCAAATGTGTTCCTTTTACTGGCTGAACAATATTCCATTGTATATATGTACCCCATCTCCTTTATCCATTCATTTCTGGTGTCTCTCTGCCCCCAAATCTCCTCTTCTTGTAAGGACAGGGCCCACCCTAAGGGCTTCATTTGAATTGAATCACCGCTTTGAAGACTCCTTCTCCACGGTCACATTCTGGGTACTGGGGGTTAGGACTTCAATATATGGATGTCAGGGGGACACGATTCAGCTCACAGCACCCGATAACAGCTATACCTACTCTTACGTTCTCTCTCCATCAATTGTATCAAGGTACTAAGAGCTTGCGGAGTCTTGTAGGGTTGGGGGGATGCGAGACTGTCCGCTTTTCCCTGATGCTGTAAGTGGGCATGTTTATCTCTTCAGTGAGGTCAGAATGGCAGCCTGGAGCACCTAAAGAGAAAGGAACGGGCAGGAACAAGAAAGCCGGAAAGTCATCTTTGGTTCTCTGACCACATTATTCTCTCCATCTTTCCTCGCCACAGGATTCTTTCTGACATTTAATCAACTAAGTCCCAAAATACAAGAGAAAGGAAATCATCCCCACGGGTCCTGTGCACTCCCTGAGGGCTTGTGGGATTTTACATGATTAAATAGAAGCCACGTTATTTCCTACCTGCTCGTCTCCATTGAATATTGTATGTTGCCTCCTAACCACTGCTCCAGCTCCTATTTCAAACAGAAAACATGATTTAAGGGAGCAAATATGTTTCTCCCTCCTTCTGTGCAGGCTTCCTTGGTGGCTGAGTGGTAAAGAATTTACCTGCAATGCAGGAGACACGGGTTTCATCCTTGGGTTGGGAAGATCCCTGGAGAAGGGAATGGCAGCCCACTCCAGTACTGTGGCCTGAGAAATCCCATGAACAGAGAAGCCTGGTGGGCTACAGTCCATAGGTCAGAAAGAGTCCAACACGACTTAATGACTAAACAGCAACAGCTTCTTCTCTGCGCGACTTCTCTGGCTTCTGAAACCCACATCTCACTGCTTCTTAGCCCACCTAACCCAACGCCTCTCCTCAAACTCACCTGGAGGGAGGGGCACAGTGTCCTTCCACTGTGCTCAGGCTGAAGTATGGGCATTAAGAAAGCAGTCTACTTGGGCTGAAAGCCTGCCTTGGCAAAAGACTTCACCTCTCCAAGCCTCAGTTGGTTCATCTGCAAAATGGGTTTGAATTACTTTCTCGACTGGTTCACATGAAGACATAAAAAGCCCCACTGCTGCTCAGCACCTGTAAAGTTCTGTACAATCTAGAATTGCTACACAAGCATGATTATTATCAATGTGCTTTGGAAGGAGCTTCCATCCCAGGTTGTGCTAGCAGTAAAGAACCTGCATGCCAATTCAAGAGATAAAAAGAGATACAGGTTCGATCCCTGGGTCAGGAAGATCCCCTCGAGAAAGGCAGGGCCACCCACTCCGGTATTCTTGCCTGGAAAACCCCATGGACAGAGCAGCCTGGTGGGCTACAATCCATAGGTCACAAAGAGTTGGACACGACTGAGAGACTGGCATGCATTAATTTACTACTTGGAAGGAGCTGGCTCCAAAGCCAGGAGCAGCAACGGTGACATGGAAATTCTGATGATGCTGGGGGTGCAAGGCTGCCCTGCTCTGTCCCAGGGGTCACTGGGACTGCCAGCACATTCTGACCTCGCAGGCACGCTGGTGCAGACAGGGTGGAAGGAGTTTGTCACAGTCGATCTCATTCAGCGTCCTACAGGTTTATGCCTTCAGGGCCCCAGTAAGAAGACGAAATAGATGAAGCAGGCCAGATGTTTCTCAGAAAATATGGAGTTGAGGGAGTGTGGGAATTAGAGGTTTTGCTTTCAAATTCCGTGTCTTAGAAACATTGAGCGTGCTAAGTAATGCACCCGACAGGCAGAATCCGACCCAGGGGAGTTCAGTTAAAACTCTGAAGTCAGTTTCGCTGCAGGAAGCACGTGCTCTTTTCATCCACCGAGCCCACCTGGAGGTCACCTGCAGACAGTGTCTCTCCTTCTGAGGGTGGTCTGAGCTCAAGTCAGAATGCTCAGCCCACACCCAGGGCAGCCGGAATGTGCCTGGGTGTCAGTGTCCCTGGACCAACCCCCTGACCAGAGGAACAGAGCTGTGGAGTGTCCTAGCTTGCTTATCCCACAAGGGGACACAGCTGATGTTCTTTCAGAGGGTCCCCAGCAGGACTGAGCCCCACTTACCCATTGCAGGAATCTATCAACTCAGTGACGCACTGTTTTTTGCTTTGGGTTTTTTTTTTTTTTTCTTTTTTTAAAAAAACTGAAGTATAGTTGATTTACAATTTTATGTTAATTTCTGCTGTTCGGCAAAGTGACTCAATTTACATATATACATTCTTTTTTTATTGTTTTTCCTTTATGGTTTATCCCAGGATATGTAAATATAGTTCCCTGTGCTATACAGTAGTTTTACTGTACAGTAAGACTTCTTGTCCATTCATTCTATATGTAAGAGGTTGCATCTATTAACCCCTGTTTCTGTGATGGCTGCTTCCTAGAAAGGGGTGCTCAGTGGTGAAGAATCTGCCTGCCAATGCAGGAGATGCGAATTCAATCCTTGGGTCAGGAAGATCCCGTGGAGAAGGAAATGGCAACCCACTCCAGTATTCTTGCCTGGGTAATTCCATGGACAGAGGAGCCTGGAGGGCTATAGTTCATGGGGTCACAGAGTCAGGCACAACTTGGCGGCTAAACAGCAACAAAACAACTAACTCCAAACTCCCAATACATCCCCTCTTCCCTGACCCCCTTCCCTTTTGGCAACAAGTCTGCTTTCCATGTCTGGGAGTCTGTTTCTGTTTCACAGATAGGTTCATCTGCATCTATTTCAGATTCCACATAGATGTGGCATCAAATAGTATTTGTCTTACTCTGCACTGTTTATTGGGTTTCTTCCTTCCTTGTCCCACTTCCCACTCTCATTGTGGTTCCTGGCATCTTGAGATAATGAACTATGTGCACCCAAATTCCCACCTCAGGATTTACTTCAAAGGGAACTCAAACTAAGACAGCACTTATCCACTGCCCTACAAGCAGTCTGCCTGATACTCATGACAGCCAAGTAGTCCGCTTCAACTGGCACACCTGGAGTCACGGGGAGCTCACTATGGTCAGAAGGAAAAAGGGAATGAACACCAAGAAGCGAAACTTTTTGCAGGTCCTTTGGGAGATCTGATGATTCTCCAGGGGCCCCACAGCCCTTTCCCAGCCTCTAGCTCACCAGGGCTCAGACCTACTTAGCATTCTCTGCACTGTGATGGATGTGGTATTAAATGCCAGAGCGGGACCTGATGCATTCTCTTCCAGGGCTGGTGGCCCTCGGGACAAGTTGTACACCAGGGTGACGACAGGGCACTGATGAAATGCTGCACTGGGGTCAACCTGACCCCTTCGCTTAACTGCACCGTTCACAGCACGGAGCATCAGGGCAGTAACTCAGACAAAGAGAGGGAACTGGCATCGATACACTGGTGGGACCCTCGGCTTTAGACTTACCTAGAGACACTGGTGCATCTGAGGTCAGCTGCTTTTTCTTCTCCTTGCCAGGTCAGGGTTGAGGACTCATTCTGCATAAAGATGGCAGTACCGACCTTGAATTAAATTGCACCAGTTCCCACAAAAGCACACAGTCTTATAACAGAGATAAGCCCAGGGCAGGGACTCTCCGCGCTCAATGATTTGGGAGACTCTTCCTCCTCTGGGTACCCGAGAGGATCACATTTCTTCACACACGCCTCCTGCTCCAAGGTGGGGTCATGCAATTAGTTCTGGCCAATTGGCTGTAAGCAGAATGGATGCATATATCTTCTGGATCAAAGCATTTAATTGCTAGTGTGAAATCTTCCAATTTTTTTTCCTTGCTTCGGCAGCTGTGAAAACATGTGCGTGATGGAAATGCTCTAAGATGGAAGCAACCGGGAGCTCCACACCACCTCATGAAGACAGCTGCCCAGGACGAGATGTAGTTTCAGTCTATGGTAAGAAACAGAGTTTTGCTGTGCAGAGTCACTGAGATTTCGGTGCTGTTTGTCATTATAGTGTAACCTAGACTGACACAGAAGTCTAATCAATATAGTATCAGCCACCACTATTTATAACCAGTTACTAAGTTTCAGAGACTCTGCTAAGATGTCCATGGACCTGATACTTAAATCCCACACTAGCCCTGTGGAAGAAGATTTGGGACTTCCCAAGGGTCCACGGGGTCGCGAGGAGTCGGGCACGACTGAGCAACTTCACTTTCACTTTTCACTTTCATGCATTGGAGAAGGAAATGGCAACCCACTCCAGTGTTCTTGCCTGGAGAATCCCAGGGACGGGGGAGCCTGGTGGGCTGCCGTCTATGGGGTCGCACAGAGTCGGACACGACTGAAGCGACTTAGCAGCAGCCGCAGCAAGGGTCAAATACCCAAGATACGACCACGCAGTGAATTCTCATATCCATGCTGGTCTCACTCTAAGGATTGGTATGGTCTTACTCTTAAACATGGTGAGGGGGGAACCCACAGAGAGAAGAACTTTAATACTATATGAAAAAAAATCAGAAAATTCTGTATATAAGATGAATCTGATTACTTTCACATACATACAAGATAAAGTGAGACAGACAGAAAGAAAGAGAGAATGGAAGTGATCCACAATATATAGAGTTGAAACTTTTAATGGGTGGTTTTATGGGAGATTTCAATTTTATTTTTAAATGCTTCTATAATCTTTTAGGTCTTCTACAATGAGTAAATATTATTTTATAGTAAGAAAAAAATTAAATTTTTAAAAAGCAGGAAGGACAGTATCCAAAATAGAACGTGAATTATCAATGTCCAAAACACCCGTGACTCAAGAAAACTCTGGTCAATGAAAACAAATGCTCGTTAAGCCCCTACTACATGTCTTACATTCTTGTATGTTATGGCATTTAATTCTTCCAATGATCCTGAAAAATAAGAATTAATTTTCCCAATTTGCAGGTAAGAAAGCTGAGATTCAGAGAGGTCAAGTGACTGGCTTAAGGTCATACACCTATGACATGACAGAACCAGGTTTTTGGATGCAGATTTCATGTTCTTTTCACTACACAGTGCCTGCTGTGATTAGCACGCCCTTGGCAATAGTTCATAGCTTGGTTTCTAATCTTATATTATTCCATTTGTATGAATGTAGGGATAGCCAAACCGCATTTTATCACAAACCAGAGCCACACCTCCCTGTGCGGTTTCCCACAAGAAACAAAGGCAAATGAGAATCAAGATATGACCGCATTGCCTATCCACATCCATAATCTTAGGGGTTTGTGGAAACGTGCGTGCTGCATGCTAAGTCACTTCAGTTGTGTCCAGCCCTTTGTGACCCTTTGGACTGTAGCCCACCAGGCTCCTCAGTCCATGAGAATCTCCAGGCAAGAATACTGGAGTGGGTTGCCATGCCCTCCCCCAGGGGATTTTTCCACCCAGGAGTTGAACCCACATCTTTTATGTCTCCTACATTGGAAGGTGAGTTCTCCACCACTAGTGCCACCTTGGAAGTCCATAAATATTGTTTAATAATAATAATAATATGGCACAATAGTCATGTACACTCCAGGGAAAGGCCGGTGCTGTGTGACGCTGTTTAGAATGGTGTCTGGCACAAGGAAGGCTCTCACACACTGGCAGCTGCCGCTAACAAAAGGCAGCAGGGCTTCCCCTGCCGGCTGCCCCGGCTCCCCCTGCAGCAGCTGCTACTGGCTCCATTGGGGCCCGAGCTTGCGGTCACCACTCAGTTTGTTCCCCAGAGCCTCCCGGAGCTTCTTCCATGGAACCTGCTATCTCTGGAGTCATGGTTCCAGTCTCATCCTGCGCATCTCATTAAAAGGATCCTGGCTAAGATGAGAGGGGGTCCTCCCACCAGTATTTATAACCCCTGAACTAGGCTTCCCTAAAAAGAAAAGGAGTATTTCTCTATGAGCCACTGAATCCAAAGAGTAGAATTCAGAGTGTGAACGAATATCAGCATCTCCACCTCCAGGCAACTGGAACATGAAGAAGGACCCAGGAGCTGGGGCTGAGAGAGACCTGGAAGGGCTGCCAGAGAGTGAGACTCAGGCGCATCTCGGCAAGCCAGTGGTCACAATCTCTGGGTCTTCTTGCCCACCCTTTTCCCTTATCCTGGCTGGATACTGGATGAAAACCTCCGCGTCCTTCCAGGCTCGGGCAGATGCCCTCTCTCTCCTGGGGTGTCCTTCCCCCTCCCTTTCCTTCATCAGTTCACCCTGTTGTGGCCACCGTGTCTCCACTTGATGTCCCCTTGAAGGCTAGGAAAGTCCTCTGGGCTCCTCTATTTCCCCAGCCAACAGAGGGGGATAAGAGTCCTGTGCTCTTTGTTTCCCCAAACAGCACGGAGCAGGACAAATAAGGAACAGAAAATCATTGCCTCCTATATTCCAAGACAGAAAGGGCCTGGGTAGTTGAAAGAGAGAGGCTTGAATGTACCAATAATACAATACAAGCACCTAACAGTGTCTATAGTAACAGCCATAGAAATATAAATACAGATATAGACACAAATAAAAATTAATACATGCGTATATGTGTTTGTTTAATTTAGAACTAGGAGGTACAGACAGGATTAGATGAAGCAACCTCTAATAGATAACTGGTACTTCTCAACATTTTCAATATATGCTGAGCTCTATGCTAGGCATTTTCCAGCACCTCATGGAAAGCCCCAGCAGGGCTGCAAGCAGGTAGTCGTAGCCCCATTTCACAGGTGGGAAAACTGACATTCAGAGAAGTTGAGGAGGTTGGCCAAGGACACACAGGTGGTACACTGACTTTCCAAGTAGTGATATTTAGAGCGAAATGAGTATCTTCTACTCAAAAATGTCTGTGTGTTTGCCATAGCGCCACAGGGTAGCCAAACAGTCAAAAGAAGCTGTTTGATATTTGCATATCTTTAAATCTTGCTCTAAATGGTATCATTTCTTTTAAATGGACTAAATGACTATGAATAATTAGCAATTAATAATTATTATGCCTCATTAATTTAATAAAAGATTATGTCTTTATAGAAAATGCAGAGCTCATTGGAAAAGAACGTTAAGCCGTGCTATTTAGGCTTCCAAGGGGAAAATCTGCCCATTTAGATGAGATGCCCAGAGTCCAGAAAACTCTGCTCACCTGGGGCCAGGTCACCCAAGCTGCTCACCTACGACCAAAGGGGAGCAGCAGAGCCGGCCTTGTGAACCCAAACCAACGAAGAGCCCTGTCATTAACCAAACAGAAATCTCAGGAAACAAAACAAAATAAGCAGGATCGTGACCAGCCCACCAGGGCTGTATGGCCTGTGACCCAGAATGTGGGGAACGTGGGCAGGGCGGCAATCTCAGCGACAATTTGCAGAACCGCCACTTTGCAAAGATAAATATAGGTCAGACAGCCCTTTCAGCTAGGGAGAAGAGGAAAGGGATAAAATGTCATCCAAGTGCTAATCCAGGGTCATAAGTTTCATGGCAAGCAGGTCCACCCACTGCTCTCATTTCCGCAGCCCCTGGTCTCATCCTCTGACCACGATGATTGCAATGTCTTCCTAAATGATCTCCCCACCTCCGGTCTTGCTCCCTTGCAATCCTAATGGTAGCTAGAGTGAATCTGTCAAAAGGAAAACCTGATCCTATTGCTCCCCTGCTTCCAGCTCATGGGTTGGCTTCCCACTGCCCTTGGGATAAAGCCCAGAGGGACAAGGGGCCCTCCTTGCCACACCAGGATCTTCTTGTCCATCCTTTCCCCTTATCCTGGCTGGATACTGGACAAAAACCTCCATGTTGTTCCAGGCTCAGGCAGATTCCCTTTCTCTCCTGGGGGTGTCCTTCCCCCTCCCTTTCCTTCATCACTTCACCCTGTTGTGGCCACCGTGTCTCCACTTGATGTCCCCCTGAGGCTAGGAAAACCCTCTGGGTTCCTATANTTCCAGGCTCAGGCAGATTCCCTCTCTCTCCTGGGGGTGTCCTTCCCCCTCCCTTTCCTTCATCACTTCACCCTGTTGTGGCCACCGTGTCTCCACTTGATGTCCCCCTGAGGCTAGGAAAACCCTCTGGGTTCCTATAAATCCCGGACGCTCCTCAAGTGTACCTGCAACAGCACTAACTCACAAGGGGAGACTCGTGAGGGTGAGATCTGAGGGCCCAGGGGATGGTAGCTCCAGTGTCTGTAGAGGGACTGTGTGCACCACTGTACGCACAGCACAAAGGGGAGACCCAGCCTGGAACAGAGGCTCAGTAAGTGGCTGTAAGAAACCTGGAGCAACTCCTAGTTTCTCATAGGTCAGCATCTTCTGGGGACCCAGCCCTGCCTGCTTCACCCCATCGTCACAGCACCACCTCTGTCAGAGTCTCTGGCCAGGAGCCACCCTCTCTTCATTCTTGCCGGGTCAGGAGGCCTAGCAATGCCTCTTGGACCAGGAGTCTCAGCTCAGTCATTGGGCATGAACCCTTCGGTGTGCAAGCACAGAAGAAGATGATGTCCTGGTTACAAGTGTGGACACTGGAGTTAGACTTCACATCTGAATTTTGATTCTGCATCTTTGTGAGCTTTTGGGCAAAATCACTTAAGCTCCAAGTTCCTATTTCCTCGTTAGTAGAATGGGTATAACAGCAACAGTAATATTCCATGGTTTTGCAATTCTTGCAAAGCACATAGTTAACTACCTGATTCTCCCAGGTGGCACTAGTGGTAAAGAACCCGCCTGCCAAAGCAGGAGACTTAAGAGACATGGGTTTGATCCCTGGGTCAGGAAGATCCCCTGGAGAAGGACACGGCAACCCACTCCAGTGTTGCCTGGAGAATCCCGTGGACAGAGGAGCCTGGCAGGCTGTGGTCCAGAGGGTCACAAAGAGTCGGACCCAACTGAAGCAACTCAGCACACAAGCACCTGACTAAATACCGGATATGTATAGGCTTTTGTTGTGGTGTCTTGGTGTCTCGGTGGAGCCCATGGCCAGACTAGTCCCCAGGACCCAGATTGTCCTCCGTTACACCTAATAATGCCATGGATTTCAAACAAGCACTTATAGACACCAAGCACCAGAAGGGCAGACGCTATCTTGTCTATTGTGCAGTGAGGAATCTGACACTCAGAAAATGTCATGGCTTTCTGCCCAGGATCACAGATGCAGAAAGTGGCAGGGCCAAGTTCAAACCTATACCTGTCCGCCCCCATAGCCTGTACGCCGTCCTAAGCTTTTCCTGGGGCTTCCCTGGTGGCTCTCATGGTAAAGAGCCTGACTGCAACGCTGGAGACCTGGGTTTGGTTCCTGGGTTGGGAAGATCCCCTGGAGAAGGCATAGGCTACCCACTCCAGTATTCCTGCCTGGAGAATTCCATGGACAGAGGAGACTGGCAAGCTACAGTCCATGGGATCACAAAGAGTCAGGCATGACTGAGCTGCTAAGCATGTGCACATGTAAGCTTTTCCTATAGCCCCCACTTTGATCTGCTTCTTGAAGATTCTCTCTCTCAGCAACATCTCCTCTTTCTTCCTCTTCTTATGCTTTCAGTCTCTGAAAAGACACCCCCTCTTTGGGAAGCTTTTCCTGACTTCCTCGGGCTCAGTCATGTGTGCCACATTTATCCTTATTTCCATCCTGGCCATATCAGTCAGGATAGGCTGAGCTATGCTGCTGTAACAAACAATCCAAGATCTTGGGAGCCTAAACGATGATGTTTAATCTGTCTCACATACTACTTGACAATCTAAGGTTGCCAGCCTCACTCCAGTGCCCCAGTGAGCCAAGCAGCCTCTATCTAGAACATTCCCAGGCATCATGGCAAGAGTAACAAGGGTCACTGTATGAGGATTGGCATGAAAATGCTCATAAGATGAAACTTAAGTAATAAGCTCACAGTTTAGCATCTAAAGCAATAGATTAGACTTCAAGGGGGCAGGAAGCCTAGCCCTCATGTTCAACCATCCTATTGGTAAATCACATGGAGTCCACCATCAGAACTCCCATAACATTATAACGTGGGAATCTGCTGTCTTCTCCACTGTGAGCTTCCTCAGGCTTTGGTTTTATATGCAGGCTTTTGCCTTGCACAGCTTATGTACCAAATAGAGACCCACCATCTGCATGTTGAATAGACGCATAGAGAGATGCCTGAATGCAGTCCAGACAAGAGCCCTTTCTCCATCCTCACTCCTCTTACCACCTTTACCACCTACTACTGCACAGAGGAATCTCATTTGCATAATGATTCCTTGCATAATCATTTGCATAATGAAGCCAGGCTCATTCTCTAGTGCAGGGCCTTTGCACATGCTGTCTGTTCTTCCTGGAACACTCTCCCTGAAATCTCTGTACACTGGAGATGCCTTCCTGGACCACCTCATTTAAAAGAGTTCTGCAGCCACAACCCTTCATATCCTCACACTCTGTTTCATTTTCTGCATCGGCATTCTTGCTGTATTACATTGTGTGCATGTATGTCCTAAGTCGCTTCAGTCACGTCCAACTCTTTGCAACACTAGGGACTGTAGCCCACCACGTTCTTTTGTCCATGGAATTCTCCAGGCAAGAATACTGAAGTGGGTTGTCTTGCTCTCCTCCAGGGGATCTTCTTGACCCAGGGATAAAACCCATGTCTCTTATGTCCCCTGCATTAGCAGACGGGTTTTTTTTTTTTTTTTGTCTTTTGTTTTACCACTAGTGCTACCTGCAAAGCCATTACATTGTTGATTTGTTTCCTTAGTGTTTGTTTTCCTGATGAAAATATGGCTGCATGAGCCTGGACCCTTGCCCATGAGGTTTATGGCTCTATTTCTAAAACCGGCATAACATTTGAAATTAGTCAACAGACACTAAATATACATTTGTTGAATTGATGGATATGTGAATGAATAAATAAATATGTAAATACACAGCTGATTGCCACAGTATGGAGGGCAAACTACCAAAAAATAATCTCTGTCTACTACAGAAAATAATGTCTAGAGAAATATAGGGCAAGAGCTCTAGTTTCCTTGAATTTTTTTTAAGATCCTCAACCCTTCAGAATTAGCCCTATGCCCTTCTAAAATGTAAGATGACAAGCAAAATGATTGCAAATTAAATGTTTAATTAATTTTTATTATTGCTACCATATTAGTTTGCAGTCAAATTTATGACCCGAAAGATTTGCCATCTTTATGAATGACAGGTTGATGTCTTGGCACCGAGACCTTTGGCATAAGCAGGGAGTTCAGTGCATTCCTGCCATCATCCAGTCTATCTCCTCATGAGGGAGGCAACTCTTCAAACTGAGAGACATACGACCCCTCACTCATCCCTCCTGTAAAACCTGATTAACCTATCACACTCCAAATTATGCCAGGCTCTGCAATGAGCAAACAGGGAGTGAGTGAATACACACATGAATTTGTTCATTTATCAGACAGTTGGCAACTGGACGGAGAAGGCAATGGCAACCCACTCCAGTACTCTTGCCGGGAAGGTCCCAAGGATGGAGGAGCCTGGTAGGCTGCAGTCCACGGGATCGCTAGGAGTCGGACACGACTTAACCTTTACTTTTCACTTTCATGGATGGGAGAAGGAAATGACAACCCACTCCAGTACTCTTGCCTGGAGAATCCCAGACAGGGGACTTGGGTGGGCTGCCATCTATGGGGTCACGCAGAGTCGGACACAACTGAAGCGACTCAGCAGTAGCAGTAGCAGCAATTTTGGTCTCCAGCATGTAGGAAGTATTGGTCGGGTGGTGAATAAAACAGACATAAAAATATAAAGCGTGGGTCTGGTTCAGACTCTAGCTGTCCAGTCACTGAGTCGTGCCCAGCACTTTGCGACCTCATGGACTGCAGCACGCCAGTCTTATTTCTCTGTTCTTCAGGATCTCCCGGAGTTTGCTCAGACTCATGTCCATTGAGTTGGCGATGCCATCCAACCATTTCATCCCCTGCAGTCCCCTTCTCCTCCTGCCCTCAATCTTTTCCACATCAGGGTCTTTCCAAATGAGTCAGCCCTTTGCATCAGGTGGCCCAGGACTGGAGCTTGGCCACCTGGAAAGGTGAAGAGCCACCTGGAGCTTCAGCATCAGTCCTTTCAATGAATATGAAGAGTTGATTTCCTTTAAGATTGACTGATTTGATCTCCTCGCCCTCCAAAAGACTGTCAAAAGTCTTCTCCAGCATCATAATTCAAAAGCATCATTTCTTTGGTGCTCAGCCTTCTTTATGGTCCAACTCTCACATCCATACACAACTACTGGAAAAACCATACCTTGGACTATACGGACCTTTGTGAGCAAAGTGATGTCTCTGCTTTTTAATAGCTGTCTAGGTTTGTCATAGCTTTTCCTCCAAGGAGGAAGCATCTTTAAATTTCATGGCTGCAAGCCTTCTTTATGGTCCAACTCTCACATCCTCTCACAACTACTGGAAAAACCATACCTTGGACTATACGGACCTTTGTGAGCAAAGTGATGTCTCTGCTTTTTAATAGCTGTCTAGGTTTGTCATAGCTTTTCCTCCAAGGAGGAAGCATCTTTAAATTTCATGGCTGCAGTCAGACTCTGGAATCTCACCTTAAGTTCACAGTGAGTAAGCAACTGTGGCAGATTTGACCATGCTAACCCAAGCACACTTTTGAGGCTTTTGCTCAGAGATACTGACCTCAAAACCTACATTCCCCCTCATTTCTGTCATTCCTCACCCCTGCATTTCATCTGTCAGCAAGAGCTGATGGCTCTGCCTCTGAAATATACCCAGAATCCACCTAGTCATCTCCTGTGTTACCCCAGTCTCCTCCACCCTCATCTCTCATCTGAAAGTTTACAACTCCTTGCTTTCCCACTCCTCTTAAATGAAGTCAAATCTCTTGTTACAGCCCACAGCCCAGCTTGCCCATTTCACCCTCATCTCCCCACAATCCCAAGTTCACCATCCTTTTTCCTCACACTGTAAGGTGGTACCAGACAATGTCCCCTGAGGTCCTGGAGGTGCCAACCCCTCCTTTGGAACAGCTCTGTCCCCTCCCTGAGCCATTACACTCTGGCCCTGTGATGGAGTAGCACCCTGATGATCTTTGACTAGCTTTCAGGGCCATTTTTCCATTGTCTTAGCGAATAGCTCCCAGCTTCTATAGAGATGGCTGATCCCTACTAACCTCCCTATCAAGCAGTCCTTGGCCACACACTCACTGTTCTTTCCACCAAACTCTCTTGTTTTTGATAACAGGGATAGGCTGAGAATTTTCCACATCTTTTAGTTCTGTTTCCTTTTTTGCTTAAAAACATCCATCTTTAAGTCATTTTTTTCTCCTCACATTTTACAATAGGCAGTCAGGAGGAGCCAAGCCACTTTGCTTCAATACTTTGCTTAGAAGGTGAAGGTTAAGGTGAAGTTGTGTCTCACTCTTTGTGACCCCGTGGACTGTAGCCTATCAGGCTTCTCCGTCCATGGGATTCTCCAGGCAAGAATATGGAGTGGGTTACCATTTCCTTCTCCAGGGGATCTTCCCGACTCAGGGACATGACGAAAAAAGAAATGGAACTTAAAAATGTGGAAAATTCTCAGCCTATCCCTCGTCACATGGAGGATTAGGATTCAACGTATGAATTTTGGAGGGACACAGACATTCCGTCTTTAGCAGCTGGGAAGGGAGAGACATCCTTGATCTGACCTGGTCAAGCCACTGGAACCAGAGACCATCCACTAGAGCCGGGTCTTCCAAGGCCAGAGGAGTAGTGAAGATCTTCCAAGGGGAGAGAACAGGCAACTCTGGGCAGGCTGAGGATGCATGGGGGAGAAGAGGCTGGCTGAAGGACATTCTCTCTAAAGACCAGGGAGAGGGCTGTCACATACCAAGACATTTTCTCACTGCTAGACACTCCACTAAGTAACCTCCCATGTAATCTCATCCAATTATCCTCCATTCCCTGATTTCAAGCTATACTACAAAGCTATAGTAATTAAATCAGTATAATATTGACTTAAAAATAGACGTTTATAAAGTGGAACAGAATGGAGAGCTCAGAAGTAAACCACAACATATAGTTTAATCAGTATATGACAAGGCAGCCAAGAACATTGAATGGCAAAAGCATGGTCTCTTCCAAAACGGTGTTGGAGGGGCTTACCTGGCAGTCCAGTGGCTAAGACTCTGTGCTGTCAATGCAGGGGGCTCAGGTTTGATCCCTGGTAAGGGAACTAGATCCCATACTGAGTTCACATGCAACAACTAGAAATCTTGCCTGCTGCCATGAAGATCAAAGATCCCAAGTGCCACAACTAAGGCCCAGCGGAGTGAAATAAATATTTGTAAAATAAATATATTTTTTAAATATTTTTAAAAAACACTATATTGCAGAAATTAACCTTTAAAAACAAACAAACAAAAAAATGTGAAACAGGGTCCCTATCTTATTTCACTTATAAAAATAACTCAAAATACACCAAAGACATAAACATAAGGTCTGATTCCTAGAAGAAAGCTAGCAGTTTCATAAGACTCCTAAAAGAAAACAGAGAGAAACTTTTTGACACTGGTCTTGGCAAAGATTTTTAAGATATAACATCAAGAGTTCAGTTCAGTTCAGTCGCTCAGTCGTGTCCGACTCTTTGCGACCCCATGAATCACAGCACGTCCGGACTCCCTGTCCATCACCAACTCCCGGAGTTCACTCAGACTCACGTCCATCGAGTCAGTGATGCCATCCAGCCATCTCATCCTCTGTCATCCCCTTCTCTGCCTTCCCCCAATCCCTCCCAGCATCAGAGTCTTTTCCAGTGAGTCAACTCTTCTCATGAGGTGGCCAAAGTACTAGAGTTTCAGCTTTATCATCGTTCCTTCCAAAGAAATCCCAGGGCTGCTCTCCTTCAGAATGGACTGGTTGGATCTCCTTGCAGTCCAAGGGACTCTCAAGAGTCTTCTCCAACACCACAGTTCAAAAGCATCAATTCTTCGGTGCTCAGCCTTCTTCACAGTCCAACTCTCACATCCATACATGACCACAGGAAAAACCATAGCCTTGACTAGACGGACCTTAGTCACCAAAGTAATGTCTCTGCTTTTGAATATGCGATCCAGGTTGGTCATAACTTTTCTTCCAAGGACTAAGCGTCTTCTAATTTCATGGCTGAAGTCACCATCTGCAGTGATTTTGGAGCCCCAAAAAGTAAAGTCTGACACTGTTTCCACTGTTTCCCCATCTATTTGCCATGAAGTGATGGGACCAGATGCCATGATCTTCATTTTCTGGATGTTGAGCTTTAAGCCAACTTTTTCGCTTCCCTCTTTCACTTTCATCAAGAGGCTTTTTAGTTCCTCTTCACTTTCTGCCATAAGGGTGGTGTCATCAGCATATCTGAGGTTATTGATATTTCTCCCAGCAATCTGGATTCCAGCTTGTGCTTCCTCCAGTTCAGTGTTTCTCATGACTGTCTCTTATACACATCTAGATGTGTATAAGAGACAGGCTCTGTCCCCTCCCTGAGCCATTACACTCTGGCCCTGTGATGGAGTAGCACCCTGATGATCTTTGACTAGCTTTCAGGGCCATTTTTCCATTGTCTTAGCGAATAGCTCCCAGCTTCTATAGAGATGGCTGATCCCTACTAACCTCCCTATCAAGCAGTCCTTGGCCACACACTCACTGTTCTTTCCACCAAACTCTCTTGTTTTTGATAACAGGGATAGGCTGAATTTTCCACATCTTTTAGTTCTGTTTCCTTTTTTGCTTAAAAAAATCCATCTTTAAGTCATTTTTTTCTCCTCACATTTTACAATAGGCAGTCAGGAGGAGCCAAGCCACTTTGCTTCAATACTTTGCTTAGAAGGTGAAGGTTAAGGTGAAGTNTTCATAGTGATGCTTTCTAAGGCCCACTTGACTTTACATTCCAGGATGTCTGGCTCTAGATGAGTGATCACACCATTGTGATTATCTGGGTCGTGAAGATCTTTTTTGTACAGTTCTTCAACAAAAAACAAAAATCAAGTGTGAATATATCAGACTACTAGTAAAAAGCTTCTGCATAGTGAAGGAAATCATCAACAAAATAAAAAGGCATCCTATAGAATGGTAAAAAATAACTGCAAACCATATGTCATATGGGGCTCCCCTGGTGGCTCAATGGTAAAGAATCCACCTGTCAATGTCTGAGACACAGATTGCATCCCTGGATTGGAAAGAGCCCCTGGAAAAGGAAACGGCAACCCACTCCAGTATTATTGTCTGGAGAATCCCATGATTTTCCAGAGGAGGGAGTCTGGTGGGCTACAGTCCTTGGGGGTCACAAAGGAGTTGGACACAACTTAGCAACTGAACAACAACAGCAATATCAGATAAGGAGTTAGCATCCACCATACATAAGAACACATATAACTCAGAAACAACAAAGCAATTCAATGAAAAAAAACATAAACAGAGGAACTAAAGAGACACTTTTCCAAAAATGACATCCAAGTTGCCAACAGACACATAAAAGGATGTTCAACATCACTAATCATCACAGAAATGCAAATCAAAATAACGAGCTATCACCTCACACCTGTTAGAACAGGTATCATCAAGAAGACAAATGACAACAAGCATTGGCAAGCATGTGGAGGTAAGGGGAACCTCGTGCACTGTTGGTAGGAATGTAAATTGGTGCAGCCATTATGAAAATAGAATGGAGATCCCTTAAGAAATTACGAATAGAGCTTCCTTATGATCCAGCAATTCTACTTCTGGCTATTTATCCAAAGGAAATGAAATCAGTATCTGAAGGAGACATCTGTCCCCCATGTTCATTGCAGCATTATTTATAATACCCAGGATGTGAGGACAACCTGGGTGTCCATAAATGGATGAACAGATTAAGAAAATGGGATATATGTTATATATATATATATATATATATAAATTGTTGATATGTGATTTCTATTGATCATGTATATAATGAGACATTTTTATTTATTTATTGCCTGTGCTGAGTCTTCGTTGCTGCAGGGCTTTCTCCAGCTGTGGCAGTTGGGGGCTACTCTCTACTTGGGGTGCGTGGGCTTGTCGCTGTGGTCCCTTCTCTTGTGGGGGCCATGGGCTCTAGGGCACACAAGCTTCAGTAGTTGTGGCTCTTTGTCTCTACAGTGAAGGTTCATAGCTGTGGCGCAGGCACTTTGCCCTGTGGCACGTGAAATTTTCCTGGGCCAGGGATTGAATCTGTGCCCCCTGTATTGGTAGGCAGATTCTTAGCCGCTGGACCACGAGGGAAGTCTTTCATGCCCGACTCTGTGCGACCCCATAGGCGGCAGCCCACCAGGCTCCCCCGTCCCTGGGATTCTCCAGGCAAGAACACTGGAGTGGGTGGCCATTTCCTTCTCCAATGCATGAAAGTGGAAAGTGAAAGGGAAGTCACTCAGTCCTGTCTGACTCGTAGCAACCCCATGGACTGCAGCCCACCAGGCTCCTCCGTCCATGGGATTTTCAGGCAAGAGGACTGGAGTGGGGTGCCATTGCCTTCTCTTAATGGGATATTATTAAGCCTTTAAAAAAAAAAGGAAAAGAAAGAAATCCTGCCATTGTGACAATATGAATAAACCTAGAGGACAATATGCTAAATGAAGTAAACTAAACACAGAAAGTCACACGCTCCATGATCTCACTTATATGTGGAAACCGAAAAAGTCAAACTCAGAAAAGCAGAGAGTAGAATGGTGGCTGCAGGATCTAGGAGGTGGCAGACATGGAGAGACGTAGGGCAAGGTTTACCAAGGTCCGGTTATGCTGAATGATGTCGTTCTAGAGAGCTGATGTATACATTGCAGCTGCAGTTAATAGTGTTGCATTGCATATTTGAAATTTGTTTAGAGAGTTGGTTACCTTGTGTTCTCACTACAGACACTCACATATGTGAGGTGACAGATACGTTAATTAGCTTAATTATGGTAACCATTTCACAATGTGTACATATAACAAAACATCAAGTTTTGCTGCCCTTCACAGACATAAAGAACAGACTTCGGGACACAGTGGGAAAAGGAGAGGTAGGATGCTTGGAGAGAACAGCACTGAAACATATACATTACCATATGCAAGACAGATAGCCAGTGGGATTCTGGTGTATGACGCAGGGAACCCAAATCCAGTGCTGTGTGACAAGCTGGAGAGATGGTCTCTTATACACATCTCTTTTCCAGTCCTGTGGCCATTGCTGATTTTTCCAAATTTGCTGGCATATTGAGTACAGCACTTACACAGCATCGCCTTTCAGGATTTGAAATAGCTCAACTGGAATTCCATCACCCCCACTAGCTTTGTTTGTAGTGATGCTTCCTAAGGCCCACTTGACTTCACATTCCAGGATGTCTGGCTCTAG